>QJOB01000785.1:0-248887 GCA_004155035.1 Monosporascus sp. 5C6A | reverse complement strand
GAGGAAGTGGAGGAAAAGGACGGTGATGATGAGGAGGAAGTGGAGGAAGAGGACGGTGATGATGAGGAGGAAGTGGAGGAAGAGGACGGTGATGATAAGGAGGAAGTGGAGGAAAAGGACGGTGATAATAAGGAGGAAGTGGAGGAAAAGGACGGTGATGATGAGGAGGAAGTGGGGGAAGCGGAGGAAGAGGACTGCGATGATAACGATAACTATGGAGGAGGGTATACGAGCGATAAGGATTGATAAGGGTGTTGAGGTTACAAATGTTGCAAGTTGGGCCACCCACACTAGTCGCCGAAATTCTGCGGTGTCTGCTCGTTTCCTTATAACAATATATTTGATTTTAGTTTTATTAAGGTGCTTTCGCGGAGCCCCCGGCATCCACAGCGAATTCAACTACAAATGACATTTTTTAGGTCAGCCCACTCGGCGTCCGGAAAGAGTTGTGCTCGCTTTTAGATTTGGCGTTTTAAAATCTCCTCGCACACCCCTACCGGGGGGATTCGTGTTCCATCTGCATTATCCTTCCTTGAAAACCGGATTGTCTCCCCTTCCATTTCAACTTCGATTCCACGCAGTTAATGACTTTCTAACGCCATCAGCAACCCCCGAGCCTTGCATACTCTAGGAAAGTGGAAACAGGGGTTAAACCGAGATGCCACCCATTACTGGCTTATTGCCCCATGTCTACAAGACGCCGTCTATGTTTACAATCTACGCGAAGCCAGGGGTTGCCAGCCTAACATACGACAATCCCAAATTTAAGTCTCACCACTGAAGGCGGCGTAATATACAACGATATTATTTTAACCCTCACCCGTGAAGGCGCCCCGGGTCCCTTCGTTGCCCGCAGCGGAGACAACTACTATCTCGTACGTATCAGGCATACGTACAAGCTCAAAAGGCACTCTAACCTTGTGTGCAGATGTTCACCGTCGGAGAAAGGATAGAGATACAGCGCTCCAATAAATTTCGCGATTTGGACAATCCGGCAGGTAGACACGTCATCTGGTATCGCATCCGCCATCAACTCGCTAAACCCTCCTTAGTCCGAGATGAATTCTCCAAATTTGAGCAGCTGCGCAAGACACCACCGGACGATACGGACAACTCGGTGGGCCTGTGGGCTCCAGAGCTCCACTCCCTCGACGGCCGGTGGTGTGTTTATTACGCGGCAGCACGCGGGTCGCTCGGGAACAGGAGTCACCGGATGTTCGTCCCCGGTGGCCCGCCCGCCAGCGAGGACCCCTGCCGCGGATAGTGGGAATCCCTGGGGCATGTGGGCCGAACCCCGGCGGACCAGTGGGCCATCGACGGCACGGTATTCGCGCTCGACGACTCGCTGTACTTAGTGTACTCGGGCTGGCCGCTCGACCGCAGCGCCACCGGCTCGGAGCTGGTGCAGGAGCTGTTCATCGCCAGGATGGAAAGCCCGACCAGCGTCGACGGCCCGCCCGTTTCGATAAGTCGCCCCGACCAGGAGTGGGAGATCACGCGCGGCGCCAACGGCGCACACGGCGTCAACGAGGGGCCGCAGTTCCTGGCCGCGCCGGATGGGAGCTAGAAGGGACTCGTCTACTCGAGCGCAGGCAGCTGGTGTCGCAGTATAAGATCGCGACGCTGCAGTAGGTCGGAGGGACCCGACGGACCCGCAATTGTGGCGCAGAGTTCGGGGCCGTTGATTGCCGCCAAAACCGCGGGAGACGGTATATGGGGTCCGAGGCATGGTAGTTTTCTCAGTTTTGGAAACGAGGTGGTGAGCCATCTTCCACGCGACCGATAGGCCGACCCAGGGATGGGCGAGTTGCAAGGCTCGAGTGCAGCGTGTCTTGTTTACGAGGGAAGGACTGTTCAGTGGGTGGCCCCTGCTACTGTGTATTTTGCTTTTGTCTCGCTCGACGTGCGTAAGCATCTCTGCAAGGTTCAGGCACCCCCCGAGTGCTTATTGGCTTTGGCTTTGCTGTCTGCTCGCCTCGAATCTAGATACGATAGCGGTGCGCGTTCTCCCTTACTCAGGATTGCCGTCTGCGCTGCGTATTTCCGTATCCTGTGGTGGCTCGAGGTCGAAGCAACGCAATCCTCTCCGCCAACTACACAGGTAAGACGGATTGCGTTCACCTAATGCCATACAAACCTATATGATGGATTGGGCGGTTCGGTTACGTATGTTAACACCGCGGGGGCATCGCAAACAGCAGGCGATACCAACTGTGAAGGTGCTTACACACATGCAGATATTACTTATATGTCGCGAGAACTTATCATAAAGGTTACAGGGGCGCCAATAGGTATAATAAGACGGTACGGTACTTCACTTAGTAAAGTTTAAGAATCAATCGTATTTGGCTTGCCATACACTCCAAAGGTGTAGATCCTTCGGCCCCTGAATGTTACTTACCCTCCAATCTTCTCTTACGCATGGGTGGCACCTGTGACGTCTCGATTGGAGGGAGACTTTATGCAATGCGGTTATCTTATTGTGTAAGTTAGGGACGGCCATGCATCCCAGACGACGGCCTCACATGTCTTAAAGCCTGGCAGGTCCGAGAAGAGCAGGCCCAGGCCGTCGAAAAACCCAGCTATGCTGAACGTTGGTTTTGGCAGCGGCCACCGCCCGCTCTAGCCTACCAGGTACAGAGACAAGCGATCCCTGATCAGCTTTCACAGTCGTCGCGATCGTAGGCATCTGACCAGTGGCCCCGGAACGCAGATCTTGGTACAGTTCGGGGCCGTACCTCCAGATGCTTGAAGGAACTGCGACACTTTTGTTATTACTTAGCGCGACATTTTTCGATGCGGTTCTAGCGTTCGGAACATGATGCTTAGTAAATTTTTCTGCCGCTAGTCGAGGAAGCCCTTTAATACTAAAAAACTACGAGGGCTGATGTACATTGCAGAAGAGGTTTTGCATAGGGATCCTAGGATTTGCATCGCTAGTCATCACCAGAACCTTACGGGATGACAAACTAAGGTTAGAAGCTACAAGTAGAAAGCTGGGTGGCAATCACGTGCGCAGAAACTCGGAACGTAGAGAGCCAAATTATCCTGCTCGACAAGTCTCGTACCTCAAAGGGGCTTGAAGGGTTGTGTAATCCCAGATATCGGTTTGCCTTCGCCGCGCTCGTTTCGTACCTAGCCTCGGCCATAACTCCATTATCTGCTTTTAAAAGGTAACCTTATGGCTGAAGCATCATACGAAATGACGACGCTGCCAATCCAGCTGGAAGCACCATCGGCGTTGATTATTAGGATCAAAGTTACTCGGAATCAAGGGCATTCAGTTTGGCGGCCAGAGGGAATAGCACGGTAATAAAGCATTAAGCCCCTTTTATGGATCAACGACCACAATGCGGATCCCTGTAGGCCAAGAAACGGGCCGAGGCAGACCAATTTATACGCGTTCACATCATAACTAACCGCATAATCTTCCAAGCAGAGACAATTGAATAATACAGCAATCTCACATCCTTAACGTACTCGTAGGACATTCCTTAACCTGGGTCGTTCTTAATAATGCATATTGCTGGGGACAGGTTGAAACCGCCTAGGCATGGTGAAGTTGCTCAATTGTCTTTACCCGAGGTCCGGCTGCTCGGTATGCGAATCTGCTTCTTCCCAAATACACATTTGAGGCGGATATAGCAATGTACTCTTACACATGCTAAGGTACCTATCTAATTAAATAAAGATATAAACGTGCAGACGGGAAGTAGGTGGTTGATACTGTACGGACGAGCTTCTAGTACAGTACATCAAGCAAGCACGTATTCTGCCGAAATGTGAGACACGTGTGCACCAACTCGCCGTGTGAATGGAGGCATTCGCCTGTATTGAAGCTGTCTGCTCTCTAAAAGAGGGACTGTCTGAAACAGGACCACTGTGAAGCCATTCCCAATAAATATTCGAGCTGTTCTCTGGTGCCCATCGGAGGTCCGTGGGGGCGGAAACTGGAGAATCCGGGGGAAAGTGGAGCCTGTGGATCCTACCCGAGAGCTGTGGGGGATGGCCGCCTACAAGCTTTCTTCTTACCAACACAAAGCGCTTAGGAAGCTCACCTGCCGCCTTCATTCGTTCAGCTGGCATGCTATGGCAAACATGCATATACTGAAAATTACCCTCCTAAATTACGACCTTCAGCCGCGACCTTCAACGGACCCCGATCCATCGACATTGATCGGACGGATCCGGGCATGCGGCACAACCCAAATCTGCCGCCCACCAGGCTGTCCCGCTCTGCATCTGCGTCCGAACTTCCATGTTGACCCACGTTTCCCCTCGGTAAGCCGCGCGGACCACACCCCACCCATCTGACACCCGAAAACTTGGCACACATATTTGGCTGTCACGATCTTCATCTCCGACTCCATGAGTCTCTATTTCCCGCTCAACGCGGAAGAAAATGAAATCCGCCTCTTTCAGCTTCATAGAGGGGCGGCAGGCGAACCTTTGAAGGCCAGTCTTTTCAACGTGGCGCTCCACCTCCACTACGACTACGAATGGAAGGAATGGCTTGAAGACTTCGAGGACTATGCTCCGACACCGGAGAAAACGGAATGCAAGACGCACCATCCGCCCTACGAAGCCCTCTCCTACCAGTGGGGGGAGGAAAGCGAAAGCCCGCGTACCGTGGAGATTAATGGCATCTTGAAAGCGATAACTCCGAACTTGCACTCGGCGTTGAGACATATCCGAAAACAACTTGAAGAAAGAACGCTTTGGGTCGACGCCATTTGCATCAACCAAGCTGATGACGACGAAAAGAATATCCAAGTTCACGGCATGGCGGCTATCTACCAGCAGGCTGAACGGGTGCTCGTCTGGCTCGGCGACCCAAGCCCGGACAGCGATCTCGCTATCTCGACGCTAAAGCAGCTCGGAGGGGACGAAGGGAGTTTCTCAGTCCTCAACGCACACGGCGCCATATGGGCGGGTCCACATTTCCATAGATTCTCGGGAAATTGGCCGTATGAGTACCGGAAGGAGCTGACACGAGAAAGACTTCCGGATGTGACCGGGGTCGTCCCAGCGTGGCTCGAAACTCTGTGGGCGGAGAATGACGCGGCTGCACGACAGCAGGGGCTCATTGGAACGAGCCAGCTGTGCGAGGCGCAATGGGACGTGCTGGAACATTTCTTCTCGACGTCGAGACCGTGGTGGGCGCGGATCTGGATTATTCAAGAAGTTGCGTTTGCCCGCGAAGTAGTCATCCACTGCGGTTCCAGTACCCTCCCCTGGGACACTTTACACGATTTATGGAGACAGAAGTCGTGCATACGCAGCTACCGACTCTTGAAAACGATGCAAACGTGGCAAATCCTAGACCAAGTCAGGGTTGGGATAAGGGATCCCCGTAGAGCCCTCGGCTTTGAACGTATCGATCATTCGCTGCTGTACCTGATCACTAGGTTCTGGCAATGGAACAGCACGGATCCGAGAGACAAGGTCTACGCGCTCCTCGGCCTGGCATGGGGTTCGGCCAGCGGCCTAGTATATCCACGGTACGGGAACTCGTTACCTGACGTCTTCTGCGAGGTAGCCGCGGCGATAATCCAGGAGGACCAGAATCTAGATGTCCTATCTCAGGTACATCGCCTGGAGAACGAGGCTATCGATCCAGAATGGCCGTCCTGGGTCCCTAATTGGTCGAGGCACCCCAAAGTCAATCCGCTCGTCGATATCCGAAATGGCATCCGCCCTTACGATGCCAGCGGACCTTGGACCGCGTCCAGCTCGCTTATTGCTCCGGACACTGCCGGAAATCTACGAGGCGGTTGGATAGCGGCCATGGGCACGGTACCTCCACAAGGCACTATCTTGAGCGGCCTCGTTCGCAGGCCACTCCAGAGCGCCCCGCCAGCAGCCGCCGCCCAGCCAAGGGTCCTTTGCAACCCCCCCTGCAATTTCTATGCCAAAGCCTGCGACTCGCGACGACTCGAGGTTCTGGGTGCATTGTGGGACCGTATCGGCATTCTGTTAGGCCCAATTCCGAGGGACCAAATCGTTGCTAACGACTATCGAGGCATACTCAATCAGTGGTACACCGTTGTCGCAGACCTCCCGCCTATCGGACAGAGTACAGCCTCACATACACTTGCCACAGCTCTCCTCGAGAGCTCCCGCGGGTCACACACGTGTATAACGGAATTGCAGTTTTATCATGGGTTCGTATTGCTATCTACCTTGCTCGGCGGGCAGTTTCGTTACCCACGTTATGCTGCCACAGATCCGGATCTGCAACTACGCTGTACCAGGTGCTGGGTTATGAGGTTTCTGGCGTGGATTGAGTACATAGATGACGAAGATGTAGGCCACAATCCCATGCCAGATTTTCCTATTGACTTCCACTCTCTTTTTTTCCCAAGGCTCCACGGCTGGAAGTTCGCCGTGACGGAAGGCTTGCAATACGGATTCGTGCCCTCCGGGACGCAGGTGGGAGACAGCGTCGCCATTTTCTTTGGTTCGTGCGTCCCCTTCGTTCTCCATCCCCACAACTTGGGCATGTGGGAGCTCGTTGGATCGTGTTACTTCCACCATATCATGGGAGGCGAGTTCGTGCAATTAATGCAACAGCTAGGGTGGCAGCCGGGAATGATTGGTGTGCGCTGACTAGCTGGCTCTTGCGTAGCGTGCGTAATGATTTCCATTTGGACTTGGCGGTTTTGTTGGCCAAGACATTCGCTTAAGAAACTTGACTTTCAATATATTTGGGCTGACCGATCTGGGGCCGCGATGAACCAGGTGAACGACAAAAGAACCTGTTTCTGGCGCTCCCGTTAAAGAAATTTCTGATATAAGCCAAGAAAGGAAAACCCTGCACTGACATTTTCTAGACACCAGTGTCCGGCCTTTCACCTTCAGTTACGCTATGAAGAGAAAGCTCGCGGAGTTATGTAGGTAGGTTATTGACTTCAGGGCCTCTCCTTTCATGTGCAACCGGTTATCATTACAAGCAGCGCCTCCGCCGTCAGTCTCAAAGGATAATTGAGACAGCATCAAACCATTGATTAGCTACCATAACAACACATGGTGACTAAGAAATGGGTGGCTTACTTGGTAATAAATAGTATATGTTGCAAGAAGATTCTCCTATCCCGCCGCAGAATGGAAAACACGCCGTTTGGCAACCTGCAAGCCGTATCGTTATATTAAGATATGAATTTTAAGATTAGCAGAGAATACCAGCCTGATGGCCCTCCACGCCTCAGACCAAGTCTTATACGTATCGAGATCGTTACTGCCCAGGGGTATGATGGGCTTATGTCCTTGGAGAAGGATTAAGGAGATGGTTTTGTTGGTTATATTAAGCATTTGTACGTTAACTTAAGCTTGGTTTTGTCTGCTTGGTAAGTTATACGGCCGGGATAAGTCAGCAGGCACCGTCGTACCGCATGTTCGATATTGCATATGTCGCAGAATAGGGGGCAACTGCTTAGTCATCTACGCTGTAGGCACCCCGCAACAACGTTATTCCGGGGCTCCCACACTATATATAGAACTTCCTAGCCACTGCTCTCCAGAGCTCTAGTCATGCATCCCAATACACACTTTCCATACCGTATGCATCCTTTCTTCGCGATCAGCCTAACTGTGACAGCATATATCTATATTTATATAAAGATTACGATTACTCCTTTTGTCCAAAGGCCCTTCGATAATATGGCTCAAGTCCTTCCGAAAAAGCCCTCGCGTTTTGTGAATTTGGCCATCAGAGCAATGAATCCTCCAAACAAGCACATGGCGCCGCTGAACATGGAGACCTCGAAGAAACTATGATAGTGGTTGATAAAGGCACCGTTGACAGGAGGGCCAATAAGCCCGCCCAGTGCGCTGATAGACATGCCCATTCCCAAGTACGTGCCGATGTCGCGTGCATCCTTGGGGCAGAGAGAGAACGCGGCCGAGGCGCCTGAAATGATGGTGCCGGAGACGAACCCAAACGCGATTGCATAGACGATAAGCGCGGCGTTGCTGGTCGCCGAGTTCATGCAGAAGATGACGACGCCAGTGACGATGGCCCCGCTGCTGAACATGTTTAGTCGCCCGTACTTGTCGGCCAGGACGCCGGGGATGATGCGGCCGAAGGTGGATGCGGCATTCAGGATCGCCAGCAGGTATCCGGCCAGAATCGAGTTCATGCCCCGCGAGACAGCATAGGTTGGGATGTAGAAGAGTGGGGTGAACATGCCGATGAAAATGAAAAATAGGGCGATGATTAAGACCACAAAGGTGCTTTCGCGATAAGCGGACATGATCCAGAACGTCGTTGTACGCGGCGGTAGGCGCGCCTTGACCGCAATACAGGCAAAGGCCATGAATGGCATAACCAGGAAGCCGATGATGCGGACAGACCAGCCGAAGCCGAGGGAGGTGCCGTTCAGCAGCTTGGAGACCAGGATCGGGATGATGATGCCGCCAATCGAGGAGCCGGAGACGACCACACCGAGAGCAGTAGCACGCTTCTTGTCAAAGTACTGCGAGACAGCCGCAAAGGCAGGAAACTGCAAGAGACCCATGGTGATGCCCATCAGGACGCCCTGCACGAGCATGATTTGCCAGTACTCTTTGCAGAGGCTGAGCATCATCATGGCGAAGATATACAGGATGGCTGCCGGCCGAATGACCTGTTGACAATCGCATTAGTTGAAAGCTATGAAAACATTTTAATAAGAGCAACTTACCCATGCACCGAAGCGGTCAAACAACGGACCACCGACCATGCCGGCCGCAAACTGGAGGAAGGCTGAGAGAGAGCCAATCCAGGCAATTTTGTCCGGCGAGTCTCCTATCAGCTGGTGGCTCAAATAATACTCCTCAAACGAGCCAAACGAGTTGGAGAAGCCCAGACAGCAAAAAAACAGGGCTGAGCCACCAGCGGCCACAAGCCAGGCTTTGATGCCGCCGTCAGGCGCAGGATTGAGCTTGGAGTCATCGTTTGTCTCTTTGGTCTTACCACACTCCATAGCCAGATCAGTTTGATGATCCTCGCCGTGGCTCTGCCCGTCAATTTTCGTTGTAGTCATGATGCGGATGTGTTTGTATTGATACAAAACTGGATATTGGTATTGTTTTGTCGGCCTGTGATGAGCTTGGCTTCATTGTGGTAGCCAGGTAGCAAGAAGTCGGCTTTCGATTTATATACGGACGGAGAACCAATCAGACGGGAGTCGGGACAGGACGGACAAACAAAGACGGAGACGGACGCGGAAAATTGGGCGGAAAATACCGTGCGAGCTATGTGATTATTCGCACTGTATAAGTGCTAGAGCAGTTACACCGCTGCGGCATGATGCCAAGGATTTGGATGGATCGAATCAAGCGGGATTAATGACGAAACGACCTGGCTCATTCCTTACTCAAACTCTCCTGATAGATGATGATCGAGCAATTTCGATTGCAGGCTGTTGTTGCGTCCTGGTAATCAAACGACTGAACAAGCAATCAGAGCACAGTACGCGCGTATGTCCGAGTGCATGTGACAAATCGCCGCCAAATAAATCGTCATCCGTCCGTCCACTGCAACACCTGAGCAGCCAACTCAGTTCGGAAAGACCCAACCGCGAAGATGGCAGAACCAGAGATGCGCAGACGGAGAAGGCCTGCTGTGTATGTTGCGATAACCCCCCTTCCCTCCCCCCCCTTCTTTCCCTGGCATAGCGCTGCGCTGACGAAAATGAAAGAGCATGCACTTTCTGCAAGCGTCGCAAGGTGCGATGCAGCCGGGAGATCCCATGCGCCAACTGCACGCGGTCGAAAGCCTTGTGCGTATACGATAATCCGCCACCGCTGGGTTGGACGCGAAACGCCGACTACGGCCTCCATACTGGGGGCTCGCGAAGGTCGACGTCCACGAGCAAGCTGACCAGTACCGCCGGGCAGACATCGACGGAACCTCCCAGCCACCCGCCGAGCTCGCTCATTTATACACCTGTCACAGCACCATCGACGTCTGTGGGCCAGCCGTCGTTGCGCGAGGTCGAAAGTCTGAAGGACAGGATCAGGCAGCTTGAGCAGCAGTTGACTGCCGTCGTACAGCGCTCCGGTGAGTCTTCTGCCAACAAGACAGCTCATGCCGGCAGTGAGCGCTCGACCACGCGCCTGGGCGACGCTTTCGACGTTCACCATGGCAGTCCTGCGCCTAGCCAACCCCCCACAATCGCTCGCAATGTCTCGCACAAAACACGCCTCTTCGGCCAGAGCCACTGGATTAATGTCATTTCGCTGGTATGGAAGGCTCTTTTTGCCGGGCTCTAGATTATGATTCTTGCCGATGTACTAACAACTCTCCTTCAGTTCCAAGACATCTGCGAGCAGGTCGAGCCCTCCCTTCACCAGGATGCGACTACGGCCTCGTCCGGCCTGCGACGGTGCAAGATTCTGGCGCGGACAATCAAGTCACAGCTGGAGCCGGCGCGGAACACGCCAGCGACTATTGACCTGCCGCCAAAGGGCGTCGCCGACGACCTCGTGGACTGCTATCTCCGCACATCGGAAAGCGTCTACCCCGTGCTGCACGTCCCCACCTTCCGGCAGAGCTACGAGGCGCTCTGGGTATCGGACAGCGAAGGCGACGCTTCCTTCCGGATTCTCCTGAAGCTCGTCATGGCCATCGGTGCCACCACCTACGACGAGCAGTTCTCGATGCGCGCATCGGCTGTGCGGTGGGCATACGAGGCGCACGCCTGGCTGTCCGAGCCAGATTTCAAAGCCCGCCTCAGCATCCAGACGCTGCAGATCAACATCCTCCTTCTGATCGCGAGAGAAGCTACTGCAGTCGGGGGCAACCTCATCTGGATCTCTGCAGGCTCCCTTATCCGCCGGGCTATAAGCATGGGGCTGCACGTAGATCCCGCGATCCTGCGAAACAGATCGGTGTTCGTCGCCGAGACGCACCGCCGTCTATGGAACACGATCCTCGAGATTGCGCTGCGGGCGAGCTTGTTGTCCGGCGGCCCGCCGCTGATTTCTCTGGACGACTTCGATACGCAGCCGCCCGGCAACTTTGACGACGACCAGCTCATGGCCGATGACCCTATACCGAAGCGAGACGGCCACTTCACCCAAGTCTCTATCGCTATCGCTCTGCGCAAGTCGTTTCCTGTGCGGCTTGCCGTCACCAAGTTCTTGAACGACATGGGCTCCAAAGGCACGTACGAAGAGACGCTGCGGCTCGACGGCGAGCTGCGCGGAGCATTCCGGGTGCTGCACCAAAGCTTGCAGACGTACACGGCGCAGTCGGACGGCCTCCCGTCGTCGGCGCTGGAGATACGCATTGTGCGGTTTCTCATGCACCGTTGGATCCTGGCTCTCCATGTGCCGTTCTTTGGACCGGCGCTTCGAGACACCTCGTATGCCTACTCCAAGGCCGTTGTTGTCGACATGTCCCTCAAGATATGGTATGCGGCGCATCCGTCGTCATTGCCCGTGGCGGCCAAGCCAGATCTCTGCAGCACCGGTGCCGTCAACAGCGTCTGCCCCAGCTGGGACGTGCTTCGCCGTCTCGCAACCTGCGGCTCTGGCTTTTACCGCACCGTTACCTTCCACGCGTGCTTACTCATCGCCGCCGTGCTGCGTGACCAGTTACAGGAGGATGAGACTGCGGGATTCGGCGCGCCGCTGCGACCCGACTTGCTAGCGGTGCTGGATGACGCCGGGACATGGTGTCTTCAGTGTCTGCAGGCGGGAGAGACCAATATCAAGGGATACATACTGACGTGCGTCTTGAAAGCGGCGATTGACGGTCTCCTGCAAGGGATACCGGAGGAGCAGATGACTAACCATGTCATAAAAGCCGCAGAAGACTGCGTGTGTCAGTCCCTACCAATACTCGAGGAAAAGGCTGCGCAGACTGTTGGCGGCAATACGCTGGATATTGACCTCAGCGAGGGGGCCGGACCAGCAACAGAGAGTACCCCTCCCAACGTCATGGACGGCTGGGATTTTATGGTGAGTGAGACTCCGAGGCTGTGCGTCGCTCTATGGTATTACTAATATGAGATTGTTAGGTTTCGGATGCTGCCTTATTTACCAATTGGGATGACACGGAGCCGATGAGCTGGGCTTTCAATAACGAGGCTTGATTCATGGATTTTTTTTCTTTCAAGATTGCTGCAGAGATTGATTGGGAGTAAGCAGGGTTGCGAAATTAGTTAGTTAGTTTAGTCATCCCTTTAACTAAAACTAGCCTAGTTTAGTCAGTAGCCTGACTAAGATTAACTAAAAAATTTCTACAAAAGACTAACTAAACTAAGATTAACTAAGGACTAACTAAAGACTAACTAAAGACTAAAGCAGGGGTATATACTGGGATAGCACAGACCACTTTAGTATTTCGGAAAAGGATTATGTATTTTTCCGTTTTTTGGTTTTAAAATTTTATATCTGTTATTATTGTTTTAAGGCTTTTTTAAAAAAAATCTTTTATTTATAGCATTTTTCTTAGTTTTCTTAGTTAGTTTAGTTAGTCAGGCCGTTAACTAAGACTAACTAGGAAAATAAAAAGTTAGTCTTTTACCTAAATTAGTTAGTCTTTAGCTTAAATTAGTTAGTTTAGTCTTTAGTCTGACTAAGACTAAAGACTAAGGATTAATTTCGCAACCCTGGGAGTAAGTGAACAATGGGCAAGATTTGCATGCAGGGATATAGCAGCATTTAATTTTGAAAGTTTATGGTGTTAAGGAACTGATAAAACTCTATACTTGTGATGTCCCAGTTATGTCATATATGAATATGCGTTTTGATGACAGGCTTTCCATTCCGATAGCGATCCAATATCTCGTTGACAACATCAGCATCCAACCCCTGGACAACAGTATACTTGAGGGGTTTGATCTTGCCCTTCTCGAGATAGGCCGAGAGCCTGGCCCAGAACCCCCTAGCCAGAGCCGGATTTGCGTGTAATACGCCAAACACATTTCGAACATCGTACCCGGCTGACTTGTGTCCTCCTTGAGACTCGTCCAACTGACCTGCGGGATCCAGCCGTGCCAGAGCACCTCCCTTCGAGGACGACAGCGCTCGCAGCGCCAGGATCTGTCCCTCGGAAGGATTGACCGCGTCAAAAGCATACACGAGGTCGTCGCCCACGATCTCACGAATTTTCGATACGATAGTGTCACGATCCGCGTGGCGGTTGATTACGTGCGTGGCGCCGAATTCCCGCAGCTCGTCCTTGCCCCCGCCTACCACGATGATCCGTCCGATACCCGCGAGAGCCGCCAGCTGGACGGCGAAGCGACCGCAGTTGGAGCCGCCGCCGACAATTAGCAGCGCCGTGTTCGTGTAGTCGAATGTGGCAGCCTCGCTTGTCCACGGCGCCGGGATCTGCAAGATACCGAAGAGGGCAACAAATGGCGCGACGGCATTGCACGGCACGGTGGCGGCCTCGTCATCCGATATGCAGTCTGGCACACGACACGCGGCAGGCGTAGGCCCACCGACCATGTCGGCCAGCGCATACTCTGGAGGCCGTTCTGCGTGCAGCCGGCAACGATGCCTGCCTGCGCCATGACGCGCTCCCCGCACGCCAGGTCGGTGACCGCATCGCCGACTTGGACGACGGTGCCGACCACGTCGTTGGCCAGAGGGGCAGGCAGCAGGGAGGCGACAAAGATGCCCATGTCGCGCACCTTGCGATCGTGCGGATTGAGTCCGGCCACGGCCACTTTCAGCAGGACCTGGTGGGGCCCCGGTTTCGGGATGGCGCGATCGGTCTGTAGGATAACGGGCTTGCCAATCTCCGAAACCACGATGGCTTTCTGTTTCTGTTGGTTTAGGGTTGTTGCCGCAGCCATGGTTTTTACGGCAGAGGTCTGCGTCTTGGTTTTGTGCTCCGTATACAGAAGCGTCCTGATGAGAATATGATCGTTAGCATATGCGATGTGGGAAGGAGACAATGCACTCACAAGTACGCTATAGCGGCTACCGATGCTGCCATAGCAATCGCTGTAAGTCCATCCATGTATCTTGTGTTGGCTGCTATGGAGTATGTGATGCATACTTTGGCCTGAATTCTGATCCGAATTCCAGTAAAATGCACATATTTTATTATATTAAAATTCTGGCCCGACACATTCGGCCCTGGTATTGCGCAGGACTTCGGAAAAGTCTACGGCCTGCGAAAAGTTAAGTCCAAGAGAATGATACATTTTCCGTGACGCAGAGCGGCTTGCACATCCCAGTTTGTTCCATCCTCCGTAATACTCCGTCGACTTCGGAGTAAACCGACCTACTTGCACCTTACTAAAGTGAATATCCCGCCATTGGACCAACTGACTTAATGTGGAGCGCTCGCCAAAGTACTCCCATTTCGAATCAGAATGTCACCCCCTTACTTAGCTTTTGAATCACACACTTTTTTTTTGTATGCGTTTTTTTATAACGCTTGTAGTCCTTCGATAACAACATAATAGCAGCTATAATAACAGAAAACGAAGCTTTCGCAATTGCTTTTTATGCGTGATCTTATTATTGATGACTGCTTTAATTTCGCTTTCTGCTTTGCGATCCGTACTGCGAAAACCCGGCTAACCTAGCCGAATCCCTTTTAAGCCACCTGGCCGTACGCGTTTTTCTTTAAGGCTGATTCGAATCGACGAGACTGCGAACGAACACTTCGAAATATCTCCCCGGGCTGACCCTACGATGGCTCCGAAGAGGACTCGTAAGCCGTCTGCGAAAGCGGCTAACGCTGTCCAGAAACGCCGAGTTATTTCCTCCAATACCCGGAATAATAACTCCCATAAAGCAGCTGTTAGTAAGCGATTAGCTGCCGTGAAGACCGCCGCGAAGACCGTTCCGAAGAACAAGAAGAAGGGCAGGCAGCAGATAGTTGTTCCTGAGGCTGAAGACATTAAAGAATCCGAAATTGAGGTTGCTACGGATACAGAAGGGGATACAGGAAGCGCCCCTGAAGCCACGAATAACGAGCCTTCCGAAGATGAATCCATTTAAACCGAGTCCTCCTTCGATGAAGCCATTCTAAACGAGCTTTCTGAAGCTAGTTCCGAAGCTGCCTTTGAAGTTGCTTCCAAAGACGAAGCTATTCGAAACGAGTTCTCCGAAGCTGCCCTTAAAGCTGCTCCCGAAGACGAAGCTATTCGAAACGAGTCCTCCGGAACTGCCCCCGAAGCCGATTTGAGATATATCGATCGTGAAGATACTTCATTCGAAGCCTTTTAACCGAAACCCCTAACCTTTCTTCAACGCCTATACACGTAGCGGAGCAGTTATCCGAAGCTCGCCGTCGATACCGCCTTGGAGTTTCGGGTGATTGGGATGACGAAGAATATGATGAACGGCATGACTGGTGCCTTAGAACAACACCACCTGAAGAAGAGGAAGCTTAAAAGGATACGGGATACGGATACAGATACGGATATAGATATTTAACAGAGGAAAGGCTTTAGTAACAGTTTAACACGTTACTTTTTAACTGTATATATATCATTTAATGAAATCCCAGCTTGCGCGCGCGTTTTTAAAATGGCCCCTGATTTCCTGCTTCCGTTGTTTAATGCGTTCGTAACATTTTGCGAGAAACAACCCGAATTGTTCGTCGTCAGGAAAATCGTTAAGCGTATATCTAGCGTGGCGACGAATATAAGCTTTAAGGTTACCGAAGAACGCTTTAATAGGGTTGAAGTTAGGTAAATATGGAGGAAGATATTGCAACTTTACCCTAGCTTTTTCGCATATCGTATATATCTCTGTTTCGGCAATATAGGCCAATAAGTTGTATTTCTGTACGGCGGTAAGGCGTTTGTTATGTTTAGCATTTGTATCAAGAGTAATTGGAATTTTAGCTACTTTAGAGTATCGTGAATTATAAGAATCATCCATAATAAAGGCTTTAACGCGTTATTGTTATGTTGCTGTCGAAGGTTGACCCGCATTATGAAAGGGCCCATATAAAAAAAGGTGTGTGATTTAGCAGTTAAGTAGGGGGTGATATTTTGATTCGAAACGACAGTACTTCGTCCGGAGGGGTAATATATATTAATAATGCTATATAAAAAGAAGATTATTAATTCTACAGAACGGATATTTTCTTTTATAAAAACCGTATAAAGATACTTATACAAAATGTTCCTTATTACATTTGATTTTTTTCAACGAATAATACTGTCAATATAGTTAATACTGCCAACGCCGCCGAAATGAGTAAACGAATTATTTTGCGATAACTGGATTAAAATTAACGCCTTTCGGGATTACGTTTAGTAACTTTATTTAACAAAAAGAAAATATTTAAATACATAGCATACTTTATAATAAAAATAATATGTTCGTAGTTTTAAACTTAAAGTAGTAATTGTAGAGGCTTAAGTACTGTTTCCTGCTAAACGTTTAGCGTATTTAATACCTATAAGATTGAAAATAGTGCTTGAACTTAATGGAGATTAAATAAGGTTTAATGAATGTACTAAGTTAACATTTATTACCTTTGTTTTTGTATAAGGTTTATGGAATGTAACGATTCCGTTAAGTTTATAGCGCCTATACGCGATAACGTTTTTTCAAAACTTACGTAAATAAACTAGACGTATATCTGTTATATATGTAATAAAACTTTTTATTTGGAAATTAAAAAGAAAATCTATTTTTTATATTAGATATCTAAGTTTTTTAGTTTTATATATTGTTACAGATCGGCGACAACTTCTATATTTTTTTCCTAGAATTCTTAAAAAAATTAATATATTTTCTAAATCCTGCTGTAGATAGATTGTTAAAGTAAGGGATAATAAGTAGATTTAAGATGTCTGTTTAATTCTGAGCTAATTCGGTGCTTTACGCCTAATTGCTCTCATATTTATTATTACAGGTGTTAAAATTATAATGCGTGCCTTTGTTATATTTTTAGAAATTATAGCGTTATATGTATTAATTCAGAATTTAAGGCTAGAATTAAAGCCCATAGCTTTATAAAATATTTAAAGTGAATAATATTTATTATTTAACTAACCAATAAATTAAAAGTTTCTAAACTAGGTGCATTACGAAAAGAATTTTCTACTTCTCGCAGTCTCGCCGACTTTGGGTACTTAGAAGTTTATAAAAAGCTGTATTACTTACGAAATTTTTTTTATAAAAATATTTCTTATATAAATTAAAAAAGAATGTGTTTACGGTGCTTATATATTTTTAGCATAACCTTACGGCTTATTATTTTTATAAAACTTCTTATAAGCTTTCGAAACTAAAATTAAAGCTTTAAGGGTAAGTAAAATATTATATAAAAAATAAAACTTTTCAATTGTTTTAAGTTATTTTTCGATTAGATTACGTAATATAGTTTAATAAGTTTCGTTACTAAAAATATTAGAGTTTTTTAATTAAAATAATAGTGTTTATATAAGCGTATATTTATTAAGTCGAATAAAAAATTAATAAAGTTAATAATAAATATATTTAATTTACATTAACATGGTTTATTATTAACGCAATTAATTAAGTAGTATACGTTTCTACTATATTTCAAATTTTTAATATAATTAAATTATAATAATATAATAAAATTAGTTATATTTAATCGAGTTTTTCTTATCTGTCGTTTCCTTAATTTTTTAATAGGTTCATACGTTATGCCTAGTCTTGCCGTACCTTTTGCAACGCCGCGAAATCGATAGCCCGGCTTTTAACGTATTTTTTTTGTTAACTTCCCGTTTGATTATTGTTTATCAACATTTTTTAAGTAATTAAAACTTATACGTCCTTTATAGTAAGTATACCTTTAACGTTTTGTAAAAGCCTTATTAGTTTTTTAAAAGATTTAAACTTTTTTTAATAATTTTTTTATAGATAATTAGTTATAACGTCTTATACAAGCTCACGAGCCGTATAAGCTCGCAAGCCGTTTTTTGGCACTTTGTAATAACAAATTTAAATTAATCAACCACAACATATCAAATTAATTCAAATTAATCGGAATCTTTTTTGTTAGATATATTTACGGCTTTATTACAAGTACGCGTATTATGCCCGGGCTTATCGCAAACGCTATATTTCCGTTTTTTGGTTTTAATCTTTTTACGACGGCCTTTTCCAGTTGCTATTAGCTGCATTTTTTTACCGCTTTTTTTTAGGCCAAAAAAGCTTATTTTCTTTTATAAAGTAAGTATTCCTTTTTTTTTTTTTGAAAACGTTTGTTTTTAGTTCTGCGACGTTTATTTAAGATATAGTTCGTTTTGCGTAATTGGGTAACTTTTTCCCGAAGAAGAACATTTTCGTACAGAAATAATAGGTTACTTTTAGTTAAGAAATTAACCGATTTAGCCATTTTTTTGGACGAGCCACTTTGTTAGTTTTTAATTTTTTTTTGCAAATAACGTCCTTATCTTATTACTTTCTTGATATTCCTAGGGGTCTTTGCGGGTAGGGAACGAATGGAACCGGCGGAGGTTAGCGGGGAGACGGTTGATGCAGGCATAGCTGGAGGAACCTCCAATTCGGAAAGAACGTTATTAAGATTGAATAAAATAAGACCAGCTTTTGCAAATCTAAATTTGATGTTATCGGACGTTATGGCAGTTTTAAACGCGTCGTAAAAGCCGGCAAGAAACTTTTTAAGCAATATAGGTATGATAGCGTCGCATTAGGTTTTCGATATAACGTAAATAAGCGCGTTTTAAAATAGAAAAATAAGATATATTAAAAAGTTAAAGCCGATACGAAAAATACGCGGGTATATAAAACGTAATAATGTTATTATTGGCATAATATTTTCGAATTTTATCGAATAATAGTTTTCGTGGCTATCGAAAATAAGAAGACGTTTCGAACTTTTCGTACGCGTCCGAATATGTTTGTCAAAATGTTAGATTTATTTGAAACTTAATTTATTTGTTATCCAGTTATTATTACTTAATACGATTTTTTAATTAGTTATTAATAATAAATTATTGCGGTATTAGGATTTAAAATAATTTTTCCCTGTTATGATAATAAATAACGGCGTAATCTAACTTTAGGAATTAATAATTTGGATAATTATAACCCATTTTTTATTCTTTTATTACGCTTATTTAAGTTTTTTACGTTTTTCGATACTGGTAATTACTATACCTATCGTTATAAAAAGCCTTATTAAGAATCCAGTTTTATCGAAATTGTAAATATCCTTTTTTATGATGCCGTATTTCGCAATTATAGCCCGAATAAGTTCGAACCATTTACGAAATATTTCTGGATTTTCGTATAGAATTTGTTAATAATCGATTTTCCGATTTAAACGTATCTGGAATTTTTTTTGTTATTTAACAAAATTCGACGCCCAGTTAACTTTAACGCGTTTTGTAATACGTTAACTAAGTAGTATATTGGGTATATTTTTAACGTATTAAAGATGAATAGGAAATGTTCGCGTATTTAGGTCGAAAATACGGTCGATAATCGATGTTTTTTCGGCCGGCGTTAATTTTCGTAGATAGGGGATAATATCGGTTCGGGCGTATCGTCCGTAATAACGGGTTTTTAGTATAGATTCGAGAATTTCGTATATCGAATGTAACTTTTTGAAATTAAATTTCAGATTTTGTATTTTCGCCTAAATAGCTAGATTTATTTTAGATTTTTTTGTAAGACGCTTTATATTATGGTATTGAGAAATCAGTAATTGAAGTTAGGTAGTTAAGTGTTATGACCCAGCAGGTTTGATTATTTCAAGAACGGTCGTAAGGGTTAGGTATTGGGATTTACCGACAATTAAGAGTTACGTAATTGGCTTAAGGAGTTCGAGGGGGCTTATTGGGCTTTAATACTTGAGCTAGTTAAGAGGTACCTTGCCGGCTTAATAGGTTTAAGAGGGCTTAACGCGCGAGGAAGATTTTAAGCCGTTTGAGTGTTTTAAACCAGTAATAATATATATATACTTATTAATTTCCTGTAGTTTAGATAATACCAGCTTGTAATATAACTTGGTTACGTAGATTACCTTTGTTATTATTAAACGTGATTAATTCGATTATTATTGCTTAGTTTTTTAGGATACGACTATTAATATAAACCTATACGATTAGGTTTAATAGTTGGTTAATTAGCCCAGCCGTTATACGTTATAAGCTTTTGTTTAGTAGTATTGTTAGACTTTAAGCAATACCTTGATATTATATCTACCAGCAAGCAAACTGAATCCAACCTAGCTTATAAAATTCCTGAAAAAACCATAAGTTCCGACAAGGAAACTTAAGAGGCGCTACGCCTCGGCGAGGAGGACGTACTTCGACGCCTGGACTGGCTAACCAGCTAGGTTACCCGATTCGAGGGCGAGAGGGGCGTTCTCGCCGAGCAGCTCAGAGAAGCCTAGGAGCGACTGGATAAGCGAGAAGCTAAGGCCCCTACGTTAGAAAGGGCAGTACGAACGGTTTAACTTATCCAGTTAATCTTTAATAAGGAACTAAGGGAAGTTTTAAAGCCTTTTAAGCCTGAATCTTTTAACGAAACCTTAGTTAAATTACAGCTATTTTTAACATAGTACCGAATATATTTTAGGTACTTTTTAATTCGATTAATAACCTTTATTTTACGGGTAAAGTTTGCCGCTGGAAGACTTATTAGTAATACGGTAATTTAGTTCGAACTAACATTAAAAGAATATATTACCTTATTTTTTAAATAACAAATCCTAAAGGTGACAAAGGTTTATAGCGATTATGAAAAATTCGAATAGGTATTAAGAAAAGCTTTTGGAATAGTAGATGAAAAAATAAAAGCCGAAATATAACTTAATGGATTACGATAAAAAAGGTTTATATCGACATACGGCAACACCTCGATTTAATTAGCTTCGAAGCTGAATTAGGGACAAAAGGTACTAATAGTTAAGTTTTTTGATGGCTTTAAAAAAGACGTTTAAAAAAAGTTATTTAAAATTAATCAACCAGCATTCCTAACCGATTATATTGCTATGGTTATTAGGATTAACGACCGCTAGTACGTATAAAGAACTAGGATCTCCAAACGAAGAACGATAATAAGTTACAACATTTAGCTATTATTAGCACTTTATAAGGAGGCGGCATATCTTATAGCATAGTACCAGGACCTATAAAAATCGGAATTATTTAAAAAAGAGATTGGAACCAGATTAAATATTTTAATTACGGCAAAAAAGGACATAAGGCTTTCAAATGTTAAGTATCCAAAAAGTTTCGATAAGATAAGTGGATATTAGTATTAAAGGGACAAACTTTACGAGGTTCCGTAGGTACAGTAGTTAACATAATTTAAATAAGAGATAATTACTATCCTTTAAAAGAAGTACGATAGGGATAGGCGGAAGCAAAGAAGCTGTCTTAAACGGTAATTTAAAAACCTCGAACCGTTATAGGATTTACGATCACCCAGTGGCTACAAGACCACGAGGGTTGGAAGGAATTAGGAAAGGACAAGTTACTTTCCTGTATATAGCAAAAAAGGTAACGACAATATTGGAAATAAGCTGCAAAAAAGTGGTTAAAGGAATACCAAGATTAGGACAAAAATCTGTTACCAGGATAACTAAATTAATACGGAAACTTATATTTTATCCATTATGTACGTAACCATTATCCTAGATATCTGGAGGAGTAACGGTATATTGAAAAACGACTTACGCGGATATATCGCCAAGGATTTAATTTCTATAACCAAACCGGAAAAGATCTTAGGGATTAACGATGGTACCGACGCCTACGCAACCAAACGATATAGGATATTATTAATATCCTTACAGCCGTAACAAACTAGCCTAAAGGAAAAAGTTACCTTAAGGAAAAACTTATATACTATTACGAATAATATAACCATAAAACGGAGGAAAAGTGGATCCACCAAACGGTTATAAAGGTAACCTCGGAGATAATTAATAACTTTAGATTTCGACTGGCCTTTACGGAGAAACCAGAGGAACGACGATAATTGCAAAAAAAGATTTAGGAACGAGAACAGGATTAGAAACATTACATTATACAATATAAGGCTCGATAAAAAAGGCAGGAAAACCCCGAACCAGAATATATCCGCAAAGAGGATTTTTGCAAGCAAGTTCTTTTGCTTAAAAGACAGCTACGCCGATAGGAAAGGCAGTTGAAACAATTACAAGCCCTTAATAAGCAGAACTAGGAGCGTATTAAGGCCCTGGAAAAGGATTTTTAAAAAAAGCGCCACTTATAAAAAAGCCGCAGGATGGTAAAACCTTAAAAAGCCAATAGGAGCTTCTAAAAAGGGCTCTATATACAATAACAGAAGCCAAAAATAACCCGATCACGGTTAAAGTACAAAACAAAACGTATTAATTTACCGTATTTATAAATTACGGAATTTTAAGAGGAAATTACATTATACCATAGGTAATAAACAATTTTAAATTACTATAAAAAGATAAGAAAAAACCTTATATTGCCGAAAACGCAGAAGGTTAAGCATTTACCTACGATAACGGAAAAATTATACGCAAGATTAATTACTTCGAAATTTTCGTTAAAAAACGAATCTAGATAATTAACTTTAATATCGTTCCGTTAGGGAACTATAACATAATTTTTGGAAAACCATAATTATACCAATACGATATTTTAATCGAAAGGAAAATTAGCTAGGTAAAGTTTCCTTTAGCTTTTATCGACAGATAAAAAAACAAAAATCTTAATATTCGATTAACAACCAAAAAAATAACAAATATAAGCATAAAAATACGACAGATACCTTATTACTTAAAGGAATACGATATAAGAAAGAAAAAAGACATGATAAACATATGCGACGTATCGTAACCATTATTCGGGCCAGGTTTTACGATTTAAACGAAAACCTAGCATTATAACCCGAAAAGCCGAAAGATACGGTTAACGTATTACCACAGTATCGCAAATACCAGCAATTATTTCGAAAAAAGCTCGATACGAAATTACCAAAATATAACAAATAAAATTATAAGATAATCCTTAAAGAAAGTACTTTATTTAAGTTATACCTTATTTATAACTTAAATATAACAAAATTATACGTTTTACGAAAATATTTAGAAAATAGGTTCCAAAAAGGATAAATTCGACGATTAACATTTTTAGTAAAACACCTTATATTTTTCATACCGAAAAAGAACGGCAAACTACGATTAGTAATAAATTATCGACATTTATACAGTATTACCGTTAAAATAAAACACCTTTGTTATTAATTACTAAAATAAAAAATCGCTTATAAAAAATTAAATGGTTTACCGTTTTAGATTTTAAAAACGGGTATAACTTAATTCGAATTAAGTTAAAATACAAATAAAAGATAGTTTTTAAAACGAAATACGAACTGTACGAATATTTAGTTGCGTTAATGGAATTTACGAACGTACCAGTAATTTTTTAACGGATGGTTAACTACATATTTCGAAAATACTTGGATATTTTCGTTATTTGCTATCTCGACGACATCCTGATTTTTTTAAAGTTAAAAGAAACATATATAAAATACGTTTATTAAGTTTTTTAAGCTTTACAGGACGTTAATATGTTAATTAATATAGGAAAGAATTAGATTTATATATAAAAAATAGAATATTTAAAATATATTATTACCCCAGGATATATCAAAATAAATCCTAAGAAAATTGTAGCAGTTACAAAGTAACAAGTATCTATTACAGTTCTAAAAATTCAGGTGTTTATTAGATTCGTTAATTATTACAGGAAGTTTATTAGGAACTTTAGTAAATTACGACGTTACTGTTTAATCTTACCCGAAAAGGAAACGAATTTTGGTAAATAAAGAAAATAAAAAAGTTTTTTAACAGTTAAAAATATAATTACCAGTAAACCAGTACTAATTATGTACGATTCGGAATAATTAGTTAAACTAAAAACCGACTTTTCGGATTCTACGTTAAACGCGGTAATCGGATACCGAGATAATTAAAAAATACTTTACCCGATCGCTTTTTACTTTTATAAGTTAAAAAAAGCAGAACTAAATTACGCCATTCCCGATAAAAAGTTTATAGCTATCGTTAAAGCTTTTCGAAAGTTCAGATATATATTTAAAGGAAACCTTTACCAAGTTGGGGTTTACAGTAACTATAAGAACCTTACCTATTTCACCATTATATAAAAATTTATAAGATAACAACTACGTTACGTAAAAAAATTAACTAAATATAGTTTTATCATTATATATCAAAAAGGATCAGAAAATAGCAGAACAAACGTTTTTAGCAAACGACCTGATTTAAAAAAGAAGTTAATCAAGGTTAATTATACGATTTTCGATATTATTTCAAAAGAATATTTAAAATTACGACAAATCGCGACAATTAAGGCAGTACCTTTTAATTTATACCAGAAAATTTAACAATATAACGACAGTTTACCTAAGAACTAAAAAACAAACAAGATTTGGGTTTTAAAAAAACATTAACAAAACCTAGTATAAGACGTATATTAGCATTTATTATATAGATACCCAGGGATTTACAAAACCTTAAAACGATTATAGCGTATTTATTACTTTTTTACAATGAAAATAACAATACAGAAAGTTAGAAAATAATATAATATTTGCGCTAAAGCAAAAACATTACGGCATAAACCTTACGGAAAACTGTAACCGTTTCCAATTATACAACGATTATAAGATTCGATTATTATAGATTTTATTATTAAACTTTCCTTATCTGAAAATCTAGCGACAAAAGTATATTACGACAGCATTTTCGTTATCGTTAACCGATTTATAAATCTTTTTATTTTTTACCATATAATAAAAGTATAAACGCAAAATAAATAGCATATATCTTTTTCAGATATATCTTTAATATATATGGACTACCAGTAAAAATTATTTCCGATAAAGGCATTACGTTTACCTCTAAATTCTGACAGAGTCTAATAGCATAAATCGGCCTAAATCATAAGTTATTTAATACGTTTAAATCTCAGATAGATAGACAAACCGAACGACTAAATTAAACATTCGAAATCTACTTACGGTATTATATTAATTACGAACAAAATAATTAGGTTAAGAAATTATTAATAACCCAGTTAACCTACAATACCAGCCACCACAAAAGCATCAAAATAACCCCAGTAAACGCCAACTTTGGTTTTACACCAAAGGTCTACAAAAAGTCACGTAACGACGGTTCAGTAAATATCAAGGCTATTCTAACATTAAAACAGCTCAGGTAGTTACATATAGAAATAAAAACGGAACTTAAGTTTGTTCGCAATTAGATAAAAAAATATTACGACTAGAAAAGGTTAAAGGAACTAACTTTTTCGGAAAAGGAAATAGTTTATCTAACTACCAAAAACATCAAAACCAAACGCCCAAACTAAAAACTTAATTTTAAGTATATCGGTCTATATAAAATTAGTAAGAAAATTTCAGAAAACAATTACAAATTGGAATTATTACCAAAGGTTAAACTTTACCGAGTTTTTTATATTTCCTTACCCGAGTTAGTAATAAACATTATTAAAGTTAATACGGGACGAAAAAACGAGGCGGAAAAGGATACGCCGGTGTACGAAATAGAGAAAGTGTTAGATGTCCGTAAAAAGGACGGACTTACTAAGTACTTGGTTAAGTGGAAGGATTACCTAAATTCCGAAAACACCTGGGAGCCCGTTAAGAACCTTATAAGTACCCAGCGCCTCCTGAGGATCTTTCACTAACGACGCCGGAGTCCCCAGTGGTAGCCCCCTAGTTAGTATGGTCCAAGGACGGCCAGTCAAAGGCGTTGGGACCGGGCCAGCCGGCCACCCCTACGGCCTGTAACGCGGCAGCTACCTCATCTTCTAACTGTTTTTGGGTTGCCTCCAAGCGCTTAAACTCCTCCATTGCCTCCGTACCCTGGATACCCCGACGAAGCATCTCAATTCCACGACGACGCAGCGGTTTTTTCTAACTACGTAGGCGGGACAAACGACCAAACAAGTTGTTAAGACGTTGTTGCGCTTTCAACAACTCCTTCTTAACCGAACGTTCTTCCGATTTAAAACGGTCCTTCTCGTTAAGAAAACGTCTGTGTTCGGCCTTGGAAGAACTAAAAAGGTTACAAGAACTGTCGGATATAGGGGATGCCAGTTGCGTTATTGTATTTAGCTAATTGTGCAGCTTCTCAGTACGCGTACAGCTTTTATGTAGCTTAGTAACGGAACAATTATCCTCCGATCAGAGCGTAGCCTTTTTCAGTTAGGGCGCTTCAGCACACCTGGCTAGCTGACATATCCCCTTAACGCCTTAAAAAATTCAGGGCGTTAATTATTACACTTTCGTCACTTTCTAAAACTACAGCTTTCCATTTAACCTCTCCTCCGGTAATTATATCCTTTTAATCAGCCAATTCCTTATCAGAAATTGCTTTTAATATTTTTTTCCGGTAATCCAATACCTTTATAATATCTACTAATCCTAACTGCTTTCTGAAATACCTAAAAGCTTTGCGTAATAGGGCTTTAATTAATCCATTAACCAACATATTGCTTATAAGCGTATAATCCACTTTAATCAAGTTCTTTTTTGCTACCTTTCGTAACTAGTAATTATATATATCTACATACCGCAGCTTTATTTTTAAAAAAGCGACGTCGGTATTAATAAACCGTATGGTTTGTTAATTATCGTATTATAAATTTAATAGTTCTATATCCAGACCAACTTTCAACTTTTTATTTAATTTAAAAGCGAATAAAGTTTTTTTAACAACCTATATAAAAAACAGTAATTCCGTTTCGGTTATGGAAATAATTATTATATTTTACTTATTCGTACGCCATTTTATAATTTCCCTAAACAGCTTTATAACGTAAACTTAGGAACTTTTTCGATCGAATATATTATCTACAAAAAAAACGTTACTCCAGGTATCTAAGGAATCCTTACCGCTTAATTGCAACGTTAACGTTTTGGTGCCGATTAAATACCGTATAATGCAATCAACTATTTCATAGTATACGTTATTAAGGTTCTGGTTAAATTGGGCAAGTCTAAATATTACAAAGAATATATTAAGTTATGTATAAACCGTAATATAAAAATGGAACCGATCTTTTTCTGGTATTTATTAACAAAATTTAAATAAACCAAATCAGGATTCGGTAATAATTTAACACTCGTTATAAGCGTTTCTAAGAAGTTATTTAGATTTTTTTTAAGAATTAAGTTAACCAGCTTGTTTATAAAATCGGATTAGAATAGTTAGATTTTTCGGTTAAGTTTGTCTTTAATTATTTGGATACCCAGGAACCACTATAAATCCCTATTCCTTATAAGGGTATACCGTTTTTGTATTTGCTAAATTAACCGATTGACGAGGGTTTGGTTTTTTTTGTTGTACGCGGCAATAATATTGTCGACGTAAAAAAAAAGTAACACCCCTTAACAAATAAAATAACAGGATTTATAAAAAATAAGGTTAAGTTTTAAGTTTTTAAGCGTATTAATAAAGTCTTTCTACCATAGCAACGGCGATTTTTGCAGGCTGTATAAAACCTTTTTAATTAGGAATATCTTATTACATTAAAAGTATTCCGGAAATATTTTCATAAAAATTTTATAAGGTAGGTTTGCGTTAACGAAAACGTTTATAACGTTATATTACTTAAATTTTAAATCGAACTTAACTATAATAACTATTAAGGTTTTAAAAATTTTCCGGCTGAGGTAAATACGTATATATCGCCACAAACGTTTTTAAGTTATTAATTATTTCGTATTACGAAATGGGCCTTATACTTTTAAAACCAGTCATATTTATCAAACTTATAAATATATACCTATATATATCCTAAAACCTGTTTCCTTTTAGCAGCGGATTAATTAACGATCTTCCAGGATTGCATGTTCTTATAACTTTATAAGTAGGCCTTTTCAGTTTCCAGAAATAACTTTTTTAACAGGTATATACTTAGCTCTTTATGGCTTTTCGGAAATGGCGGTAAATCTTACTTATATACCCGGCCTTGTAACTTAAGTAACACCTTTATTCTTAATTTTGTCCTTAATATATTAAAACCTTTCCTATTAAGGTAACGCGTATTTCGGGTTTTTATTCGCCTTAAATTTCCGCAGTTTACCGGCCGGTTATTAATCGTACTTATAAAGTAAATTAACCGTCCTACATTAAACGCAGTTTCTTATACCCTATAATCATATCTAATAATACCACTTCGGCACGAAACATACGGGAAACTTACGTTTACAACCCGTAAAATACCCTCGTTTTTTACCGTCATACTAGGTTAAATAACTTAACAAGAACTTAAAGCCGCTTTTATTCCTTCTATCGGCGTAATAATCGTAACAGTTATCAAGGTAAACGTTAATAGCAGTAATAATCCAAAAAACGGAAATGGTTCGAACATAACGGTCGTATAAAGATAATTAATCCTTTGCAAACAGGCTTGTTTTTTCCCATTCCGTACGTCTTTTTAAACGCCTATGCCATTTTAAAACCATTCTTTTTACCTAGTCGGTAATTAAATTATTCCACTTAAGTTTTCATTTTTTATATATATAAAGTAGCCGTAAACCTAATTAAATACGTAAACCTGTCGGAATAAGTTCTGTAACTTGTTTTCGGTAACGTAAAAAAAATCGTCTTTTAAGTTTTTAATATTACCTAAAAAAATAACTTTCTCGTTAAATTATACGTTTCGAGTAACAATAACTTTATTTATTAACGGGTTCCAAATCTCGTAAATATTAATTAATCGGTAGCTAATAAGGAAGCCTATCCACGCTTTAGGATTTAACTTTTAAAACCTTTGTTTTTTTTATGGCAACGGTTGTTATAACGTAAGTTATATAGCCGTAAGCTTGTAAATAAGCTTATTAAGACTTACGATTAAATACTGAAACGCCGTTTTTATATGCCAAATAAATGTAATAAACCTCGTATAAGGTCTGCCAAAAAAAGCATATTTAAAGGTACGGTTATATAGATATACTGCCGTTTTAAAGATATATACGATTAGAAACGTAGGTAATTTAACGTTATTTCGTATAATAGTCGTTTTCTTTTTAATCATATTCCTTAAGCGTTCCGTACCCCCGTTTTAAAATTAAATATGCGGTATTAAAGGTTTAAGCTTAATACTAAAAGAAAACGACTGGAGGATAATTTGAAACAGGTGATTTTTTAAAATTTCGTTATCGTATTCGATTACTTATAAAAAACCGTATCTTGGTTTTTTAAGACGCTTAGCAAGTATCGGAACGTAATAATCAGTATATCCTGCTTTTGGTTTTTAAAATAAATATTCCAAATAAAGCCTAAATATCTGTCGGTTGCGAACATAACGTATTTATACCTTTTAAGGTTTTTTTCGAAATTAGTAAAGTTAATAATTATTCTTTATCCTAATTAAGACGTTTTTTTTAAGCTCGTAACGTATTTACCTTTTAGCCTTCGCTTTACCATATACCTAGCATTCGACAGTTATAAAACCCTTCAGCCTAATTCCCTTAATATAAAACTACAACTAAATTATTATTTTAAGGTCTAAATAACCTAATTACAGGTATTACAAGATGCCGTCACTTGTACGCGGCGGTCTCGTTATCCAAAAGTTAACGTTTCGTTTATAAATAACCAGGGTTGCAAAAAACGTTATTACGTTAATATCTTCGATAACAAATTAATTAAATTTGTTTATTAAAGTAGCCATAACTTAATTATATTTATCTCGAATACAATTGTTAATCCCTCGGTTATCCCACCAGAAACCCTTTTTTCGGAGCTATCGAAATAATACAAAATTGCAGGCGAATTACTTGCAATAAACCACCTTATATAGCCGTAACGTTCTCGTACCGCTAAAGCTTCGAAATAATACATCAACCTCTCCGTAGCCCCTAATCGGGACGAAGCTGTTACCTGCGTACACCCCATTGCCTTATACGGTTAGTCTAAAATTTAAGAACCTGCTAAAAAAATTAAAAACGTATATTGTAAATCCTAAGTCCAAAATAAACGAATTCCGTAAGGGATAAAACGAGACGTTTATAGCACCCTTCTAATTAGTAATCAAAAAACCCGTCAGGACTTGTCTTACTCCCTCTAGGAATTAATCGGTCTCTGTAATTGCTCTATCCATAAATTTCGACAAACGGTTAATTTCCTTTTTTAAGAATTAATCAAAGTTAATTCGTTACTAAACTAACTTTACTATTTCGATATTAAAACGGAAACTAATTAAAACCTTATTAAGGAACGTATAATAATATTTAGGTAATTTGTAAAAGGGCTTTAAATACGCCTTATAACGTATACTTTAAATATCTAACTTTTCGCGTTTTCGCTTATTAACGCTTCTATCTATATTAAAGCCTCCACGGCTACCTCACTTTAATTTTCCGGAGGTTCTACCTCGCAATTAACGGTCAATAGGTTTGCTTTCTTTTTAATCGGGGTTATTCTAATCAGCAAAATTTGCAGGATCCCCGTAAAAAATTGGAAACGATACCTTTATATTTCGGGATATAAAGAAAGAATAGGTTATAATTTAGTAATCCAGAAAGTTAACCGCTACCTTTAATAACTAATCGTTCCGTTATCGATTTTAACTTTTTTTACCATCTAAAAAGTAATTATCCAGATTTCCATAACGGAAGCTAAAGCTGTACATAAATCGTTAACCTATATAACTGTTATTCTTATTTCTAAAACGCCGTATCGCTATTCCTAAGCCATTATCTCTTACTATTTCACAAGCTATTCGTTTAACTTTTTCTTTAACTTTACGGCTTACTTTAACCTTTCTCGGTATTCTCGTTAGGTATTAATCAGAAATCTGCTGTCGTACACCTTACCGGATTCGGTTAACTTAGCGTACCATTCCCGTAAGTTTTTCCTTAAAAAAAACTTATCTTTTTAATCGTTAAAAATATAAACTTCAGGATTTATTTCGTAAAGTTGTTAATATTTTTTCGGAAAGTATTATACTTACGGTTTTATAGGTATATGCCGTAAAGTTTTAATTATAGGCTTATCTGCTTTCGGTTATTATCTTAAGAATATTTATTAAGTACTCTATAAAGTCGGTCTTTTCGGTAATTTCTCCTGAAAAAAGAAATAAGGTATTAATCCGCGTTATATGGCGAATTCGTCTTTTCGGATAAAAGGTTATATCGGGTTCTATAGATTTAACAAGTTACGGAAGTAATTAATTAAGATCGATAAAATTCCATATATTAAAGGTATATGCTCTAGATTAAAATTCGCTTTTAAAACGGTTCCAGTTTTTAAGTTCTTTATAAATAACAGAAGATATAAACGATACGGTTGCTATTGTAATTATTAAAGTATATTAGAATAATTGCTACTAATATATAGTCTATATCGTCTCAGTAACAACTGATCAATTAATAATTGCTTAAATTAAATAAATAAAACTCTTAATTATCGACTATAAGAAATATCAGTTACATTGTTGTATTTAGCTAATTATGCAGCTTCTCAATACGCGTACAGCTGTTATGTAGCCTAGCAACGGAACAATTATCCTCCGATCAAAACGTAGCCTTCTTCAGTTAAGGCGCTTCAGCACACCTGGCTAGCTGACAAGAACCGCCATGTTCGGTGTAACGCGAACATTTCCCAGAACTATGATAAGCCTTGCAGGGTTTCTTTTCTAATTTGTAACGAAAGTAAGAATAGTCGGATATGTTAAACCCAAAACGGTTGATTCGGCTCGATAAGATAAAAGCGTTATTGCGCTTACGAAAACGTTGTTTTTTAATATAACCTGATATAATAAGAAAATGAATAAGAAAAAGAAAAAGAACTACGTACTAAGATAGACGACGAATAATCTTTAAAGGCAAAAATTCGGAAGGGGGAAAATCGTGTTATAACTCAGCAGGCTTAATTACTTTAAGAACGGTCGCAAGGGTTAGGCATTAGGACTTACCGATAATTAAAAGTTACGTAACTGGCTTAAAAAACTGAAAAAAGGCCTATTAAGTTTTGATATTTGAGCCAGTTAAAAGGTACTTTGCCGGCTTAATGGGTTTAAAAGGGTTTAATGCGCAAGGAAAACTTTAAGCCGTTTGAATATCTTAAGCCAGCAACAATATATATACACTTATTAATTTCCTATAATTTAGATAATACTAGCTAGTAATATAATTTAATTATGCAAATTATCTTTGCTATTACCAAACGTAATTAATTCGATTGTTATTACTTAGTTTCTTACGATACGACTGCCAACATAAACCCGTACGATTAAGTTTAATAATTAGTTAACTAACCCAGCCGTTATATTAAGATATTAAAAAAATTAGCTCGTAAGCTTATGCGGCTCGCGAGCTTATATAGGACGTTATGCTTTTTGTTAGCCAGTTTATAATTAAAAATATATTTATAAATATTTTCTTAATAATTAAAAATTAAATTATATATATATATATAAATTATAAAATAATTTTAATAAAATTACGTAATATTTGAAAAACGTATAAATTGCCTTCATAAAGGAAATATTTAATTAATATGAAAATGTATATTTTAATATTATATTACGATAAAATAATTTTAAGGTCGTACGATGTTAAGTTAATACCTTAAACGTTATTTTTAATATTTTTAATTAAGATTAATTTAAAATAAATAAAGTTTAACGTGATAAAGAATGAAGTTCTAATAATATAAGTAATATAAATCGTAATACATATTTTAACTTTTTATTTATATCTTTATTATAATATATTAAAATATTTAATTTATTTTAAAATAATCTTATTATTTATTTAATTATTAAAAATAAACTTAATAACTTAAAAAAAAACAGTTATATTTCGTATATTTAAAAAAAGGTAATTAAGGCCTTGTACGGTTAAAAATAATAGCAAGGTAAAATTATCACTACTTACAGTGGAGGTGTAAAAGTTTCGGTAGATTTCTGCACGCTTCATAAAATCGCGTAATTCTTCCACTTCAACACCAACACCCTTTATATTTTAATCATAAATAGACAACCCAATATTAATCCAATTACTCCATAAAAAGAATAGTTACTTTATACGAGAACAAAGTAAAAATCCGAAAAAGATTTAGGCAAGGGCTTCACGGATATCGCGAGAAAATACGGAATATCCCCTACTATTATCTGGGGCGTTTATAATCGCTATACGCGTTAAAATTCAGCCCAATCTTCGCCACGTTCGGGTCGCCCATGCAAGTTTCGGCCGGTTTATGAAAAACATATATGGCGATTTATTAAGTCTAATTCTTTCATTTTAACCGCTGATCTTATCAAATTATATTATCTACATATCTTTAGGTAAACCTTAACGCGGTAGTTTTACCAAAAAGAAATAACGCACCAACGCGTACTTTAACGACCGTTTTTAATTCCGGAACATGTCTGGCAAACACTTTCTTAAGCTTTAAAACATCGCAAGAAGCCTCCCAAATAGTAGCGAAAAGTTTTATTTAACGACGAAACGAATATGAATCGTAATTACGGTAAACGGGCGTAATAAGCTTTCTGCTAAAAGGTCTTTAACATACCACCCTTTCTTACTTTAATTATTACGTTAATTACTAACCGTTTCTCTTAAAACAGAAAACTCCTATTTACTACTCGAATACGTCCAATCTCGCTATAAAAAACCAACCAAACGTAAATGTTTTGGAGTAATATCCGGTATGGAAAACGGAACTTCCTAGTAACTTTCGATGGGAACCCCGAGGCCGCCCGGGGCGGAATAACCAGCCACGTTTATCGTAATTACCTTAACGAATACCTCCCCAGATACCTCGATAACGACTTTATCTTCATACAAGATAACGTTCCCGTTTATACCGCCCGAATCGTTAAGGAATAACTTTAAATGCAAGCTATCGAAATGCTGGAATAGCCCCCATATTCGCCTAACTAAACCCTATCGAAAACGTATAAAAGTTATTAAAAGAACGCATCCAAAAAAAAACCAAAAACCGAGGCTTAGATTATTCGGCAACATTTAAGAAACATTAAATTTACTTACTGCCACTGCAATTGCTATATGGGAAGAATTCGCAAAAGGTATGTTAAATAACTTAATAAATAACATACCAAAACGTATCGAAGCTGTAATTGCAGCTTAAGGTTGGTATACGAAATATTAAAATAGCTTACCGTATCCGTAATATATTCGTTTATAACTAATCAAATTTACTAGCAATTTTATTAAAAATTGGTGGAAAAACGTATAAGTAAAGTTGTAAAGGTGGTGATGGAAAATATGGGGTGTGGAAACTAAACCGAGACTTTTGTACCCCGATTGTATGTACTTAATAATAATCGCCTATTTTTCATTACTAAACTAAAACTATTTATTATAATGGTAAGATATTTAGTATTTTTCGTACTTTTCAAAAAAAGGGAAAGTTACGGTTAGTTATTAATTACTAATAGCTAAACGATATTATTATCAAAAATGAAATACCTTTACCCCTAATTAACGAGATAAAAGATTACTTTTATAGAGTAAAATAATTTATTAACGTGAATTTTCGCAATAGGTATAATTTAATTCGGATTAAAGTTAGAAAACGAATGAAAAATAGACTTTAAAACGAAATATAAGTTATACGAATATTTAGTTATGTTTTTTAAACTTACGAACGTATTAGTTTTTTTAACGAATAATTAATTATATATTCCGAAAATACCTTAACATTTTTATCATACGTTACCTCGACGACATCTTTACATATTTGGAAATAAAATAAAGGTATGTAAGATACGGTTATAAAGTTTTCCAAGTATTTTAAAAGATAAATTTCTTATTTAACTTAAAAAAAATATATTTTACGTATAGGAAATAAAATTCTTAGGATATATTATCATTCCCGCATATGTTAAAATAAATTTAAATAATGTTATTGTAATTCGAAACTAGGTAATATTTATTAACGTTATAAAGATATAGGCATTTTTTCGATTTGTTAATTACTATCGACGATACATACGATATTTTAGCAAAATTGCTATATTACTTCCAGGATTTTGTTAGAAAAATAAAAGGTTTAAATATGTTCTAATTATGAAGGTTGCATTTTAATAATTTCAGAGGGCCTTTATTAATAAACCAGTTTTCGTAATATACGATTTAAAACGATTTGTCTAACTGAAAATAAATACATTAAACTTTATATTTGGAATAATAATTTGCTAACGGGACGATAAAAAGCGATTATATCCCGTTATTTCTTATTTATATAAGTTATACAAAACGAAATTAAACCCTCTTATTTACGACAAGGAGTTTTTAATTATTATTAAAGCTTTTAAGAAATTAAAAAGTACTTTAAGTGTAACTTATACCAAATTAAGGTATATACGGATTATAAAAATATTTCTTATTTCGCGATTACTAAAAAACAAGTAAGGTAATGATTACGTTATTATTTACCGTAAAAAATTAAAGAATAATAAAACGTATATTATTAGCAAAAAGCCTAATGTGGAGAAACTTAAGATTAATGTTTAGCGGACGATTTTCGACGTTACGCCCGAAATACATTTACGGTAATAACGGATTGTTACAATTAAAATGTTTATTAATAATATATATTAAAAAATACGATAAAATAATAATAATCTATTTAAGCATTAGAGAATTAATAAGATTTAGGTTTTAAAAAGATATCAAGAAGATTTAATGAGAGAAATATATATAATATTAACTATACCGATATTTAGGAATTTATAAAACCTTAAAACGATTTAAACGAATTTATTATTTTTCCAAAATAAAATTTATAATCTAAAGAATTATATAATAATGTGATATGTGTGTTAAAGTGAAGACCCGATGATATAAATTATATAGAGAATTAAAGTTATTATTAATTGTAGAACGATTATAGGATTTAGTTATATTTATTTTTATTACGAAACTTTTTATATTAAAAAAATCTAATTACGGGTACAATGACAGGACAAAAATGTGGTCCCACCCCCAGTTTACCAGCAAAACTCATGGTGTTTACCAACCTATTATAACTCCGAGAAAAATGGTAAAATTATTAAAAAAGGTATAATATATAATACTTTACATAAAGATTACATAATAGATATAAACATTTATGTATTCCATATGTTTTATAAGTTATTATATTTAAAACTTTAAATGCAGATTTTTACTAACAAAAGCTTAAATTTTCTATGGTCAATTTACATAGTGCATATTTGGTACATATTAACTTTATTACCAATTATTTCCGTAATGCAACATAGATATTAATAAGTAAGGCCTTTAAAATGCTGTCGAATGATGCTTCTTTTATAATTTTACGATTTCTATCGGAGTTATAATAGGTTGTTGAACATCATGAGTTTTGCTGGTAAACAGGGGGTGGGACCACATTTTTGTCCTATCAGTGTATATATTACGATAATACTTTCGAAATTGTTAATCGATTTACGAACTTTTCGTATTTTCTATTATATAACGAAATATAAATATTAAATAAATGGTATATATTCTTTTTCGACATGTTACTAGCGTATATAGATTATTAACGAAAATCGTTTCCGATAAGAATATAACGTCTATTTTAAAATTTTCATAAAGCTTTATAATATAATTAAGCTTAAATTATAAGTTATTAAATACGTTTAAATTATAGATAAGTAAATAAACGAAAAATACGAATTAGACGTTAAAAACGTATTTATAAAATTGTATTAATTATAAATAAAATAATTAGGTTTAAAAACTATTAATTGTATATCCGGCGTATAATATTGATTATTACGAAAATATTAAAATAATTTTAGTAATTGTTAATTTCGGTTTTATTTGAGAAGTTTATAAAAACTTTCTTAGTAAGGCGCTAATTAACGTTAAGGTAGTTTTTACGTTAGAATAGTTAAGATAATTATATTAAAAAGTAAAAATAAAACTTAAATTCTTACGTAGTTAAATGATATTTATTATAAGCAGAAAAGGTTAAAGGGATTAACTTTTTTAAAGGGGGAGATGGTTTACTTAATTACCAAAAATATTAAAACAAAACGTTTAAATTAAAAACTCGAATTTAATATTACGGTTCGGGGCTACCGTGACAGCTCCAGTATATATGCAGCTGTAAGCACCAGAATGATTGCCACAATTGCGATCATTCCGCCAATCTTTTGCCCCTGGCGTAACGGTATGGTGCAGCCGTAACATTTAAGGATATCGGTTTATGTAAAATCGCAAAAAAAGAATTTTAAAAAAATTATTAAGTAAAGTTATAATTAAAAGTTAAATTTTATTCCGTTTTTTACGTTTCTTTATTTAAGTTAGTAGCAGATATTATTAAGATTAAGATAAGATAAGAGGACGAGGTGGAAAAAAACTTTTTAGTGTATAAAGTAGAAAAAATTCTTAATATGCGAAAGAGAGAGGACGTATCGAGTATTTGGTTAAGTGGAAGAGTTATCCGGATACTGAAAACTTCTGAGAACTTATTAGGAATTTTGCAAGTGCTTAGCGTTTCTTGAAAATTTTTTACCAATGATGCCGGCGTTAAGATTAATAAAATATCAGTTAACCACGTTGATAAAAGTTTAATCGGCGTTTTCGAGGTTGAATTAATTAAGTAACGCGAAGACGGTGGGGGCGGCAGTTGTGTCTTTATTAACTTGTCGCTGTTTTTTTTATTTTTCCTTACGTTTTAATTCGTCCAGTTTTTTTAGTGATTGAAGGTTGCGGGATAATATCCGTATAATACGATCCGTTTATAATTCCTTTTGTTTACGAAAACGACAGATTTTGGTATAACGAACCTGTTATATATTTATCTGGAAGTATAAGTAGTATTCGAAAAAGGTTTTATTTTTAAGGTAATAATAATGTAAGAAATAATTTAATAATTTGTTCGTTAAAGAGATTTGCGGATTTTTCTTATAGTAAAAAACGTTATTTTTAATTGTAGATTTAGATTAATAGTTAAGGAACGTAAAAGCTAAGTAAGTGTTATTTATATAAGAAATTGATATAAATATATTTTTTTTAGTTTTTTTTTAGTTTTTAAAATTTATAAGAGATTGTTTCTTTGGTTTCTGGTAGTTTCCGGGTATTTCCGGAGATAGATAAAGATATTTGTAAATCCGAGGTTTATCCGATTAAGGTGGAAGTTTTAACGGGTTTAGTTTTTTGATCTTTTCTGGGTTTAATAAGGTTTTTTTTTGAACGTAATATTTTTTTCCAGGATTTTTGCTTTAAAGATTAGTAAGTAAGTTATTTTTTTTCTCATCTTGTTTTTGTTTTTTATTTTATAAAGTTAGTTAATTATATCGGATAGGTTTCGAAAACGTATTAAGATTTTTTGTTACGGATTATGGGGTACGTTAAAAGCTGCAACCTTGGCAGGTCCATACGTAACCTTGGCAGGCCCATAAATAATTAACTGTTTTACCGACTTTTATATTCTAGTTCTAGTTCTTTAATCTTTATCTTATCTTACAGAATAATCCCTAACAAGTGGTACCCATTATCCGGGTCGGCGAATCAATTATCGTCAGGGAGGAAGACCTTTGGGATGTATAAGTAAAAGGTCCTACCAATACAACCTTCCCTTTTCGTTTCTCGTCGACTTTGCATTCGTTATGCATTATCGCCAAGAGGAAAGATGGTAGTAAAACATATATTGCAAAAAAAGTCGCAAATGCAAAGTAATCTCGTTAAACATTTCACCATATTTAATTTATTACCAATACAGGAATTAACGCCATAAAGCGAAATTAATTAAGCCCTTTATCGACACAAACGTCGCCAATACCGGAATTAACGCCATTATCGACTAAACCCTTTATCGCTATTTTAAAATTGGTTTTATACTCGTTACCAACAGACCTTGCCGAAAAATACCGCAATACGGGGCAATCTCGTCGAACTATATCCAATTGTCGACAGTTTCCTAATCGACCGCAATATCGACAATCCTACTAACCTTAACTACGCCGACATATCGAAACCAGTACCAGAATTCGCGGCTTTAACAGTGTCGCCAGTTAACGGTTATACCGTCGAAGCCAGCACCATACTTGCCAGCACCATATCTGCCAGCACCATATCTGCCAGCACCATACCCGCCAACTTCGACAACCTTATCGTTAATAGTTACATCATTAAAGCTAACACCAAACTTGCAGCTTTAACGGCTTTAACCTCAGCACCGATTATTCGACGCCGATAAACCTTTATTCGGTAGCCGACCGTCAACACCTTCTTTGGTCAAGTTAATAACCCTAACCTCGTTAACAATTGCCGACAATCCAACCGACAGCTTTCTACCGATAGTTTTTAATCAACAATTTCTCGTTAACCTTTTTTAATTAATAATCACAGCTGTACCGGCGACCTTCCCAACAACTTTATATTCGACGACGATATAATTGGATGTTTTTTTTATGTATCTTTATTAGCAAAACATGGAATAGCTTAAAAAAAACAACATCGAATTTGACAACTTCGACGGGGCTAACGTCGAACTTTGCCAACTCGGCGGTTAAAGGTACCACCTTTCTTTTTGCCAATTTCGACGGTTATAACGGATATGAGGACTTCGACGGTGGAGATATCTGGATGAATAGAACAACGAGGCATGTAGCAGCTGGGACAGCTGCATTTGCTTCGTCCAAGAGGGGCACCTGTTACGGATTATGGGGTACGCCAAGGGCTGCAACCTTGGCAGGTCCATGCGTAGCCTTGGCAGGCCCATAAATAGTTGACTGTCTTACCGACTTTTGTATTCTAGTTCTAGTTCTTTAATCTTTATGTTATCTTACAGAATAATCCCTAACATTTTTACCGCAAGTCGTTACGAATTTATTAAGTTTATTTTTTAATTTGGTTTTGAAGTTAGGCCTTATATATGTTATTTCGAGAAGAATTTTTTTTGTAAGATGCTGGAGGGTTAAAAAGGTTATTAGAATTATCTGTCAGTTAATGCTTAGTTTTACGACGGCAATTATATTTTATTTTTGTCGTTTTAAAGTATTCGGGTTGAAAAATTACGGATTCACCGCGGGAAACGTTTGGTTATTTAGTAATTTTAAGAATTATTTAATCGTATTGTTCTATTAGATCGTTAGTTTAAATGGTTGTATTTTAAGAAAGTATCGTTTATTTAAAAAGGGTTTTAAAATATAGATAAATTAGAAGATTAGAAAAAATTAGATACCTAAAAGAATCGTAAGGAAAAAGAGTACGTATAGTTTGTATTAGAATTGAAGGTTTTAATAGCGGCGTTAAATTTTCTTGCCTGGAATGCTGTGGGGGTGGATTTGGGGATAGGGCTGTTATCGTTTGTAATTTTGGTTATTTTGGAAATGGTCGGTTAAGGTTCCGGCGATGGAACTTTTTAATTGGGTTTATTGTATTTGTTAGGTGGTTAATTAGTTCTTAAGGATTTTGTTTAGGTGGGTAATTATTCTATTTAATTATGTACTGGATTTTATTCTTGAATATTTTGGAGTTTTGTATTTTTTTGATTTTATATTTATTATTATTTTTTTAGCGGGACCTTTTTTGGAGTAGGTTTTAGTAAAGAAATGTAGAAGATAAGATATATTTTTATTGTTTTTGATAATGACTTTTTTAATTTTACGAAGTTCGAGTTTTTTGAAATTTAGTTTATTATTAGGTTTTTTATTTTAATTTGTAAAATATTTAACGTCGTATTTTGTTTTTAACATAGTAAGTAGATTTTATTTTCTTTTATTAAAATTAATATTGTAATTCGGTATATAGGTAAGCCTTAATTATCTTAATTTTTGTTATTATTGTTTTTATTTGATGTATTATTGTAATAATAATAGAGATTTAATTAAATAATTATTTTAGTTATTAGGTTTTTGTATTACGTTTATATGTCGTTATATAAGAGGATATATTTATATCCTTATTAACGGATATATCATAGGTTATTTAAGTTAATACTAATAGTTTTATTTAATTATTTTGTTACTAAGTAACGTAATTTCGAAGGTATTGTTTTAACGTTTAGTTTAATTATTCGGTTTATTTATCCGTTTATAGATAATAAGTAATGAAAAATTTAAGTTTAATATTTATTTACTTAAAGAAATTAATGCTAAACTTAGAAGTAAATAGTTTGTTTCGATTAGAGATAATTCTTTTTTAGTATTCCGCATTCGTTTAAGTAATTATGTATAAAAACGTAGGTTAATTACTTTGTTATTGCGTTTTTTTAAAAGCTAGGAATTACTTATATTTGCTAAATTAATTAACGATTATTTATACATTATTATATTCGATTTTCATAATTAGATTTTAAGATAGGCGTAAATTAATAAAAAAAATTAAATTATAGTATTTTATACTTCGTTAAAGATGTTAGTAAGTTATAATAGTCCGTATAGTTTATATCGGGTTTTTATTTTGTTATAAATGTTGTATTTTTGGATAATTTGTTTGATTATACGGCGGATCTTCGGGAAGTCGTATATTTTCTATAATTGTTTGGTCGTTTTCCAAAATTTTTAATGTATGTATAAGGTGTTTTCGTAGAATTTCTTAATGAATTATTTCTGTTGGTAACGGGGAATGTAGATTTTATTACGTAATAGTAGTTAATTTTTATTTTATTTTTTTAATCATTTAGTTTCTTGCTGTTTTTTTAGGTTATATAAGTTTTTAAATTATATTAAGGTTTCCGTCGTCGGTTGTTTTAATATTAGGTATAACTATAAAAACCCGTTTTTAATAGGTTATAATATTGAAATATATCGTTTAGGAACTTTGAAATAATAAAATTTTCTATAATTTAAAATATTTGCGCAGATATTCCATTTTTTTAATATAATAAATTCGGAAATTAATGTCGGATAGGAACTTTATTTACTTTTTAATTATTATTTAACCTTTAAGCCGTTATAAATCGGGTTAAACTTTTGTAATCGGAATAAATATTAAAGAGTTTTTTAGTTCTGTTAAAAAAAGTTTTTATTCTTATAATATTTTAATAACTATTAATAATTTCTTATCGTAAATCTGGTATTGAAATTTTACGTTTTGCAAGGCTTTAAAGTAATAAGTTATCAAGTATTATTTTTTATCGTTTTTTAATTATTTTAAAATAACCTTTAAAATGTAAGTAAATACGTTAATTTTTAAATATATCTCCTTATACGTATTTGGTAATTTTATAATTAAGATATTAATAATTTTATTTTTAAATAGTTAAATGATTTTCCATGTTTTTTTTAAAAGATCGCATTTTTTTTCCAGTATATTTTTTAGCAATAAGGCTTTTTAATAGGCTAGTAAGTTTTTATAGTTTTTAATTAAATTTCGTATACAATTTGTAAATTTTAAAAATTAACGGATATTTATAATGGTTGCTTTATTACGAATATGTTAGTTTTTAACTGTTTTTATTTTAGTGTTTTAAATTTAAATTTATTCTAAGATAATCGTAAATTTAAAAAAGTTTAATTTTTTGTATATGTTATACGTTTTTAGCTAGCTTTATTTAAATATTTGCGTTATTTAATATTTCGAACAGATGTGTAATATGTTTTTTGTATTTTTTTAAACTTTCAAAGTAAATAAATATATTGTTAAGGTAACGTCCTATATATATGAACGCTATATATATATAAGCGTAACATTCTTTTGACACATTCCAACTACCTATTCTCAATTGTTTATTTCTTAATACTAACATTATAAAACGCCTTATTAAAGAAACGAAAATAAACCTAGCTATCCAGGTTAAAAAACGAGACCCGAAACTTAGTTATAAAAAGCTTAGTTTTATTTATGAAATGTTATTTTTTACCTTAGCATACCGTTTTAGAGGTAAACGTACCCGAACCGATATTATCCTTTTTTTACAGAAATTAACGGCGACCGAAAAAAAATCGATTATCGACCGAATTCTCGACCTAGATACGCAAGCGTTTCCTATCCGGCTTCAGTACGTTAAAGATATAGCTAATATACTGCTTATCTAGCGCGTTATAAAACGCGTTGGAGTTAACTGGGCGTCGAACTTTGTTAAACGGTAAAAAAAACTTAAAACGCGTTTAAATTAAAAAATCGATTATTAACGGGTTTTATACGAAAATCCAGAGACATTTCGTAAATAATTTAAGCTTATTCGGGTTACTATCGCAAAATACGGTATTGCAGAAGAGGATATTTATAATTTCGACGAAACAGGATTCTTAATAAGGCTTTTTATAATAACGGGTATGGTAATTATTAATACCGAAAGACGTAAAAAACTTAAATAAGCGTAATAAGGGAATAAATAATAAATTATAATTATCTAAGCTATTAATTTTTAAGGTTAGGTTGTATCGCCATTTATTATTATAACGGAAAAAAATCATTTTAAGTCCTGGTACCGCAATAATTTACTGCTAGCAGCCGATTAAAAAGTTATATTAAGTAATAATAATTAAATAATAAATAAATTAAGTTTAAAATAGATTTAATATTTTAACAAATATATTCGGACGCGTACGAAAGGTTCGAAATATTTTCTTATTTTCGACAGTTACGAAAACCATTATTCGATGGAATTTAAAAAATATTACGCGAATTACGACATTATTACGCTTTATATTCCTGTACATTTTTCGTATCGGTTTTAACCTTTTAACGTATCTTAATTTTTTATTTTAAAACGCGTTTATTTGCGGTATATCGAAAACCTAATATAACGTTATTATACTTATATTACCAAAAAAGATTTTTTTTACCGGCTTCTACGACGCGTTCTAAGTTACCATAACGTCCGATAATATCAAATCTGGATTTGCGAAAGCTAGTTTTATTTTATTCGATCCGAATAACCTCTTTTCCGAATTAGAAATTCCTTTAACTATACCTACGCCAACCGTTTCTCCGTTTACCTCCTCCGGTTCCATTCGTTCCTTTCTCGTAAAAACCTTTCGAAATATTTAACAAACAAAAAAACGGGGCCGTTATTTACAAAGAAAGATTAGGAATTATTAAGGGAGTTTACCGATAAGAATAATTAAATCGGTTAATTTTTTGATAAAAAGTAACTTATTACTTTTGTACGAAATTGTTTTTTTTTTTCGAGAAGAAAATACCCAATTACGCGAAACGAACTATAGCTTAAGTAAACGTCGAAGGACCAAAAATAAACGTTTTTAAAAAAGAAGAATATTTATTATATAAAAAAAATAAACTCTTTTAGCCCAAAAAGAAGGGGGTGGTAAAAAAATACAGCCAATAGCGATTGAAAAAGGTCGTCACAAAAAGGTTGAAATTAAGGAACGGAAATGTAGCGTTTGTAGCAAGCCCGGATATAATACGCGTATTTGTAAAAAAAATTATAAAGACGTTTAATAATAAAAAATCCGATTGATTTAAATTAATACGATATATTATTATTAAGTTATTTGAATTTATTATTACGAAGCGCCAAAAAATGTTACGCTTATATATATGTGGTGCTTATATGTATAAGACGTTATACGAATATAAATTTATCTAAATATTTTTTTCAAAGTTAATTATAATTAATTATTGGAAATTCGCGGAAGTATTAGTAAGTTTTATAGTTATTATTTTATATTTATAAAATTTATATATTATTCTCAATATTGTTTTTTTATTTGTTATTTATTTTAATCTCGTAATAGTTATTATAGTAATTAAATACTGTAAATTATTTAATTTTATTAGCGTTTTTTAAAGTGTTTATAAAAAATCGCGGGTATCCGTTTTTGATAGTAATATTATTTAATTATTAATAATCGATTATTCGTCGATAAATTAGGTTTTCGTTTTGGTCGATTTTTACTCATTATCCTTAAATTTAAATACTATAAATACGGGGTATCCAGTTAAAGATTTTAAAAGTTAAATATATATATTTTCTTTAAATTTAATTATATGCTTTTTTATAAAGTTTAAGATCATATATTTTTTTAATAAAAATTCGATAATTTTATTAACTATATAGTGGTAATTTATAATTTTCTATACTTACGTAAGCGTTTAAATGTATTGTATTTTTAGCGTATAATAATCTTTTAATCTAAAATCTTAATTTTTTTTAAATATATAAATTATTTCTTTATTTTTTTTATTTAAAAGAATAAGTTCGTAATTTTAAGAAAACTTTTTATATTATTAGTTAATAGACGGGTTATTGATGTATAATTACGATATATTTAACATAATATCTTATCTCGAAATATTTATGATATTTAATATTATTCTCTTGGTATACCTTTATATTTATATTAAAAATTCCGTCATTTTTTTAAGTATTTTTCCCGTTTCGTAAATAGATAAACTTTTATTGCCTGTATGTAATTTATATAATTATAATTTATATTTTTAAGGGCTCTGATATTTTTCGGTTCTTAAATTAATTATAACTTTAAATATACTATTATTATTAAATATATCCAGGGTAGGGTCATAAGCCCTACCTTTTTTACGGGTTTATTTATTAATATACTCGTAAAAAAGATTTCGTAAAATAAATAAAACTTCCACGTTTTTAGGTAACCTTTCTTTCGTAGCGGCAATACTGCGTTTTTGTCGTTATTGAATTGTTACTTACCTAGTAGCTTAATGAACTTGTACCGAAAACGGTACGAGGTAATAAATATGTGAGAAAGTCCGGTAATTGTCGTAGACGAATATTTTACGCTGCATATTTGCCGCGGGCTTGTGGCATTTACGTTTCGGTTTTTTTTTTTTTCGTTTCCGATTTTAATTGCTTTCCGAAACTTCCTAAACCGCCTTATCGCAAAGTATTACCTAACCATTATTTTAGCAGTGGCTCCGTTAACTGTCGCCTTTTTTAAATTGCGTTATATACGTAGCGGTAACGGTAATAAATCTCGTTATAAGGCTTTTCTTTCCGTTTTAAATAAGGGGCAAAATAATATAAGGTACGTTGGTATATCGCATGCTAATCTGTAGTTATATAGTAAAATAGTTACGTTAGAAATTTCTTATTAAATAAGTAAGCGTTTAATCCGATTTTTTTTATCTTAATTTGGAAAAGTAACGTTATTTCGTACTTTAAAAAGCTTTTATATTTTGCTTTACTATTTATTATAAGCTACCGTAGGTCTGCCGCTAGCTTGCCGGCGAGGTGCCGTTACGGCCTCGTAACGCGTCATACGCTTTAGCGCGCCGCTTATTATTCAATTAGGTTTGTATCAGGTATGCCGTTTTTTATCCATTTTTTAGCCCATTCCGTTTTCCCCTTACCGCTTTGCCGGCGCTCTATCGCTATTTACTCGCGGCATATCTCCGGGGCCCCGTTTCGGGGGCATCCCCTTTAGCGTTCGGTATTTTCGGACATAAGTGCCCTAAGGCGGTCCGTTACCACGGTACAAGTAATACAAAAAAGCTGCATTTTTCCCGTTAACTATAAACGGATTTTAAATTCGGCTATTCTTTTAAAAAAGTATAAATCGATAAAGAGGATATTTACCTCACTTTTAAATAGCTGCTACGGCGACGCTTTATACGCCCTATATACGCGTTACAGGTATTACGTTTACGTTTTTTCTAAGGCAGATATAACTCCTTTAGTTTTGTTTCCGAGCTTATACTACGCTATAACTCCGAAGGTTATCGTGGATTTAATTACCATAATATATATTTATCTAACGCGCGTAAAGCTATATCCCTACGCTAACGTAGCGAACTTAATAAAAGTTAGTTCTTACATCGTTAGTTTGGCTTTTAAGATATATTTATACGTTATCCAGCTTAACTTCCTATCTATCCAAACCCTTAGGAACCGGAAGTTTTCCTACGGATAAATCGTTATGTCGCCGAGGCGTACCCGTTGCTGGGACGTTTTTCTGGCCCTGCTTAAATGCATCAATATACTTTTCTTCGGGTTAAATTACATCTCCCTTATTTTTACCCATCTGCTGCATATTTTCCAAGCTTTTTCGAACTTTTTATAACTTTCTCCGGGGTTTTTATTAAAGGCTATCAAATTCGTATCATCCGCAAAACCGACGGTTAAGAACTACGGGTACGCTGTTAAGGCGTTATAAAGGGAGGTTATATATAGCAAGAACAGAATCGGTAATAACGGGAAGCCCTAAGGAACGCCTACGCGGATCGGGATCGGTTTTAACGTTTCGCTATCGAAACGGAGGCATACCGTATATATAGCAAGGTAGCTACTAGTCCATTGCACTATCCAGTTAAGGAGCCCTAGCTCCTTTATCGAATAAAAAAAGCGCTTATAGTTTATCATATCGAAAACGCCGTTAAAATCGAGCTGTAATAACGTAACAGTAACGCCACAAATCCATACCGCCATCACGATATCGGTAACTAGCCGTATAGCTAGTTCTGTAAACCTTTCTTTTTTATTACCTCTCTGCTTTTCGGGAAAAAGTCGGTATTTTTCCGCTGCTGCGGTAAGGTGCTTACTTATTAATATTTTTATAACCTTTCTTATTACGCTAAGTAAGGTTATTAACTGTTAAATTTCCGGAGTAACCTTTTCTGTTAATATCTTATTAACCTTTAAGATAACCGTTATAATAACGCTACAAAAGTATTACAGAAAATATCCGATTACAAAACTAGTTTTTGCAATCCGGGCCAAGGTTTCGTATAAAAGAGACTTGCAGGCTTTTAAAGAGCTAGTTAAAAGTTTATCGTTTCCTGGGGCCTTTTATAGTACTGTACTTCGGATTATTTCCTTAATATTTTCGGCCGTAATTCCCGAAGTTATATCGCAGCTACTGTGCGTCTTTTTTATGCCTGGCTTCTATTCGTTCGGGATATCGGTTAAGTCGGCCGTTAGGTTTGGAAAAAACCTTTCCGCCAGTAATGTAACTTTATCGCGGTAGGTCCGCGCCGAAGGCGTTTCGTTAACAGTTTACCTAAAGAGCGGTATACCTGCCATTTCGTAAGGCTTATTGCTATATAGCTTCGTCCATTTTCCTAGGTTCCAAAAGTCCTTTACGTTATTCGAGGCCTTTATTAACGCGTAGCGCTAGTTTTGCTTTTACGCGGCGTATATTGCCTGGTCCTGCCTTCTCGTTACCTTCCTATACTTGTTCTAGGCCGGAAGCGATAACATAGCGCTGTAACGTCGCCATAACCGCTTACATTTTTCGGTAGCTTATTTGGTTAATTTGTCCTACTAACTATAACCGCAGCCCGTACTAACGGTTCTTTTAGGTATTAATATATCTGCTATTATTAATAGGTTTTCTATTAAGCTCTCTGTAGCTTCGTCGATCTCCTCCGGCGTCGTCGGTACGTTATCGCAACGTATGCGGTTTGCAGCCTCCGTTGCTACCAGTCTTTTGTCCATCATTGGCCAATTCCATCCTTCCGGCTTCCGCAAGTGCTGCTCGCTTGCTGCTATGTCGATGTTAATTAGCTGGGCTATATAGTCTGAACCGTACCATTCTAGCCGTTCCTCGTATTTTACTTTTAAGCCTTCCGTAACCCAAGCTAAATCTAGGGTTACGTACTGCTTTTTTCTAGTTACCTACGTTACCTTTCCTATTGGCGTTACGAGGGCTAGGCGCTACCGCTATACGAATACCAGGAGGTTGTCCGCCTCTTTCGAAACTCTCGTTAACTTTTCCTATAAGGGGTGGTGGAGATTAAAATCTTCTACGAATACGTTACTATTACGCAACTGTAGCGTCGCTAGGTCGCTGGTATAGGGATTTTCCCACTTGTCCCTTTCTTTAGAAAGGACGTATATAGACCATATCGTAACTACTTCTTTGCCCGTTCCGAACGTTACATTACACCAGTTTTTTCTTTACCGCTGTTTTATTATTACGAGGACGTAACGTTTATATATATATAACGCCGCCTTGCTGCCCGTTTCGTAAATTAATTAATATCGTCCGTTACGCAGATAATACGTACTTGTAACGAACCTGTTATATATCCACCTGGAGGTATAAGCAGTATCTGAAAGGGGGTTTTGATTTGTAGGTAATAATAGTACGATAAGTAATTTGGGGGTTTGTTTATTAAAAAGATTTGCGGACTTTTCCTATAGGAAAAAACAGGTTTTCTGGTATAGGTTTAGATTAATAGCTAAAGAGCGAAATTAATTAGGTGGTTATCTATAAAGGAAACCGAGTTTTATATATATCCATTTAATCCCAAGTAAGTGTATCGTGGATTTATGTGATTTATATAATTTGGGATAAATCCAGTAAATTTAGTAGATCCAGTAAATTATTTAAGTTTTGGCAAGGAAGACGAAGTTTTCTTTCCGAAAATTAACTAAAGGGGAAGTTTCTAATTTAGCCCCGGGGGCTGAGTTTTTTAAGAACAGAAATAGGGGTTTCCGTATTGTAACATTATTTCCCTTTTTTAAGAATTTTTGTTTTAAAAATAAAAAAGGTAAGTATCCTTTTTTAAACGTTGGAAAGGTTTTTTTGGGGCTTTTAACTAATTTTATTATAACAGGTCGTATTTAAAAGGAAAAAAGAAAACCTTGCTTTAATTAACGTAAAGTTTGCGATAACCGTGTAGTTTTTATTGAGAAGTTTGGTTTTAAAGTTGTTTTCTGTTTGAATTATATTCGTTTTGGGGAACCCGATTGTTTTTTTGTAATTAACATTCCAAGTTGCGGTTGTTATATTTGTCGTTAACGTTTAGGCTGTAACGTATTAAAAATAAATTTTTTGGTAAAAATTGGAAAAGAATGTAACCGCTTGTAAAAGGAGTAACGAGAGGTAGAAGATATTTTAATGGCGTATCAGGAATTTGTAAGGGTGCAACAAAAATCTGCCGAGCAAAGGATAAGGGAATTCGTTAGTCGTTTAAAATGCTTCCGTTTTTAGCAGAAGGTTTTAAAAAAGAAGGCTTACGTTATTTTAAAAAAAGGTTATGAATTAAATCGATTGGAAAAGCAGGAAAATCTGGAAAAGGAACAGCGACGTGTGAAAGCGAAGTAAACGCAGTTTGTTTCCGAAATAAATGCTTTTACGGAGGCGTTTATTTTTTTCGACTGGAACGCCGCGGGGTTAGATCTAAGCGGGGGACCGTTGTCGCTTGTGACTTTAGCCGTATTGGAAACGGTCGGTCAGGATTTTGGCGATAGAATTTATTAACCAGGTTTATCGTATTCGTTAGGTGCTTAAGTGGTTTTTATATGTTATTTTCTAGTAGGTAATTTATTTACTTGATTGAGTATTCGATTTTGTTTTTGATTATTCGGGAATTTAATATTTTTTCGACCTTGTATTTGTTGTTATTTTTTTCGAGCTTTAGATTTTTTTTAAGCGGGGCATTTTTTGGAGTTGGTTTTAATAGGGAAATATGGAAAATAGGATATATTTTTATTGTTTTGGGTAGTGATAATTTATAGTTGGTTTTGGAAATGATTTTATTAATTTTGAAAGGGTTAAGTTTTTTTGAAATCGAGCTTGTTACTGGTCCGTTTAGTTTTAATTTGTAAGATGGTTAAAGTTGCGTTTTGTTTTTGCCGTAATAGGTAAACCTTATTTCTTTTCGTTAAAATTGGTTTTTTAATTCTTTTTTTGTTGTAATACTGGGTTATTTTTTGCTAAAAAAATTACAGCTTAGTTTATAATCGAGTTTGTATTGTTTTAATTTTTGTTATTATTATTTTTGCCTAAAGGGTTATAGTAGTAATAGTCGGTACTTTTTGCAATGATTGTTTTGGTCGTTAGATTATAGCTTCGTATATATATATAGTTATATAAGGAGATATACTCATATTTTCGTTAATAGATATGTTGTAAGTTATTTATGTTAATAGTAACAGTTTTATCTAGTTGTTTTATTAGTAGTTAATATAGCTTTTAAAGTATTATTTTAAAGTTTGGTTTAGTTTTTTTGTTTAATTATTTGTTTAGGGATAATAAGTTGTCGAAAACTTAAGTTTAGTATTTATTTATTTAAAGAAACTAGTATTAAATTTGGACGTAAAAAGTTTGTTGGGATTAAAAATAATTTTTTCTGGTATTTCGTATTTATTAAGGTAATACCGGATAAAAATATAAGCCAGTTATTCTGCTGTCGAGGTCCTTTTAAAAAGTAGGAAATATTTATATTTGATAAATCTATTAATTATTACCCAGATTCCGTTATAATTAACTTTAGTAATTGGGTTTTTAAATGGAAAAAAGCTAGTAACGAAATTTTAAGCTATGGTATTTTATGTTTTGTTAGGAATGTTTGTTAATTACAGTAACCTGTAAGGTTTATGCCGTGTTGCTTTAATTTTGTTATAAATGTTGCAATTTTTAATAATCTTTTTAATTATTTGGCGTAGTTTTGGGAAGTTATACTTTTCCTGTAGTTGTTTGGTAATTTTGAAAATTCCTTAATGCTTATATAATAGGTTTTTATGAAATTCCTTTACGAACTGTTTTTGTTAATTTTTTGGAATATAAATTTTGCTGTAATTCAGTAACTGGTTTTTTGGTTGTCCTTTTAGCTGCCGGACCTTTTTTTGTTTTGCCGTGTTATAGGAATTCCTAAATCGTGTTAAGAGTTTAAAAGTTAGTTTTTTTAATATTTTACATAATTATATAATCCCATTTTAATTGTATTGCAACATTTATATGTTTTTTTTAGGGACTTTGGGATCGTAATTGCTTTTGTAATTAAAAATATCCGCTTGGATGTTTTTTTTTAATATAATGTATTTTGAAGTTGAATTTTGATAGGAAAATTATTTAAGTTTTATATCGTTTGTTTAATTCCTGAGTTTTTATAAATCGAATAAAGTTTTTATAGTTAAAGTAAATATCGAATGGTTTTTTCGTTCCATTAAGGAATAGCTTTTATTTTTTTTAAGGCATTAATAATCGTTAATAACTTTTTGTCGTAGATCGGATATTTAAGTTTTGTATTTCGAAATGCTTTTAAGTAATATGTTACTGGGTATTATTTGTTATTATCTTTTAATTGTTTCAGGACGGTATTTAAGGCGTAATTCGAAACGTTTGTTTTTAGGCGTTTTTTGTTTATATTGGGTAGTTTTATTATAGGTTTATTAGTAATCGTATTTTTTAATACCTGGAAGGCTTTTTTTGCGTCTTTTAGGAATTCGAACTTTTTTTTAATATATTTTTTAATAGTAAGTTTCGTTAATGGTTTAATTATGTTTCCGTATCTTTTAATTAGGCCACGTACGTAACCCGTAAATTTTAAAATTTGACGGATGTTAATAACGGTTGTCTTGTTAAGCATAGGTTAGTTTTTAATTGTTTTTATTTTAAAACGTTAAATTTGAATTTGGCCGGGAATAAAAGTATATCCCAGAAAGTTTAGCTTTTGTATATGCTATACGTTTTTGGCTGGGTTACTTCGGATGTTTGCCTTATTCAAAGTTTGAAATACTTAAGTAACGTATTTCTTGTATTTTTTTAAAGTTTCGAAATAAATAAGGATATTATTAAAGTAAACGAATATAAACTTATCTAAGAATTTTCGGAAAATAGTTATAATTAAGCGTTGGAAATTAACAGAAGCGTTAGTAAATTCCATAAGCATTACTTTGCATTCGTAAAATCCGTATATCGTTTTAAATATCGTTTTTTATTTTTTTCCTTTAATTATTTTGATATAATAATAACCGTTTCGAAAATTAAGTACGGTAAATTACTTAATTTTGCTAACGTTTTCTTTTAATGTGTATATAAAGGTTAAAAGATATCCATTTTTAATAATGATATCGTTTAATTATTTATAATCGATTATTTTTTTAAAAACCAGGTTTCCGTTTTCGTCGACCTTTTATTTTCCATTTTTGGTTTTTGGTATTATAAAAACGGGGTATTTAACGGGAGAATTAAAAGGTTAAATGTATCCTTTTTTCAAGTTAAGCTAAATGCTTTTTTATAAGGCTTTTAACTTGTCTGGGTTTATATGGTAAATTTTATAAAGCTTAAGGTGGTATTTTTTCTTAATAGGTATCCGATAATCTTATTAATTATAAAAAGGTAATTCGTAGTTTTTTTTGTCCTTAAATAGTTTTTTAAACCCTTGGTATTTTTACAGTACCGTAACATTTTGATTTGGAACGCGTACTTCCTTAATAATATAGTAATTTTTCTGATTATCTTTTTTTGTTGGTTTTGGTTTATTTTCCTAGGAAAATATTCGCTTTTTCCAGTTAATATTTAGGTTACTGAAATGGAATTAAGGTATTTTTAGGATAACGTTATGTCCCGAAATGTCGGTTATGTTAAGAATAATTTTTTTGAATGTTTTTGTATTTAAATTGGAAGTTTTTTTGTTTCTTTGAAAATTCGGCTTTTTTCGTAAGTAGATAGGTTTTTATTAACGGTACGTAATTTGTAAGATTATAGCTTGTACTTCCAAAGGATCTGGTACTTTTCTGCTATTGTAAAGGAAATAAAGTTACTTTCTGTGTTTAAATTAATTATAGTTTTAAACGTTTTGTTTTTGTAATATATTAAGATTTTAATTTGACTTTTAAGTTTTGTTTTAGCTTCGTATAAGGTTTTATATCGGTAAGCTTTTCGATACTTTAACGTCGAAAGCTTTTGAAGTTTTTTAATTAATAAGGTTGGCTATGTTAAAAGCGTGCTTATTTGCGGGCCTTTTTAACTGCATATTTGGAATAATAATTATTTATGCATTTAAACTAAGTTTGTTTACCGAACTTGTATTACGGTTTTAAGGTTATATAAAATAAAGTTGGGCCTTTCTTTTTAGGTAAGAAAGAACTTGGTTTATTTTTAGCTTTCCATAGATATATTCCTGTTGTTAAACCTTTATATATTTTATATAACATAAGTAAGTAACATATGCATTTTTAGGTAATGGCTTATTAACTTTATTCGGATTTTAGGTACAAGTAATAAAACCTGGGATATTCTGGCTACCGTGAAATTTTTATGTATTTGTATTTTTCGTTAAATTTGTAACTAGTTCGTTATCTTATCCGGGCCAATAATCATTATTTTCTTTGGTTTACAAGTAAATTAAATATTTATAATTATAGCAAGTAAAAAAGTTAAAAAAGTTATAATTATCTTTAAGTTATATCCTGGTAACGTCGAACTTTTGATATACCGTATATTCGGGAAGCTTATAAAGTTCGGAAAATAATTGTCCGTGATTATTAGGGTTTGATCGTAACTGACCGTTTTTGTTATGTATTTTGTATTTTTATGTAATAAAATGACAAGTATATCTTAATTTTATAGCTATCCTAGAAGTTATTTGTCCGGAATGGTATTTGCAGGTTTTAACCGTAAAGTTTCGGCAAATATAGCAGTTTTCGTATTTTGGGTCGTAGTTTTGGGCCTTACTTATCGTAACGATAATGAATTCTGGCTGGAAAAAGGTAGTGTTGAAATTTTTTTTTTTTCGTTTTTACTATTTGTTTCGTATTCTGCTATTCGTATTTTTTTCTGGGATTGGGGAATTCCTTTCTTTTTGGTGTTTCGTTTAATTAGAAAGCGATACTTGCTTTTATAATGGCTTTTTTTACTACAGTTAAAACATTTTATGTTGGATTTGTTTTTCTTAGGATTACTTAAAGCCGTGCTGGTTTTTTTTTAAGGTTTGTTTTTTTTTTTTTGAATTCGGTTGCTTAAATTTTTGTCGTTTTTTTTTAATTAACTTTTTTTTTAGGTACTTGTTAAAGGTGCGTCTGTCGGCGATATAGCCTTATCTGTATATTCCTTAAAAAATCCCGTTTTAGGTATTATGTATAACTTATTTTTAACTTAAGGCTTTAAGCTATCGTAATATGGATAAAATAACGCGTTTAAAAATAACTTCGAAATAACTGCCAAGCGGTTGAATTCGGTTATGTATTTTGCTGCTAACTTGACTTATCGTAACAAATGTAATTACTTTACCGCATGTTATTTTTTGTCGGTATTTCCGAATATAACTTATATTCGTTTTTCAAAATGTTTATAGTTATTAAAAATATAATTAATAACGTCGGTCGAGTTTTCAGGGTAATTTTCCAAGTAATCCTTTAGGATAAGTTTAAACTATAGTAAGGGCCTACTAATAAGTAACTAGGAGATAATTATTACTTTCTAGTAATTTTCCGTTAGGGAATTTTGGTAAAATTTAAGGTAAGTTTTAATCTGAACCAGGAATCTCGATATCCGTAATTCCATTATAAGGCTTAAAAGTAATTGGTTTATATTCCTTAATATCGGGCATTTTATAATATCTAAAAGGTAAAATAATGGTTTTACGGTATGGGTTAGTTCCGAACAATAATAATGCAGCTACTAAGGCAACTTTTTTAGTTTTTACCGAGGTATTTCTTTTCGTTTGGAAGAACCGTTATTGTTTTTGTTTTTCCTTTTTTAAGGCCTGGATTTTAGCAGTAAAAAATCTATTTTTTTTTCTGCAGTAAGTTCCCTTTCCTTACTTTTTTGTTCTAGCTAAGTGATTTCTGGTTCCTTTTTTTTATAGTTCTTTTTTTTCCGATTTTTCTTGGACCTTAATAATATCTTTAAGAGTCGGAGTTGGTTGCTATTAAAGTTGGAAAAAAAAAAGGTTTCCTTTTACCCAAGTCGTAAATAACATTATATAATCGATTAACTAAAGAACTTTTTTAATAAAAGGTAAGTTATTTAGTTTTGTTTTCGATTTTTTACCGGCCTGTAAAAAGAATTAAATATACTGTCCGTTTATTAAACGTCGTTCTATAATATCGTTTTTACTGAATTCAGGAAAGCTTATACCCAACTAAACCTTGAATTATTTATCGATTATTAATCAAAAAGTTATTAAAATGTAACGAACCTGTTATATATTTACCTAGAAATATAAATAGTATCCGAAAAAAGGTTTTGATTTGCAGGTAATAATAATACGATAAGTAATTCGGGGGCTTATTCGTTAAAAAGATTTGCAGACTTTTCCCATAAAAGAAAATAGGTTTTTTAGTTATAAGCTTAAATTAATAACTAAAAAGCGAAATTAATTAGGCAGCTATTTACAAAAAACCCGTGTTTTATATATATCCATTTAATCCCAAGTAAATATATCGTAGATCTATATAATTTATATAATTTGGAATAAATCCAGTAAATCCAGTAGATCTAATAAATTACTTAAGTTTTGGTAAGGAACGCGAAGTTTTCCTTCCGAGGATTAGCTAGAGGGGGAGTTCCCAACTTAGCCCCGGGGGCTGAGTTTTTTAAGAATAGGAACAGGGGTTTCCGTACTGTAATAGTACTTTTCGTTTGTTTATTTTGGGATAGTTTCTATATCGCTATCAAGTCGTATTCGTTATTATCTAATAACGCTAACGCCTAGTTAGCGCGTTTTTTTTATACGTTCCAGTAAGCAACTTTTAATTTTATAAATTCGGAATTGGAATATCTGCGTTTTGCAAGTTAATTTCGATTACGCGGTTTCGCGTCGATGGCGTAGCGGATATGCCTTATTCTTGTTTTCGGCCTTTTTAGCCTATTCTTAATACCTTCCTAAAGCTAGTATTATTTTAATCGAATATTACGTTCCATTATTATTTTGCTTACGCGTTACTTTTATCGTTCGTTCGCTACGGTAATGTTATAATAATCCTAATCTCGAACTACCTTAAACGGGTAACGTAAGCGGCCCGGGCCCGTTATCGCTTTTTAACAGCTATTTTATAACAAAGGTAATCCCATACTATATGCTTCCTACCGCAATTAAGGTAGCGTATCTCCTTAAAGGTCCCGTCGGGTTATTTTTATAAGTACGCTTCTTTTCCGACTTTTTCTTTTTACGCATACGCTACTATGCCGTAACTTTTACAAAACACTTATTAAATACAATACCTTACGATATAGCCAAACTTATAACACCTAAAACATTACTAAAACCTAATATTTCCTATATAAAAGGTATAATTAAAATTTAAACTTCTTATATTATTTTTTAAACGTATAGCTTTATCGTTATGTTAACGTTACGTACGAACATTATTGCTAACGCGTATTTAACTTCGGTATTCTTCGATAATACCTTTTTTGCCTTTTATATATCTTTATTATATTTTTGTAACTGCGTAATTAGGGCGGCGTTGTCGATACCTCGTAGCTACCTTGCCGGTAGGCCACTAACGTATACCGTAATTTCTTTTCCCTTAAAGGTGGCGGTTTCGCCGAAGGCAGTTATTACCTATCCTATTTCCTTTTTATATTAATTTATATCGTATTTAAAAATAACGATCATATCACCGCTACCGAGCCTACGCGCCGTTACTGCTGCTATACTGCCGATAGATTACAGTACCGAATTAACCGTTTATACTATTTCGGTCGGGTTTCTTTTCGCTATATCCTACGTTTAACCCGGGACCTTAATAACCACCTCCCTTACTTTACGTACCAAAATTATCGTCTTTATAATTATCGCAACTAATATGTATCTTCTCAGTTACTAAATTCCTGCCGTAGTAATGCTAACCTAAGTTTTCGTTATCGGTAAAGATATCGTTTTTAAAACTACTCACAACCTCCCTATTATTACTAGGGTTTCGTTGTTATCGCACCCGTATCGATACCGTTTTACGGTTGTTTCGCTTTTATCATTTAAGGTTTTTAAAATATACGTTATTTCGTTAAAAAGGCTCCTTATACGTTATTTATCGCCTTTGTTTATTAAACTATAAATTTCTTTTTCCATTTCGTTAATTCGCTTTTCGATTAATGATTTCGTTATAATTACGTAATTATTACTAAAACGCGGTATTATTACGCTTAAGCCTACGTTTAAATAATGTTAACTTTACTTAAGGCCGGCTATACCTTTATTAACCATTATTAGTATCTCCTCTTTTATCGCGCTACTGCTGCGAAATCGCTGTTATAACGTTATATAAAAAAAACGATAGTGTTAATTACGATTTCTTAATCTGTTTAATAATTTACGTCGTGGATTAAATAAAAAAAATCTTTTTTCCCGACTTTAAAAGGTATTTTAAATATATTATTCTTATAATAAATCGGAATCTTAATATTAATTTTAAATTTTATCTTAGTTTTATATAAAGCTTTCTGTTTTAAAATTTCTTAACATTTTAATATCGAGGGTTTTTATCGTTTTTTAACTTATATATTCGGTTAAGCTAGAAAAGCTTTTATTTTCCAGCTTTTTTAATTGCGTATTTAATATAATTATTATTTATATATTTAAATTATATTCGTTTATTGAATTTCCATTACTGTTTCGAAATAAAGGCATATCTTTGTAATATTATATTTTTCTTAATTAATAAAAGAAAATTAAATTAAACATTAATTTTTTCCAGGTTTAATTCTATGATTAATTTTTCGTAAATTTCGTATAATCTAGGGAAATACTATAAGTATTTTCAAGTTGTAATTTTTTAATTTAGTTTAAATTCGGGATATAAATAAAATAATTTAAAATATTTAAGTTACCGTACGATTTCTGTATATCTATATTTATTATTAAGTTTTATATTTAAGTTTTTATTTTATCTAAGTTAATAGTTATTATTTCTTTTTAGCCCTATGGTAAATATAATATTAATTATTATAATAAGCCGTTTAATAAAAAATATTACGATTTTTTGTTATTAAGTCTTTTTAAATATTTTGTTTTAAAAGTATATCGTAACTTTTTATATGATAATTATAAATCTTATTCGTAAATTTCTAGTAAATAAAGTAGTTTTCGAATTTTAAGTTATTATCTTATTTCCTACGTATTACGGCGATAATAAATTTTTGTTAGCGAAAAGTAATACTAACCTTTTTTTTACGTTTCTTTTACTATTAATTTCCTATTTAATTATACGGGTTTTTTTTTATAATTAAAAAATCCTTTTTTAAAGTTTCTTTAACCGCGAAACGATATTCGTTTTTAAAGTAGCTTGTTTTATTAAAATTAAAATACTTTATATTACATTTATTTTTTTAAATCTTTTCGCAATAATATTTAATTCTTTCTTTTTAAAATTTATCCCTGTTTCTTTATTTTTATTATTATTAAAGTTTTTATCGTCCTTTTATGTATTAAGTCCTTTTTTAAGTACGTATTTAAGGTATGTCTATCGGTGTTAATAACCTTATCGATATAATTTTTAAACCATTTTATTTTAAATATTATATATATTTTATTTTTAACTTAAAATTTTAAACCGTTATAATGAAAATAAAATAAAGCGTTTTAATATAAATTAAAAATAATTACTAAGCAGTTAAACTTAATTATATATTTAGTTATTAATTTTGTTTAACGGAAAAAATGTAATTATTTGATGATATTTTATTCCTTATCCGTATTTCCCAATAATATTCGTATTCGTTTTTCAAAATGTTTATTGTTGTTGAAAATATAATTAATAATATCCGACGGTTCGTCGGAATAGTTTTTAAGGTAATTTTTTATAATAGGTTTGAATTATAAAAAGATTTTATTAATAAGTAATTATAAGATAATTATTATTTTCCAATATTTTTCCGTCAAAATTTTTTTGTTAAACTTAAAGTAAAACTTAATTTAAATTAAGAATTTTTTTGCGTTAGTAATTCCGTTATCGGGTTTAACAAAAGTTAATTTATAACTTTTAATATCTAGTATTGTACAATAAATAAGGGGTAAAATTGTTTTTTTCTAATTTAATTAAATTTAAATATAAGAGGTACCGGAATTTTTTTGGATATAAGTCGTAATCTTTTCGCTTTTTTTAAAACTATCTTTTAAATTATATCTACCAGGAAATCAAATCGCTTATCGGTTATTACTTTTCGCTTTTTATTCTTAGATTTTTCTAAGGTCCTTTTTTCTTCCGTTTTTTTCTTTTTTAATTTCCGATTTCTTTCTTTAAATTTTAATAATGTCTTTAAAATTGGAATAAGTTATTATTATGGTTAAAAAAGCAGAAATTTCTTTAAAATTAAATAATAAATAACGTTATATTATTATTACAGATTTAAGAGATCTTAATTAAAAAGGGACCTATTTTCAAAATCTAACGTTAAAATACTCTCCCCTGTCTTCAAGAAAAGATCGGAAGTTATATCTTGGCTTTTTAAGTAATCTAATTACTTTAAATTAATTTAAATAATCTTGACTAAATTACGGTAAATTACATAAATTACAATAAATTAAGAATACCTTTTAAAGAACATTTTAAACTATATAATTAAAATAGTTTCCTATATAAATAATATTAATTTAATTACGAATTTTAGCTCTTAATATAAACTTATAATTAAATTAGTTATTTTCGATTGTAAGAAAAATTCGGTAATTTTTTTAACGAATAAACTCCCGAATTAATTCTTACCTTATTATTACCTTAAAATTAAAACTTATTTTCGGATATTACTTATATTTTTAATTAGGTATATAACAAGGTTGGTTATATTTGATAATTCCTTAATTAATCACCGACGATTAATTTAAGGTTTAATTAAAACATAAATTATTTTAAATTTAATAAAAATAATATTACAAAATAAAATTTAAAAAATTATAACGTACCCGATCTTTGTTATAAGGTAATAAAAAATTTACCCCTTATTAAGGAAGTTTCATAATTTATCGATAATATAACACCTTTTATAACCCGTTCTTAACAAGGTCTTTCTTCTTTTTAACCCTAATAACCCCTTTTCCCTGATTTCCTCAAAATTTATTAAGATTCTAGATAACTTTAAAAAGGAAAAAAGGAACTAGAAAATTAACATTCCGTTAAACTAAAGCATAAAGGTAAAGTAATTTCTTAAGAAAGAAAATAATTTACAACCGAAAGGAAATTGGATATTCTAACGAAAAAGATTTATAAGTTAATACGAAAACAACGAAAGCTTTATTTAGTTTTTAGAAAAAAAAAAAGGAACAATTTACTTTTTCTCTTAAAATTTAAGAATCTATTAATTTTACTTTTATTCAGTATTAACAAAATTCGAAAAAATATTATTTTAAATTTTAATTATTACGGAATACCATATATTAAAAGTTATAAGTTAACTTTTTCAAGACTTTACGACGGAATTACTGACGTTAAAGCATTTTTGCGCCTGGTTATATTTTATTTTATGTTCTATTAAAAATTACTTATAAAAAATTATTAAAAACTTAAAACTATTTCCGAATTACTCGCCGGTAAAATTCTTTTATAATTCGAATTAATTATAGAAAATTAACTGGAAAATTACCTAAAAAAGTTTCCCGATATTACTAATTATATTTTTAGCAATTATCGATATTTAAAGGATAAAATACGTAATATATTTAAAAATCTAGATAAAAAATAAAATACGGTAAAGTAATTATATTTACGTTATTAAATTAAATTAGTCGTTAAATATGTAATTAAATTTAACTGTTTAATAATTACTTTTAACTTACCGGAAAATACTTTGTTTTATTTATTTTATAATAATTTAAAGCCTTAAATTAAGGACGAAATATATATAATATTTAAAACAAAATCCTTTAAGGAATATACTGATAAGGCCATTATCGCCGATAGACGTACCTTTAACAGGTATCTAAAGAAAAAAGGACCTAACTGTTAGAAAAACGAGAGAAACTTTAACGACAAATGCTTTAATAATAGCAAAAACTAGAAAAATAAGAATAAATCCTAAAAGGACATTAATATAATTTAAAGAAATCCTAAAAACGATAAATTTAAAATATAATATTATAACTATAATAAAAAGATTATTATAAAAATAAACACCAGTTTAAACTTAAAAAGATATAAATAACCGTATAAAAATCGGATATTAAAAATAGAAAAAGGAAATAAAAGAAGTTAATATTATTTCCGTCTAATAAGAATTTACTATTGTTATAACTTACGAAGAACAAAACTATAACCTAAAATACGAATATTACCCTATCTGCTAAATTTCGATAATTAAAGTTTATAAATATTACCTTACATAAATAACTTTTATAATAACTATAAAACTAAGATATATTTGCTATACAAATATATTAAAATATAAATTATATAATAAAAATAATTAAATACGACCAGGATTAAATAATCAAAAATAATTATCCCAAAAGTAAAATAAATTTTTTAAATATACGGGAATTAACGAAACACTTATAAACGATTATAATATCTTTTATTTTACCGTTTATTCCGACAACAGTTATTTCGTCTATTAACAAATTAAGAAAAATAATTATTATTAACCCAAATAAAATACGGAAATACGTACTAAGTTAAACGACAAATATAAATATATTAAAACTTTTAAAAAGCCAAAATATCCTAGATCTTATTGTTTATACTTAAAATTTAAATAAAACTAAAAGGTTATTATTGAAGGATATTTATATTATATTCCCATGTTATGTTATATATACGAATTACTAAACTTAAAAGTTAATATTATAAAAACTTATAAACGTTAATATCCCTTAAAAAATAATATACGGAAATTAACTAAGTTAAGACTCGATAAGGAATAACCCGGTTATTATATAAAATTAACCAAATAGAAATAATTTAAATATATAAAAGTTTATTGTACTAAATACGCGGTTAAAAAGAATAAAAAAAACAACGTTTACGAGTTAGTAAATTTAAATAATTAAAAAACTATAAAATCGTTCGAAATTAAAATACCGAAAAACCTTACCGTTTAAAAGTTTATATAAAACCAAACCTAAACTTCGAAACCAAATCGAAATACCGATCCAGTATGAAAATAAAACGTTAAAATTATAATCGATTTAAAAGCCGAAAAAGATTTCGTTTTACCTACGATACCAGAAAATTATCAAATTTCTTAGAAATACAAATTACGGTTATACAAGTTACGGATAAAATATAGCAGCTTATTTACTTATAACGGAGACCGAATTTTCCAGGAAATAAAGAAATTATTTATCCAGATATAAGGATATTATAAAAAAATTACGTTTGATATTACGGATATCTTAAAATATAATATTATTTTAGAAATATCTTAATTTCGCTTTAGTAATTATCGGATTAACTAAAAAATTTAAATCTTTTCCTGGAACGATAAAATAAACTACCTTGAAAAATTCTTTAAAAAAAACCTATTACATAATTAAAGAAACTAAAACTTTAACCTTTACTACTAACGTATTTTTTAAATATAAAAAGTTATAAAAACTATTTAAAGAACATACCCGCGAAAAATTACCAGATCATAACTAATAAAACTATTAAATTACCATTAAGAAAAAATATTACCTAAAGCTTTACCAAATATATTACATAAACTTTAAAAAAGTAAAGGCCCTAAAAAAAGATTTTTAAAAAAACCTCGATCGAAAATATATTTAAAAATTAAGTTTTCCTGTAAAATATCTAATTATAATAATATCTAAAATAAAAAATAACAAAATCAAAATTAACAAAAACGGAAACTTTATATACTAACAAATCCACAACTATCAATAACTAAACGATATCATAAACAAAAATAAATACCCCTTAACATTTACAATTACTATAAAGGAAAATATTAATAAAACCAAATAATTTACCGCTTTAAATTTACTAGATAGCTACTATTTAACACGAATAATTAAAGGCGAAAAATAAGAAACCGTATTTCGGATTATCTATAATTATTATTAATATAAAATTATACCTTAAAAACTTATAAATACTTCCGTCAATTTTTAACATATAATAACTACTATCTTACGCAAATCTTTAGATAAATTTATATTCGTATATCTTAACAATATTTTTATTAATTTCGATATATTAAAGGAATATAAAAATATATCGTTTAAATATTAAAAATGTTAAAAAAAGCTAACATATTAATTAATACCAAAAAATATATATAACATACTTAAAAACTAAACTTTTTAAGTTTTACTATTACTCCTAAATAAATTTAAATTTAAAACTCTAAATTAAAAGTAGTTAAAAATTAAGTTATCTTTAACAAGGCGACCGTTATCAATATTTACCAATTTTTAGGATTTACCGGATATATCCGTAACCTAATTAAGGACTATAAAAAAATTACCAAACCTTTAACGAACTTTATTATGAAAAAGTACGTTAAAAAATCAAAACTTTTAGCAAAAAGTAAAAAAACTATATAAATTTTTAAAACCAAAATTACTAACGGTTTTATTATAAAATTCCTAAACGCCTATAAAAGGAAACGACTAAAAACATACGCGTCGAATTACGTATTAAGCACCATCCTAAAACGATAAAAAAACGATAAAAAAGTAATACCTAATAATTTATTATTTTAAAAGTTTTTAAAACGCAAAATATCGATATCAGATTTACAAAAAAAAATTGCTAATAATTATTAAAGTCCTTAAAAAATAAGGATTATTTCTTAACAGAACCAAAAAAACTTTTCGATATTTACTTAAATCATAAAAACCTAATTTACTTTGTAATAACCTAAAAGTTAAATAAATGATTAAAAGATTGGACAAAATTTTTATTTAACTTTAATTTTGGAATTTATAATATTAAAGGAAAAAAGAACATTTAGGTAAATATCTTAAGTTATTAAAAAGATTACGGCTCGAAAGTCCCTAAAAAATATATCCAGATACTATAATTAATAAAAAGTAAGATTTTATAATTATAATTAATTTTAAAATAATTTATGTTTAAAATCTTAAAATAATCTAAAAACTTCTATAATTTAAAGGAGTAAAAAAAAGTTGAATAATAAAATAAATAATTCGAAAACTACTTCTTAAATAGAGGAAATATTTATATCCCTTAAAAATAACAAAAATAATTTATTAAAGAATTTTATAAGAACCTTGTATATAATTACTAAAACATTTTCAAAATTGCCATATAATTGCAAGAAAAATACGACGTTATTAATCTGTTATAAATAATTAAGTAAATAATTAAAAATTATAATATTTATAATAAAAGTAAAAGAACTAGATATAAGCTTTATAAATTATTACAACTTATTAATATTTTAAATAAGGTATAAAATACCATAATTTAAAATTTTATTACTAATTTATTTTTATTTAAGAACTTTAGTATTAAAATCTAATATAACGAAATATAAATAATTATTAATAAATTTACCAAATATAAATACCTTTTATATTTTGAAGGAAATACGATAGCAGAACGGTTAACTTACGTCTTTATATAACAATACCTTAACAAGCATAATATATTAGAAAGAATTATTTCAGATAAAGATAAATTATTTACCTCTAAATTCGGCATTAATTTCTTTAAGTAAATAAATATTAAACTTAGATTTTTTATAATATATTACCCATGAACTAATAATTAAATAAATTAATTAAATTAAATATTAAAATAATACTTATAAAATTATCTTAATTATTAATAAAATGACTTAATAAAGCTTTTATTATTAGTTTAAATAATTTATAATATATTAATTAACGAAGATATAAATGTTACCTCTTATATAGTTATATACGGCCGTAATATAAAAACTTAAGGACGAAAATAATTACTTAATAAAATTTCGAAAATTACTATAATAACACTTAAAACAAAGATATTAATAACAAAAATTAAAACAATCCAAACTGGTTTTTAAGTTAAATTATAGTTTTTTTAATAAAAAGTAAGTATATATTATAATAAAAAGATTTAAAAAACCAATCCAAACGAAAGGAAATAAAATCTGCTTATTCTGTTAAAAATAAAATGCGACTTTAAATATCTCATAAATTAAAATCAAAAAACTAAATAATAAACTTGATTTTAAAAAGCTTCAGAGGTTTAAAATTAATAAATTTATTTTCAAAATTAACTACTAATGATTATTACCAGAAATTATCACAATATATTATATTTTTTTACATTTCTTTTTTTAAAATAATACCTTAAAACGTACTATTAAAAATTAATCTCAAAATCGAAAGAAATACCGACAAATACGAGATTAAAAAAACATTAAATTTTACGATAATCAAAAATAAAATTTAATACTTAATTAAATAAAAAAAATACTTATACGAAAAAAATACATAAGAACCCTTTAATTACTTAACGAACGCGATAAATTGAATTAAAACGTTTTACCGTTAAAACCTTAACTAACCATCTTTAAAACCGCCAAAGTTATAAGTAATAATAACCCGATACCTAAATCCAACCTTACGTTACTTTAATCGAAAAACGTAAACGCCCCCGTAACACCGGTTCTAGAAACGAATTAAACTCGTTCCGCGTTTATATAACGTTGCTCCTTTTCTATTCTTTTTACTTTTCCAATTAATCCAATTCGTAACCTTTTTTTAATATCTTAAAAATTCTCCTTTTTAAAATATTTTCTTAAAAACGTAAATACTTTAACCGATTAATAGATTTTTAAAATTTTTCTTTTCGACGGCGAAGAACTTCCTTCTAGTACTATTACAATTCGTTCTAATATTATCGTAACCTATTTAATTCTTTCTTAATTACCTTTTAAAAATTTAACAAATAATTTTTTATTTCCCGTTATTTCTTTTAAAAGCGTTTTTATTTCTTATTAAATTCTTTTTAGAAAATTTATAATTAAAACGATATAAGTAAGATATTAGCGACGAATATAATAATTATAACTTAGAAAATTTAAAACGAAACGATAATTAATTTTACTTGAACAAAAATAATTCGAATAAAAAGAATTTTTATTATTAAATTTCTGAATTAAATCCGCGCGTTTATTACGGGATTTTCGTTAATTTAAGAGAAGTTTTCCCTTTTATTTACTAATCCGATTTAATATAATAAAGTTAGTTATATAAAGTTTGGAAAATTATCTTACGAAATAACAACTTAGTTATTTATTTTTAAAATAAAAATCTCTAAAAAAAGGAATAATATTATAGATTTAAAAGATTTTAATAAGGAAAGAACTTATTTTTAGGACCTGGCATTAAAATATTATCCCTTATCTTCGGGTAAAAGTCGGAAATTATATCTTGGCTTTTTAAACAATCTAATTAATATAAGTTTTAAGTAATTTAAATAAAATTACGGTATATTAAATAAATTATAATAAATAAAAGATACCTTTTAAAGAAATACCTTAAGTTATATAATTAAAATAATTTCTTATATAGATAATATCTATTTAATTTCGTTTTTTAGTTATTAATTTAAGCTTATAATTAGATTAGTTATTTCCGACCGTAAAAAAAGATTGCAAATTACTTTAACGAACAAACCCCCAAATTAATCCTCGTTTTATTATTACTTTAAAATCAAGACCCACTTTCGAATATTGCTTATATTTCCAGTTGGGTGTATAAAAGGTTCGTTATAATTATTAATTTATTAAAAAATCTCTTTAATCGGGAATAAATTCTTTAATTTAGTGATTAGTTTTTTATTAATTCGTAATAAGGATTAAATATATTAATTATTTTTAAACGTTAATTTATAATAATACTTTTATTAAATTTAAAAAAGCTTATATTTAATTAGACCTTAAATTATACGTTAATTATTAATTAAATTATTATTAAAATAAAATTAACCTGTTATATATTTACCTAAAAATTTAAATAATATCCGAAAAAGATTTTAATTTTAAAATAATAATAATATAAGGAATAATTTAATAATTTATTTTTAAAACATTTGCAAACTTTTCTTTTAATAAAAAACGTTATTTCTGGTTATAAGTTTAAATTAATAATTACGAAACGTAAAAGTTAAATAGGTATTATTTATATAAAAAACTGGTATAAATATATATCTTTTTGGTTTCTTTTAATTTCTGGAGTTTATGAGAGATTATTCCTTTAGTTTCTGGTAGTTTCCGGGTGTTTTTAAATACGGATAGAGATACTTGTAAATCCGAGGTTTACCTGACCAGGGTAGAGATCTTAACGGGTTTAGTTTTTCTGGCTTTTTCCGGGTCTAGTGGGGTTTTTTCGGACGTAATATTTGGCCTAGGTTTGTTTTATTTTCTTTTTAGCTTTTTTAAGGTTTATTTCGGCCTTAAGGTAATTAAAACGGGGCCGCTCGATTTGGAAAGTTAAAAGCCCGTTTACGTCGTAAAGGTTTTAGTTTCGTATTATATATTTTATATACCGAGAAAAATCGGACGTAAAGATTTTATAAGATAATAGGTTACGATAAGCGCAGTACGAATATATAGGTATATTTACGAATAAGAAATAAGGAGTTTAAGCAAATTGTTGCGTTTTTTAATCTTTCAATTGGTTTTTTTTATAATACGACCCGATATAATTATCGATAGGAAGAGAAGAAATGACTTATTAAAAAAGATAAATCTTTGAGGCGAAGATTATAAGGAAAGGGAGATTGTATTACGACCCGATAAGCTAAGAGTTTACGAAAAGGTCGGATTAGAATTTGCAATAGGTCCGATTACGTACGAGCTTGACAGGATTATTTGTAAAATTAATAAAACCGGGTTCGATAGGATTATTCGTAAAGTTAATAAAGTCAAGTTTTGTTAATAAAAATAGTAATAAAGTATATAGATACGTACGATTTTTTATAGTTTAGATAGCTTTCGTTTGTAATATTATTTTGTTATTTAAAATACCTTTGGTATTACGAAACGTGATTAAGTTGTTTATTATTCAGAATCCTACGATATTCCTGCTAATATAAACCCGTACGTTTAGGTTTAATAGTTGGTTAACTAGCTTAGCCGTTACACGGTCGCGCTAAGGGTGCAAATTTATATTTTACCTTGCGTTGTAACGCGGAAGAATCTGAAGATTCTGCCGTTAAGGCTCTTTACCGCCAAAAGCCTTACTTCACTCCAACTAACCAACCAAATGGAGGTCGAAATGGCAAGGGTTAAAAAGCCCTAGCTATAGCCTTAACCGCTATTCCCTTTCCTAATCCAGCCACAAACTTAGGAGCCCCAAGTTAACTTAGTTTATAACTTACGCAATTTAAATCTAAAAAATACTATAACGGAAATTATTAATAAATTAGTAAAATTGATTAAGGTTATTAATTTAATATTAATATAATTTCTTACTTTAAAACTTAAAACGTTTTTTAGATTATAATAATTAATTTAAAATTTTAAAATTCGATTAATTTAAACTATCGCTAATAAAGTATTAGAAATATTTAAATTAAAGCTTTAAATTAATATAAAAATATTAAATTTTTAATTTTAAGCTTTTTTATTTATAGTTATAACCTTTTAAATTCCTTTAATTTAGTAATAGTTTTTGCTAATTTATATTCGTATAATTAAAATAATTTTAACATAATTTTAAGTTATTAATAACCTTAGCCCTAGCTTTATTTAAAGTGTTAAAATTAAGAGTAAGAGTTCATAATTAGCCAGTATATTTTAAAAATCGCATTTTACTTTAGATAATTTAAGCGATTATAATAATAACTAAGTGTTACAGATCTTAATATGAAAAGAACCTGTTTTTGGGGCTTAGTGTTAATACATTATCCTTTATTTTCGGGAAAAGCTTGGAAGTCACACCTTAGTTTCCGGAGTAATTTAGTTAATTTAAAGTAATCTAAATAATTTGAATTAGATTACGGTAGATTATATAAATTACGATAGATTAAAGATATACTTATTTAAGGATGGAAAATATATATATAACAAACGATTTCCTATATAAATGACATTTATTTAGTTTTCTTTCTTAGCTATTAAGTTAAACCTATAGTTAGATTAATTGTTTCCGACCGTAAAAAAGGTTCGTAAATCCTTTTAACGAATAAACCCCCGAATTAATCCTTGTTTTATTGTTACCTTAAATTAATGTTGCGACCTGATAGGTTACGGCCTTTAGGAACGGTTGTAGCAGGAAAGGCCAAGACCCCAAATAGAACAAGTTACGTAATGAGCTTAAAAGGCTTAAAAGACTTGGTACCTTAAGTATCTCGAGCTAGCTAAAAAGGGTTAAAAAGTTTAAAAAGCTTAATGGCTTAAGCTGTTTAAGTATTTTAAATTACGAAAAAATATATATGTTCGTTATTTTTATAATTTAAATAGCTTTAGCTTATAATAATAATTAGTTACGTATATAATCTTTGTTATTACTGGACGTAATTAATTATTTTATTATTTAGATTTTTACGATATAATATTTAATTTCGCTTCTTAACTATCAATATAAGCCTCTAACCAAAAAATTAATTCTTTCCTATAAGAAAAATCCGCAAATCTCTTTAACGAACAAATTACTAAATCATTCCTCGCACTATTATTACCCCGCAAATCAAGACCCCCATTTCGGATACTGCTCATACCTCCAGGTAGATATATAACAGGTTCGTTACAAAAACGCAGGAAAAACAGCAGGCTATAAAAAAAACGTTATCACTAAACTTATCAACGCAAAAGCAGATCTTAACGAAGAAGTTATTCTTTAATATTCAGCCTTAATTAAGCCCTAAACAGGCCCTCTTTTTTTCTAATAGTTCATATACGATGGAAATAAAAAGTAAAACTTCTACTCGAAAAAAAAAAACGTCGATATCGACAAACATAATTTCTTAGGCTTAATAAGCTTGGCCTACGCATTTTCAACTCGGCGTAGCCATACCGATCTAGCTGTTTTATTGTTATATCGTGGGGCAAAAATCCCAATCGAACCTGTTAAAAAAATCATATATCTGGTTAAACATATATGGCAAATTCCTAACGCCCTGGAAGTTTAAAGGACGTTAAAATATCATTTAATGCTTTTCTAACATCTTTACATTATTTTCAAAAAATGCTTTCGTACTTTTTCGGACCAAGCCGAAATTATTACTAAATTCCTCGACAACTGCCTTACATTTTTTGGCCACTTAATTAAAAAAACGAATACGGCTAATAAATTTTTAACAAATAATAAAATGTTAAAAGCAATACGGAATCAGTTCGAAATTAAGAAAAAAAGAAGTTGCGCCGATAAGAAAAAGGTAATAAGAACTTAAACCTACAAAACGGAATTACATTTAAAATATAACGTTTTAAATTATTTCAATAGTTATAAAATCCTTATTTAATAGTAAAATACGGTTTAAGTTATTTTAATATACATTTTATATTATTTATTATAAGTAATCAAATAACAGATAATTCGTATAATATTTTATACGTAACCGTACGAAAGCATTATTCTATAACTATTAACTTGTTATTAAATTTATTCGGTTCTTATATATATTAATTTAATTACGGGCTTAATTTCTGACGCTGTTACGTTATGTAGCTACCGGCGGATGCACCACTATCATTCCGCGTAATATATAAATGTCAAACCCTATCGGACGTAAAATAACCCCTAATCCTACGTCTTTATCCTATAAAACCTTTTCCCCTCAAGCTTCCCTAATAGCCTGTACCACTCTGTTTCAACGCCTCACTCCAGCGCCAATCGTAAAGCGGAACCATCTTTAATCTAGGCCGTCTCTCCGTATAAGGCATATTTTAACCACTAAATCCGAATAATGAAACTTCGCCTTATCGGCCACATCTCGGAAAACAGCCCTTGTTCAAAAATAAAAACGATAACTTGGACGTTCTTATCTAACGGCAAAATTTAAACACCTCCTAAAATGTTGCCTTCAAAGTTAATTAGTTCCATTACGCGCCAGAATTAAAAATACCCTAAAATTCAACAATATCTATATCCTAATCGAAGACTACCTCCAAGTCCAGTCTAGTTATTCGCTATAGAAAAAAGTTGGCCATACGGTTACATAGTTTCGCTCTTCGGCCCTTTTGTTACCCACCCGACCAAAATAAAAACCAAGAATACCTCGTAATTCGAAACGCCGTTCGGTAAATAAAACAAGCCAAACCAAGCAAATATTAACGACGCAACTTCGCCATACGAACGAATTTATAAATAAAATATCGGCTTCGTAAGCAACCCCGTACACGGCAACAGACTGGAAAACCTAACAAAAAAAAACTACACATTTACGAACTGCTTTACAATATAACAAAAATCGTCAGAAAACTACCTACAAAGCAGCCGATACCTTAACGCCATCCCTCCCGATACTCTATTATTTACATAAAAGGAAAAACCGGGGTAATCTACCGTCTTAAACCCACTTAATATACAGGGAATATATAAAGCGATATTCGTAACATATTACGAAACATTTTCCAAATCAGCCTAAACGCTTAGAAATTACCAAAAACCCTTTCTTTTTTTATATCAATAAGTTAAAAAGTAAGATACGCCACATTACCCAAACCCCCAAACGTCTTATAACATAACTAACATAACCGGTAAAAAAGCCGGTAGATCAAAAAGCAAATTAACCTACTAAAACGTTATAATATAAAAATAAAAAGAAATCATAAATAAACTTATCCCTACCCTTTAATCTGAAGATTTAATTCGAACGGTAATACCGAAAATAAAACTGTTATCCGTAAAGCCACTTAACAAAAACATAAGGCATAATAAAAACTAAGCTTTCCTACGTTTATATAAAAAATTTTCAACTCCTTAACTTTTAGCCTACGGTTTACGCATTTAAATCTACTTTTTATAACCTTATCCTGTTTTTACATTTTCTTATATAACCCTTATATTTCGCTATAACTACCTAAAAAGTTTTTTTTTACGTTAAGATTTAATAAAATACGAAATAACTCCTAACTCCGTTTTCTTAACGGCCTCGGCTAGCACTCTGCGCGTTTGCGGCGTTAGCGGCACGGCGACGACCGACGAATCGAACCCCGACGCCAGGAATTCGTTTACGTCGGCCCCCGAGATTTCCGAAAACCAGCATATCGGCAAAACGCCCCTTGGATTCGCCATATTTGCGGTAGTTACGATTTTTGCGTTTATGTTTCTCGGATAACTATAGCTAAAATTAAGAAAAGCCTTAATTACTTCTTAGCCTATCCCCGAAACGGTCAAGATACATTATTCCAATATAGAAAGACTTTCGTAAGTTTTTTATAATCTGGAATAACCCAGTATTTAGCAGGTAAACAGTCCTTAAATTTTAATAATTATTCGACAGCTAAAACCAAACAAACGCTATTAAAATATAAATCTCTGTTACCGCTTGGCTAGCTTATCGGCAAAAATATTGCCGAAACGAAAAAAAGTTCGGTTAAAATAATTAAAAATCTTTTTAAGTTCTGCTGCATTTACTCCATAACGTTATACAAGCAATTCGAAAATATCAAGTGCTTTCATACATAAATTCAAAAGTTATATAAATCGCCAGTCGAGTTCATAATTGTTACTATTACCAATCGTAACGTTACAAAAAAGAACCGTATTACTCGGAAAAGCCTTAAGGATTTGGTTAAAAAGATGATATCGGACCGTATTACCTCCGATATCGCTTTTCCTCAGCTGTTTCTCCATATATTAAAATAATATAAGGTACAGTAAGCCAACATATAACTCAGTTAATCAATTAATCCGCGCCGCATATGTATTTCTAAAGTTTAATTTTATTAAACGCAACTCTAAGTAAGTAAGTAAAGCATATACCTTAGATTATTATCGCGATTTTAACACCGACTTTTAATTTAATTACGTTACCTTTATATCTCGTTAATTCTGTCCTTAACCTTAACGATAAAACATTATCTTTTTTGATTAGGACCGAATATCCTCTATATAATAAAAAAAGCAATATACCGCTAAAAAAACCACTCCGGAAAGTTATTGGCAGGGATTAATTGCGTATGGGGGCGATACTCTCTGGCAAGTTACTTTCGTTAACGTTAATGTAACATTATCCAGGATTACTCGGGGTTATTAAGTACCCTTTAACCTTTTTTTAACAAGAAGGATTGTCCTAGATTAGATGATCGTAAACGGCAACGCGAGTAATCCGCCGCCTTTTAATAAGCTAAATACAAACATTATAACCCGGGATGATATAAAATTAAAAGACCGAGCCGTGTTATTAATAACGGCCCCGGTACGCGCGTATGTCCTAAGGCGTACTTAGCCCAGGCGGTCCAATACCGTACCGATATAAACCAGTTAAAATAAGGACAGCGGGTGGAATTTCGAAAGCCGCTTTATTAAATCTGGAACTAGGGTAGATTATATTCGGGCAGTCTTTAGGAATAATATAGCCGCCTATATCTTGCAACTAATCGGATACTCCTTAAGGTACTTATTATCTAGAAATTCGATAGGTAGATAAAGATAAAATAGGTTTAAGGAAAGGGCCTAATAAGCCATTATAACCCTTCACGCCTTAAACCAAATCTTATACGTATCGAAATCGTTACTGTCCAGGGATATAATAAGTTTATATCCTTAAAGAAAAATTAAGGAGATAATTTTGTTATTTATATTAAGTACTTGTACGTTAACTCAAACTTAGCTTTATTCGCTTAATATATCATTAAATGCCAAAAAGCATAAGTTTTTTATAAAACAAAATAATCGAAGGTTTTAAAAAAAGGCAACCCAAAATACGTCGTTACTAATATCGTTAAAGGGTAACATACGATAATACTCACTTAATTATCTAAATATTCCAAGCCTTAATGTCGATTCTTTACGAAAAAATCCCGATAGTAACGAACGTATTAATCGGCCTTTTAGGAGGTCGACGTATTTAAATAAAAGCAAATGCTTATAATTAATTACATATAAACCGGTATTTTATTTTATATTAATTTATTTCGAAACGTTACCCGAAACGAATTAAAGTTTTTATATAAATAGATTTTTATTTCCGTATTTTTTCTTCCCTTATTTCCTTTTCCGTATTAATCCGTTAAAACTAATTAAACCGAACGGTAAGCAATTAAAAATTTAAGCCTTTCGAAATTTACGAATATAAGGCGTCCATTCTTTATATTATATAAAATATTTCGTAATTCCGCATTACGGTAAAGAACGTATAGTTTATATAATATTACGTAAGCCGTAATAACCGTATATAAAATATCGGGTTTGTTAATTTAATCAGTATATTTAAATAACGGCTATTTAATTTAATTAAAAAACAGGAAATATTTAAATATATCGTTGTTGTAGTAATACGGAAAAACCAGGTTTATTATGCCGAGATATATAAGGACGTACTTTCCTTAAATAATTCTAAGCCGATTATATACCTTATATTTATGTTACAAACGTCTAAGATCTAATCCTTCCATATCTTTAGCAATTAGGATATAACCATATAATAAAAGCCGTACCTTAAAAAGCGTATCGAACAATCCGGCCAGATGAAAAAGTACGTAGTTTATATTAGAACCGCGGTTTTTAACAAGTTGGTCACGAATAAGGTTAAGGAATTTTAACCCTTCGATATATTTGCGCCCGTAATAAGGGTAATTAGGACAAGTTTTATTTATTAGCCCACCGTAGGCCAATCCCAAGAGGTACTGCTAAGTGCAAAATGGTCGATCTCGTATTCTTTATTTCGTCGTTTAACCCTCCGATTATCGCCCTTCTCCGCCTTATTTCGTGCTGGGGGCTTAAGGCCCTAACGTGGCCGTATTTCTACCGGAACGCTTAGGTTAATTGGGAGTAGGGAAAGAAGAAGCACGTTCATTACCGTTATTAATATCGTTATCGTCGTCGTTCCGATATCCAATATCGTTATCTGGTTGCTTGCAGTTCGAGCGGGTCCGAATAGGCGATTTCCGGAAGCTTTTTTAACGTTAGGGCTTATACGAAATGGTGCGCTTTTCCTTACGTATTGTTACAGGGATATCCCTTAATACGTCGTTATATTCGACAGCCCAAATATCGAAACCTACGGCTATATTATGCCAAAACGCCGGAAACGGTTCCGTACCGACTGTTTAAAGTATAAAAGCGAAAACTTATACGATAGCCGTACGATACAGCCTTATTTTGTCGTTATTTATAACGTTTAAGTTAGGTACGTATATAAAATAATAAACGATAATAGGATTATCCGGAATAAAAAGGAAGATAAAGGCCTTTTCCGTATATACGTATCCGTATTAAATACTTTTACCGATTATATAAAAAAAAAGTTAGGTAATAATCGTAATAACGAATATTTTCGATACAAAGGCGAAACCGTTATTATTTTTATAAATTACGTCCCGTTTCGGCTGGATTTCCAACTTTAAACCTGTAACTATTTTATCCAGGTTAAGTTTATGTAACGGTTTGTATTTGATGGTTACAATAGGGATGTTTTGGCCATATAAGGTTTTATATATACAAAACTGGTTTGCCCGATTACCTTTCTTTTTTGCCTTACGTTACGTTATTTTTTTCGGGGCTGGTACTGTAATATTAACGTCGTTTTTGTTAATAAATACGTATTTTATAGGTTTGGATATAACGTTGTTTATATTACCGAAGTTCGTATGGTTTTCGAATATAATAATACCCTTGAAGCCAAAACGGAATTGCAGGGACGGGTTTTTATATGCTTTTTTAAATATTTTTCTTATCGCATTTTTAACAATATCGCGTTTAAAATCCTTAAGGCCCAGTTTATTATTAATAGGCCGGATTAAAAACGTAACATATTTTAATTAATTCGAAAATAAAAAATTGGGTTACGAAAAAAACAAAAGCCCGGTCGAAAGCCGATATCAAACCCTTTTTTGTTTTATTACAAAGTCGTTCTATAAAATAATTCTTTAAGGATAGATCCGACCCGTCAGGTTGGTAATATCGCCTTATATAATTAAGAAACGGTTAGTTACTACCCGGATAACAAGGTTTAATAAATGGCAGGTTTCAAGGTATTGCTGGAATGTCTATAGCTATAATGCTTTGGCGAGTTTTTCGGCCTGTAAAACGCAACTTTCAGCATTCTCGCGTCGGCGTTGCTCTTCTTGAAGTAGATACCGTAACCTCGCAATCTTGTCCTCCATGGAGAATTGAGAAAAAGTAAAACGTCTCGTTTACTCCAAAAAGGAAAAAAAGGCTGGTAGTAGCAGAGAAAATAAATAAGAAGGCTGATTATTCGGAAAAAGCAAAAACATATCAACATATCAACATATAAACATAGGGGGGATATGTATGGATAAAAACGGATGTACGCACGGACGTTTTAGGCAGGATGACAGTAAATATGCCCCACCCCCATTATATAAGTTAGTGGGGGTGCCGAAAGTGGGCCATCTCTAGGGGTTCTTGTTAATTTATAGCCTATTAATTTAAATTGAGGAGCCTTATCGAGCTTCTAAATCTTGTACGATAGTAGGGCGTAGATAGTAGTATATGTATTTATTTCAGTGCATAATTTACGGGATACTACTCCTCCACCCTGTCTGTATTCTCTCTCTATCTATCGTAGTTATGTCTAATTATTGTTTCTAAACTCCCTGTAACGTACAAAACGTAAGCACGAGGAAGGTATACAGTTGCTTGATCTGCAGCATTTTGAACGGCAAGTTGGATAAGACCGCCGCGCCTGCCCCAACACCTGCCGCCGTTCTTGCCGCCATGTATCCAAATAATGCTTGCAAAATATATGTTTTATGCTCGTTAGTTACTAAACCCTTTATTTGTTTTTTAAAAGGAAAGAGAAAAAGGAAAACTTACCGTAACCCTGGAGCTTTGTAGGATTAATTATTACGCCATGGCAAATTGTACAATTTTAACCGAGGCCATAAACTTTTCGCGTTTTTTGTCGCCCGTATTTTTTTATATGATTGTCCGAATCGCAACGTAAGGCCTATCCGCGGGCAGTACAATCCGAATAAATAACTTATTCTAATTATTTAGCTTAATTACTAACTTGAAAATATGGATAACTTACGTATTCGTAACGAGTAAATATATATATACGCCCATGTAGATTTTTAAGATTTTTGCGACATAATACGTAGTAAATTCCGGATCCTGTAAAATCGATAATTTTTACGCTAGCCCGGTTTAATCGGTTTTAAAGTTAAGCAAATAATTTTAGGACCGTTAAAGCGAGACGGTCCAATTTTTGATTAAGGACGTTTTAAAGGTTCTGCCGTAATTCCCTTAAGACGGCCGTTAATTACCTTTCGTACTCCGTTATTCGGTCGCGACAAAAACGGAAAGGTTCCGGGTAATTACGAATTCTTACCCGTAAAACCTTATTTCGTTTCTGTGCAAGTGGCTTCCGTTCCTCCGTAACGTACTCGTGGATAAGTTTTATAAAACCGGCTTTAAACTGAATATTGCCGGAACTGTCCTGGGATAAAGAGCTAGCGAACTTTTGCAGTCGTATCGACACGTCGTCTTATACCTGGACTCTGACGACAAGATCGTTAAATATATATTTAAAGACGTTTTAAAGCTTTAGTTGTAATTGGCTTAATATAGTTGCCGATTTTTTGCCGTAATCCGTTACGACTTTATGAAAAAGGCGTATAGGTTCCGGGTAATTACGAACTTGTGTCCGTAAGGCGTCGTTACGTTACCGCTTAAGGGGCTTTATTTTCCTTTATAACGTATTTATCGAAGGCAGCGGTTATTTTGGTTTTAAAGGTATTTCTGGAAATTACGGAACCAGTTGTTGGAGTATTGGTCGTTATCTGGGTAAGTAGTTAAGGTTGGCTGAAAGATATGTAGATATAACGGTGGTGTGGAGAACCGCTTGGTATAAAAGAAGAACGAGGGAAAGGGGTAGGAATGATAGGAAAAAGGAGCGAACTTAAAGTTTGATTATTAGGGCAATAACAGCCTTTTATGCTTTTATAGAGGACAGGTAGAGAACCCGAAAAGGTTATGAAACGGCGTTGCCTTGTAATATTATGTAGCTAAAAGCGTTAAGGGGGTTTCCCTCGGGGCTGAATCTAATTCCTTATTTTACCGCTTTTAGTCCATTAGCTCGGTTTACGATTTTTACGGAAAGTAGATAGGCATTTTCGAAGGTTTATACCTATCTTGTAAGGTAACTTAAGGTCGCGACAATTACATACGTGCCGGCCAGATCGTCGACTAACGTAATCGGAACGGGTTTTTAAAGGCAAGATTATTAACATTAGGAATGGCTATAGCTAAACCCGTAGCTATATGCCTTGGGTGTTGGCTTAAAGGCCAGTTGCATTATACGCCGACCTCGAGTCGAACATCCCTGCCCCTGGCTTGCGTCCTTCTGTTCCAAGGGTGGCCCGGAGGCTAGTTATATCATGCGACGACCTGCTATCGCTTTTGTAGACGTAACCTTTATCTTGCGCGGGCGGTAACGTATACGACCTAACCGCGTGATATAACCTTTTGGGAAGGACTAGGTGGTTTAATAGGAGGGGCGAAGGGATGGGTATAAGCGCCTTACTTTTAGGCTTGTGGAGAGATATGGCTCTTATACTTATTACCTTTCTCTTATAAAGGCTAATATAGCCTATGGATCTTAGCGAGCGAGAGATTAAGACGATAGTGCTTGAGATGGACTCCACTCTGCAAGTCTGCCTTAAGTTGCCGCTTTTGGGCCAAAGGGGGAGGCATAGTTACAACCTACTATTTAAATGGCGGCTTTACAGCTGGCATTCGTCTTTGAGAATCACCCCGACGCATCCAGCGACCATATGCAGCGGGCGATTTACTATGTATGTCGCAGAAAAGGACCCCCCTATCTAGACTTCAGGGATCATTCGGGATAACGTTGATCCGCCCCGGAGCCCTAGAGCCCTATATCAGTGGATCACCCACACCAAGTGGGATCACCGCTTCCTAGACTTCTATATAATCAATCAACTCTCTAAAGCTGTGCAGCGCCTCCCTAATAAGTGTGACAATGTACTACTGATGGAGCCGGCTCGCGACGCCGAGGAGGGGGCCGAAATCCACTAGCCAACGAACTGATCGGCCAACTTGGTAGCTCGGCGATGATAATGGTCCGCATTAGGAAGCCTAACAAAGTACCTAAATAACCACGTTCGTTATACATACCTATACCTTATAGACCCATAACCGCCAGTACTGATCATACTTAAGATTTACTATTATACCTTCCAGCCACATCATCATTCTGGATCGTCCTCCAAAATTTAATCGTCAAAAGCCCAAGCGTCAGCCTCGTGGGATCCGAGATAGCTGTTGGATAACTTTTTAATCCGGAAGAGCTTCCGGAATCGGGTTCCACCTTGACGTGCTTAACAGGGATGTCGGCATCAACGTCGTCCTATCGTCTTTTCGAGGAGGCGGTAAAGACCTTATTAAGCTTTAGCAGTAGCTAATAATGTTCTTAGGCTGTTGTTCCGTTTTAAAAATAAACTCGAAGCGCAAGTTTTTTTTAATCGATCCACTTTAAGATTTAATTAGTTAATATTACGATTACCGTAATTATTAGCTTAAAGGCTTTACTTTTAACTTTTTAGCAAAGCTTTTGTAAAGCTTGGTTAAGGCGTTTATGTCGTTGGTAATAGTAACTAGTTCAGCAGGTACAGCTGTCACTATATCGTCTAAGGGTTGCTTTTATCCTAAACGGTTTATCTGGACCGGCGAGGCTGGTTTAGGTTATTAACTTGCCCATTCTGCCGTTAGATGCCGTTAGGTGCCGAAATAGGAAAAACCTAACCTTAACTAAGTATATTCGCAATTGGTACCTTAAACGGAAATATGTTTTTTTTTGTTATCTTTATAATAACTGCTTACAAGTTCTAAACGGTACGGAACATTTTGCCAGTTACGCTACCCGTCCCCATACCTTCCGTTTACCGCCAACAGTAATTTTACGGTAACTTGTATTAATTATAATTATTTAGGTTTCTTAAATTATAAATTCTAAGCTGGAACATCGGCCGTATTAAACGTAATGGAAGTATTTCGAAGTTTTATTATAAAAGTGCTTAAAAATGGAACGACTAGCTGTAATAGGTTGATTACGAGGAAAGGTTACATAAAGTGTAAAAGATATATATTAACATGCATGATTTCCGGCTTTAGTATAAAGAGCAGTGGTTAGAAAGCTCTATATATAATATGGAAGCCCCGGAACAACGTTATAGCGGAGTGCTTACAGCATAAATAACTGGGCAGTTACTCCTATTTTTCGATATTAGCTAAACAAACTATATAGAAATAAATGCTAGAATCCATCTTGGTATTATAATAATCCAAAATATTTTTCAAGTTGGGCCGCGTACCAATAACATTCCGCATAATCCCTATTAAAACATTTTCGACAGAACCAGTGGTCTAAGATGTTGTTAGTTGGCCAGGGCAGAAAATAACTAAGGAAGGGCTTACCGCAAGCATGTGGGAGAGAGCCGAAATCAGCGCATTCGTTACAACATCTAGTATAAATAACGTCTGGGTCATATTTTCTGACCAGAGAAAAGTCGGCAATATCACCATCTGGAATAGCAGGTGCTTGGCGATCATTAAAACGCAAATCCGCCGTTTTCGCCTATCGTTTTAACTTTTAACGTTCGAAGCGTTTTTGCACGCGCTTTGGAGTTACGCGGTATCGTTTGTTTAATGTAAATGTCTGGTTACCGGTTACCATAACGCCTTTTCTAGATATTTTCCTTTTAGGAATTCGCGATAATTCAGAATTTCGCTTTTTAAATATAAATCCTAGCCTTACGCAAGTCGAATTTCGCGTTCCGTTAATACTTTCCATAATATGGCAGTTTGATAACAAACCGTAAAATAGCGAAGGTATATAAATAAGAATTAGGAGAATATAAAAAAAGATAGTAAGTTAAAAAAAAACAAGACGGATTTTAATAACCCTTATATATCCGATTACCGAAGCAGCGTATTCAAGTATTAAGAACCAAGAATACCTAGGCGGTATTACGTGTTCGTCTAGGGGTATTAAGGGATAACGCTAATTTGTCTTTATTTAAGCGTAACAGGTATATTCGAATGCTTTTCCGATATAAAACGCCCGTGGACGAGAATATCGTATAAAATATATAAAAAAGTTAAGGCTCGTAATAAAGTAATAAGGCTTAATTATTGGTTAGGTAGATTTTAAGACGGCTTATTATTAATGTTAAAACATGAATGTAAACGGAAGCGTTATTAAGTTTGGAAGAAAACAGAAAGCCTGAAGGAATTGGTTGAAAAGAGTTTGATACGACGGAATTAAGAAAAATAATACGAGGTAACATTTTAAGAAGTTACTATAAAGGAACCGGGGAAAAGATACCCTTATTAAAGTTATTCCATGTAGTTTATATAGTAAAGATTACTTCCTAAGATGTTATTCGGAAAAGGATTTAAGGAGAAACATACCTTTTTATTAAGTAATTGTAAGTAATTAATTTAGTAAAAATGATTTATTAAGAAGTTACCTGTAAAAAAGGCCTAAGGAAATATACCTTTTTAAGTTATTCCATAACTTTTAACGAATTTATTCGTTACGCGTAAGCAAAGCAGATTTTAAAACGAATGGATTTAAGTTACGTAAGAATAATAGTCGCTACGGTTAACCGGCAATATTGAAAAACGGTACTTTATTAACACTTAACAAGGTAAAGTTTGCATAAAAGCCTTTAATAAAACTTAATCTGTTTTTAAGGTGGCGATATACCGAAACTCGTCGGTTTGCTAATTTTTCTCGGGCATTCCTCCCTAAGCATTATGTACGTTAGTGAATTCGCAATCAGACAGCTTCCTTTTGCATTAAACAATACTCTCCTGCCCTTTCGTATTATCGAGGGTTTTGTTTCGAGGTATACCCAGTTAATACATTAATACCTTTTTACCTTTTCCTTTCTTTACAGCCCTTTTTAATTCTTCTTTCGTCGCTATTTTCGCCTTCGCTGAAACCTAGCGTTTCTATTAAGGCACGTTTATACGTAAGGAGCTGACCCGTATTTTTCCGTCTTTTAAAATTATGGTTTTCCTAATATCTAAAGCTATAATTTAGGCCTTCTTTATTTCAATCAAAGCAAGTTAAAAAAAACAGAAAAAATGTACCAGCGGGTGTTACAAGATATAAAGAAAACGCTTGGACCCGATTATACGTCGACTTTCGATACGGTCCATAACCTAGGTAATCTTTATTCCAATTAAGGCAAGTTAAAAAAAATAAAGGAAATATACCAGCAGGCGCTATAAAGCAAAAAAAAGGTATTTGGACCCGATTACACGTTAACTCTCGAAATAGTTAATAACTTAGACCTTCTTTATTTTAATTAAGGCAAATTAAAGGAAATAAAGAAGATGTACCAGCAGACGCTGCAAGGCAAAAAGAAAACGCTTAGACCCGATTATACGTCGATTTTTAATACAGTTAATAACCTAGGCCTCCTTTACTCCGATTAAGGCAAGCTAAAGAAAATAAAGGAAATATACCAGCGGGCGCTACAAGGCAAAAAAAAGGCGCTTGGACCCGATTATACGCTAACTGTCAGATATAGGGGATGTTAGTTACGTTGTTGTATTCAGCTAATTGTGCAGTTTCTTAATACGCGTACAGCTTTTATGTAGCCTAGTAACGGAACAATTATCTTCCGATCAGAGCGTAGCTAGGATGCTTTAGCACCTTGGCTAGCTAACATACCCCCTTAACGCCTTGAAGAATTCGGGGCGTTAATTACCATACTTTCATTATTTTTTAAAATTACAGCTTTTTATTTAACTTTTCCTCCGGTAATTATATCTTCCTGGTTAGTTAATTCCTCATCAGAAATTGCTTTCAGCGTTTTTTCCGGTAATCCAAGGTTTTTGTAATATCTACCAATTCTAGCTGCTTTTTAAAGTGCTTAAAAGGTTCTTGTAATAGGGTTTTAATTAATCCATCCGCTAACATATTGCCTGTAAGCGTATAATCCACTTTAATCAGGCTTTTTTCTGCTGCCTTTCGCAACCAGTAGTTATGTATATTTACGTACCGTAGCTTTGTTTTTAAAAAGGCGACGTCGGTATTAATAAGCCGTATGGTCTGCTAATTATCGTACCATATATTTAACGATCCAATATCCAAGCCAACTTCCAATTTCTTAATTAATCGAAAAGCGAATAAGGTTTTTTTTAATAACTTACGTAAGGGACAACAATTCCGTTTCGGTTGTAAAAGTAGTTACTGTATTTTGCTTATTTATACGCCATCTTATAATTCCTTTAAATAGCTTTATAACGTAAGTTTGGGAGCTTTTTCGATCGAGTATATTATCTACGAAGGAGGCGTTATTCCAGGTATCTAAAAAGTCCTCGCCACCTAACTGCAACGTTAATGTTTTGATATTAACCAGGTACCGTATAACGCGATTAGCTGCTTTATAATATACGTTACTAAAGTTCTGGTTAAATCGGGTAAGTTTGGATATTGCAAAGGATATATTAAGTCGCGTATAAACCGCAATAAAAAGAATAAAACCGATTTCTTTCTGGTATTTATTAATAAAGTTTAGATGGACTAAATCAGGATTCGGCAGTAACTCGGCGTTCGTTATAAGCATTTCTGGAAGATTATTTAAACTTTTTTTAAAAATTTGGTTAACTAACTTATCTATAAAGTTAAATTAAGATAACTAGATTTTTCGATTGGGTTTGTTTTTAATTACTTGGATACTTAGGAATTACTATAAGTCCTTACTTTCTATAAAGGTATACCGTTTCTGTATTTACTAAATTAACCGATCGACGAAAGTTTGGTTTTTTTTGTTGTACGTAACGATAATATCGTCGACGTAAAAAAAAAGTAGTACCCTTTAACGAATAAAGTAATAGAGTTTATAAGGAACGGGGTTAAGTTATAAATTTTTAAGCGTATTAATGAAATTTTTTTGTTAAAGTAATAGCGATTTTTTTAGGCCGTATAGGGCCTTTTTGATTAAGAATATCCTATTACGTTAAAGGTATCTTAGGGGCATTTTTATAAAGATTTTATAAGGTAAGTTTACGTTAACAAAAGTGTTTATAATGTTATATTACTTAAACTTTAGGTCGAATTTAGCTGTAATAACTATCAGGGTTTTAAAGGATTTTCCGGTTAAGGTGGATGCGTATATATCGTTACAAGCGTTTTTAAGTTGTTAATTATTTCGTATTACAAAACAAGCCTTATATTTCTAAAACCAGCTATATTTATTAAACTTGTAAACGTATATTTATATATATCTTAAAACCTGTTTTCTTTTAGTAACAAATTAATCGACGATTTCCCAGAATTACATGTTCCTGTAACTTTGTAAGTAGGCCTTTTCAGATTTTAGAAATAACTTTTTTAACGGGTATGTATTTAGCTTTTTATAGCTTTTCGGAAGTAACGGTAGGTTTTGCCTGTATATCCGGCCTTGCGATTTAGGTAATATTTTTATTTTTAACTTTGTTTTTAATATATTAAAGCCTTTCCGATTAAGGTGGCGCGTATTTCGAGTTAATGCTTTTCTTAAATTTCCGCAGTTTACCGGCCGATTATCGATTGTATTAATAAAGTGGGTTAAACGTTTTACGTTAAACGCGGCTTTTTATACCCTGTAATCGTACCGATAATTATTTTTTCGATACGAAACGTACGGGAAGCTTACGTTTTTAACCCGTAAGGGGCTTTTGTTTTTTACCGTTATTTTAAGTTAAATAAGGTAACAGGAACTTAAAACTTCCTTTATTTTTTCCGTTGGCGTAATAATCGTAATAGTTATTAGGGCAAACGTTGGCGGCGGTAATAGTTTAGAGGATAGAAGTAGTTGGAATATAACGGTTGCATAAGGATGATCAGGTTTTTGCAAATAGGCTTGTTTTTTTTTTTATCCCGTACGTTACTTTAGACGCCTATACTACTTTGAAGCTATTTTTTCTGCCCAGCCGGTAACTGAATTGTTTTATTTAAATTTTTATTTTTTTTATGTATATATAAGGTGGTTATAGGCCTGATTAAGTACGTAAACCTGTCGGAATAGGTTTTGTAGCTCGATTTCGGTAACGTAAAGAAGGTCGTTTTTTAGGTTTTTGATATGACCTGAAAAAATAGCTTTTTCGTTAAACTGTACGTTTCGAATGGCAATAACCTTATTCGTTAAAAAGTTCCAAATTTCGTAAATATTGGTTAATCAGTAATTGATAAGGAAGCTTATCCATGTTTTGGGATTTAGTTTCTGGAACCTTTATTCTTTTTTTATGGTAGCGGTTGTTATTACGTAAGCTATATAGCCGTAAGTTCGCAAATAGGTCTGTTAGGGCTTGCGATCAAACATTAGGACGCCGTTTTTATATATTAAATAAATATAATAAATCTCGTATAGGGTTTGCCAAAAAAGAACGTATTTGAAAGTACGGTTATATAGATATACTGCCGTTTTAAAGATGTATACGATCAAAAACGTAGGTAACTTAACGTTATTTCGTATAACAGTTGCTTTCTCCTTAATTATACCCCTTAAACGTTCCGTATCCCCGTTCTGGGCCTGGGTATACGGTACTAAAAGTTTAAACCTGATATTATAAAAAAACGATTAGAAAATATCTCAAAGCAGGTAATTTTTTAAAATTTCGTTATCGTATTCGATTACTTATAGGAAAACCTTATCTTGGTTTTTCAGAACGCCTAATAGATATCGGAACGTAATAATTAATATATCCTGCTTTCGATTTTTAAGGTAAATATCTTAAATAAAGCTTAAGTATTTATCGATAACGAATATAACGTATTTATATCTTTTAAGGTTTTTTTCGAAATTAATAAAGTTAATAATTATTTTTTATCCTAATCGGAACGTTCCTTTTTTAAACTTGCGGCATATTTGCTTCTTAGTTTTCGCTTTGCCACATGTCTAATATTCGATAATTATAAAACCCTTTAACCTAATTCCCTTAATATGGAACTGCAGCTATGTAATTATTTTAGGGCCTAAATGGCCTAACCGCAAATGTTACAAGGTACCGTTACCGGTACGCGGCGGTTTCGGTATCGATAAGTTGATATTTCGTCTGTAAATAACCAGAGTTGCAGGAAATGTTATTACATTAATATTTTCGATAATAAATTAATTAAATTTATCTGTTAAAATAACTATAACTTAATTATACTTATTTCGAATGCAGTTGTTAGTTTTTCGGTTATCTTACCAAAAACCTTTTTTTCGGAGCTGTCGAAATAATATTAAATTGCAGGCGAATTGCTCGTAATAGGTTACATTATATAACCGCAACGTTTTCGTACCGTTAAGGCTTCGAAATAGCATATTAACTTTTTCGTAACCCTTAATCGGGACGAAGCTGTTACCTGCGTATACCCCGTTACCTTGTACGGTTAGTTTGAAATTCAGAAACCTGCTAATAAGGTTAAAAACGTATATTATAAACCCTAAGTCCAGAATGGACGAATTCCGTAAGGGATAAAACGATAAACTTATAACAGCCCGTTAATTAGTAATTAGAAAATACGCCAGGATTCGTTTTACTCCCTTTAGGAATTAATTTATTTTTATATAATTATTTTATCCATAAATTTGGATATTCGGTTAATTTTTTCCTTTAGAGATTAATCAAAATTAATCCGTTCCTTAATTAGGTTAATTAAAGCTACGTTAAAGATAAACCCTGCCGAAACTTTATTCGAAAATACGTAATAATATTACGGCAGCCTATAAAAAGGCCTTAAATACGCCTTACAGCACGTTCTTTAAGTATTTAACTTTTCGCGTTTTCGCTTGTTAATACTTTTATCCGTATTAGAACCTTTACGGCTATCTCGTTTCGGGCCTCGTCCAGGGGTTTTACCTCGCGGTTAACGGTTAAAAAGTTTATTATTTTCCTGATTAGGATCATCCTAATTAACAGGGTCCGTAAAAATCTCGTAAAAAGTTAAAAACGATACTTTAAAATTCCTTAATAAAAGAAATCGGTTATGGTTTAGTAATCCAGAAGATTAGCCGTTACCTTTTAATAACTAATCGTTCCGTTATCGATCTTAACCTTTTTTATTATCTGGAAGGTAGTTATCCAGGTTTCCATAACGGGAGTTAAAACTGTACATAAATCGTTAACCTATATAACTGTTATTTTTATTTTTAAAACGCCATATCGCTATTTCTAAGCTATTATTTTTTGCCATTTCATAATTTATTTGTTTAGCTTCTTACTTAATTTCGCGGTTTACTTTAACTTTTCTCGGTATTTTCGTTAGGTATTAATCAGGAATCTGCTGTCGTACATTTTGCCGGATTCGGCCATTTTGGCATACCATTTCCGTAAGTTCTTCCCTAAAAAAAAACTTATTTCTTTAATTGCTGGAAATACAAACTCCAGAACTTATTTCGTAAGGTCGTTAATATTTTTTTCGGAAAGTATCGTATTTACGGTTTTTATAAGTATACGCCGTAAAATCCTGATTATAGGCTTGTCTGCTTTTTGTAATTATCTTAAAAGTATTTGTTAGGTGCCTTATAAAGTCGATTTCTTCGATAGTTTTTCTTAAAGATAAGGAAACAACTGGGGTATTAAACCACGTCGGATAACAAATTCGTCTTTTCGGATAAAAAGCCATATCGGGTTCTATAGGTCTAACAGGCCACGGAAGTAACTAATCAGGATCGATAAAATCCCAAATATCAAACGCGTACGTTTTGGATTGGAATTCGCCTTTAAAGCGGTTCCAGTCCTTAAGTCCCTTATAAATAACAGAAGATATAAACGGTACGGTCGCTATTATTGTTATTAAAATATATTAAAATAATTGTTATTGATATATAGCCTATATCGTCTCAGTAACAATTAATCAATTAATAATTGCTTGAATTAAGCGAATAAGACTTTTAATTATTAGATATAGAGGATATCAGTTACGTTATTATATTCAGCTAATTATGCAGCTTTTCAATACGCCTACAGCTTTTATATAACCTAATAACGGAACAATTATCCTCCGATCAAAGCGTAGCTAGGGTGCTTTAGCACTCTGGCTAGCTGACATTAACTCTCGATACAGTCTATAACTTAAGCCTTTTTACTCAAATCAAGGTAAGCTAAAAAAGGCAAAGGAAATGTATCAACGGGCGTTACAAAGTACAAAAAAAGCGCTTGAACCCGATCACACGTTAACTTTTACGACAGTTAACAGCCTAAGCAATCTTTATAAAAAACAAGGCAAGCTAAAAAAAAGTAAAAAGGATATGCCAACGGGCGCTGCAAGGCTGCGAAAAGGCGCTTGGACCCGATTATACATTAACTTTCGATACAGTGCATAACTTAGGCCTTTTTTACTCCAATTAAGGCAAACTAAAAAAGGCAGAGAAGATATACCAGCGGGCGTTACAAGGTTGCGAAAAAGCGCTTGGACCCGATTATATATTAACTTTCGATACAGTCCATAACTTAAGCCTTTTTTATTCCGATTAAAGCAAGCTAAAAAAAGCAGAGAAGATATACCAGCGGGCGTTATAAGGGTATAATGTTATTTTCGGTTTTAATCACTAAAAAACTCTAAATATTCTTCGTAACATACAATTATTTAATTAAGCGGAAAGTATGTTATAATAATTTAACGGAAAATAAATACATTTTTAATACCATCAGATTCTCCGTCCGCAGCAATTCGGAAAAGGCGAATTCGAAAATCACTTAAGAAGTTAATAACCAAATTTAAGGACTAAGTTTGTAACAATTACTAAATATTTCTAGCTAATCTACCGTTTGTTTTGTATATTATATAGAAAATATCAAGTAACTTTAGACATTACCGTTTCGCTTATTGCATATACGTATACAAGATCCCTTATAGGTTATCCCGAACCGAGACGATTTAACTTTGTAATGTTAAAAATATGCAAATAGTTTTATCTTAGATCTGCCATAACCTTTTCTATTTAATTAAAATTTAATGCAGTTTAAAATATTAACTAACGTTTTTTTCGCCTTTTTGTTTTTTTTCGTACCCGGTTTATACCTTTTAACCAAATCTGGACTTATATGCTTTTCCTAAACCTATATATCTTTATCCCTAAAACAGCCAGTTCAGCTTATACGATATTCCGTTTTCCCGTTTTTTCTACAAATACCTAATATTTTTACCCTTAAGCAAAATCCTTTATATTCTGCTTTGAAATTTTGGACAAGTTTTTCGTCCAAGATGTTTTTTCGAAATATCTACCAATAACTATTGTCGTCTACTTACTTTAAAAAAAATTTCTTCCTTATCTCTTAAAAATATAATTAATTACGTACATTTTGTCGTTATCGTTATCGATTTATTCTAGAATTTCGCTTAAACCTGGATCTACGGAAAGAATTAACGGATTAGTCGAAGTTATAATAATATCTTTTATCGGTTTAAAAGGCAACTTATTATGCCGAAAAGCTGGGTTAATTAAATCTATCGGGATTTCGCAAACCGCCTAACAAAATAATAACGTTATATCGTAGTAAATATTAAATTTGCCTATGTTATTTTTATCGGTAAAGCTGGTAAATAAAAATAAAAAGGGGATAATAAATAGATTTAAATCGTTATCTTTACTAAACGGCAGAAATAAACATATATTATTACTAAATTATTTCGTATTTAAAGTCAGAAATAGTAAAAAGTTATTAAAAACTGATCTTTTATTTACGGAGTTTGTTTTTACTAGAAGTTTAATTAATAAAGAAAACGTAGATTTGGGACTATATTATCGGTATTTTTTCCCCCTGTTTTTCTGGTTTCGTTTATAATCGGCCGTAATTTTAACGGTTACTTTCCAGCTTATTCCCACATAACCTTATTTACTGTAAGCCGTTAATAAATGCACGTATTACGAAATAACCCCGTTAATAACATTAAGCTCGTAATTCCCTTATCGTTTGTAAGCAGGATAATAAAAAACGTTAGGAACTTAATATTACAAATCCCATTTATATGTTATATAAAACCGTTTATTATAAAATATAAATACCCATAAAAATACAAAATAAAGCTAAAAATATATGGAATATTTTGCAGTATTTAAGCTATTTTTACATAGTTTTTAAAGGTACATCCGTTAACGTTAAACGCGTATATTCTTAATAAAATAACGGCTAAGTAAAAATACGAAATTAAATATAGCAGTTTATATAACCCATAAACCGGGTTTCCGTAATAAATTTTAAGGTATAAATAAAACAGGATTATTTCGATATTATTAACTAAAGATTCCAGTTTAATATATATGTCTTTTCGTATATTCTTTCGACGTAATTGCTTTATTAATAAAAACCGTTTATAATAAAGTTACTAAATTTTAAAAACTAATATTCGGGGTATAAAAAAATCGGTTAAATGTCGTTCTTTCGGTATGTTTTGTTTTATAATATTTAATTAAGGTACTTCGGTTATAAAATAACGGTCCGTATAAAAAATAACAAGTTTATCTTTTTTATAACCTGTTAACGCCGTTTATTTTCACTTCGTTCTTCTTTTCCTTTTTTTACCGGAATTAATTAATATATTGGTTAAATATCTTAAAAACGAAATAATATAATATCTCGAATAAATATTACCGTTTATGGTTTATTAATTAATATAAACGTTAAATCTTTAAAATACGGTTATTATGGAATCCGGAAAAAATATGGCATTATTATCGATACGTAAATATATATTTATTGTTAATAAATTTTATATCCGGAAATAATCGACCCGTTTAAAATACGTAATTTTTTGTTTTTTTAATTTTAATTACCATAACGTTTTAAGCAGATTATTAAGTTTTACCCGAAATCGAATTTTTTTTCTTTACTCTTTTTAATTACGTTAATATTATAACGCAAACTAATTACGTTTTGCCGCTATTTCAATTTACGATTTTCGCCCGGGTTAATGTTAATTAACGTATTTATATCTTTATTTATAAATACATCGCAAAATATCGCAAATAATTATTTATTACGTTTAGTATTATTACCGAATACCAAAAATATAAAATTAGTACAGATACGGTAAAACTGGTAGTTTAATTCGAATATATTTATAATATAAGAAAAAATATAATTTCGCAAAAACGTAAAAGAATTTTTGATAAATATTAAGTTAATATATATACTTAATTTAACTTAATATTAAAAATTACGAAAAAATAAAATATTTCGAGTAAAAAAGGTATAGGTAAGGCGTATAGCCTTTTTAAACATACTATTAAATTTAACGCCTGTACCGATACGTAAGTTATAAAAATAAAAGTAATTTCGAAAACCGGCAATTAATAAAGTCCGGTATTACAACTTATTTAATGTTTTGTAAATTATAAGAAAAATTAGCTTATTAAAAAATCCTGTTTCCATTTTAAAAAGATAAAATTAACCGATTTTAAGTTAAGCCGGCCGAATATCTCCTTAATTATATTAAAGTTAAGATTAAAGGTATTATTTTGGACCGTACGCGCAAAAACTAAATTAACGAAACAAAATAAATAATTAAAAACTAACGTAATAAAAAAAATATTATAAAAATTGTTAATAATAAATAAGAAATAAACGAATACCGGAACAAAAGGAATAATATATTAACTATTATTCCGTAAACAACTTATCTTAAATATTTTTTTAATTTTATTTCTTTTAATATTTATTATCACGACAATCTTAATTTTAATCAGCTTTTTTAGGTTACGTAAAATTATTACCTAAAATTACGAATACGTTAAATTTTTTAACGTACCGGGCTTAAAACTTCCGATAATAATTAAAAAAACGATAACATAAAACGATATTTTCGTAATAAATTTGTAAGATATATCGTTAATACGTAACCATAAAATATTAAAGGTTACGTTTATATTAATATTTATTATCTTTATTTTTATATAAATTAAAACCGTTTTAACCCGATTTTTAAAATTAACTTAATAAATAATTATTATGTAAAATTATTAATTACAATTCGGATAATTAAAGGCTTATATAAACTAACCTTAACAATCTAATAAACCGGGCTTTTTCTGCTACCTTTTTTCTTACTAATTCATTTTAATTTCTATATTTTTATCTAGGTAAGATAATCCCTTTTTTATTACCGCATAATATGGTATTTCCTTAAAGCAACAAGCTTTTGCCAGATTTCGATTAAGTTAAATACCGAATTTACTATTTGCTTAAATTTATATTCGTTAAAACCGAAAACAAAACGTTTTTAAGTTAATATTTCGGTATAAATTCGTAAAAACATTCGGAAAAATGTTTAAATTTCGGCCGTTTCTGGGCGTTTAATAAACGTTAACTAAGTAATCTGGCTGTCGGTAATTAAATTTTCGCAAAACCTGTATTTAAAAATTAGCAAAAATAACGGGCAAATAAATAAAAATAAACAAAACAAAAAATAAAAACGCAAAAAATTATTTATTAAATTTAATTCTGCCATAAACGATTTCGCTTTTTTAAGGTATCGTTTGCAACAAAAAGCTTATTACCGATTAACCGCAAAAGGTATTTTTTTAAATAAACCAAAACCGTTTACTTTTTCGTTTATTTCTTTATTTCTTTTAAAAATAATATCAAATAACTATACGCAAAAAACGTTTAATAAAATTAAAATTAGTTATTTCGAAACGATTTTAAAATAAAATAACTTTACTGAAAAATATAAATAATATAAATATAAATATGCGCGGTTTATTTTAAAACGAATTATATCGAACGGAAAATCATAAATAAAAAAAACCGGATATTTTATAACTAAGGAAATACGTTTTTCGGTACACTTAAGGAACGTATTAATAAAATTACAGACGAAAACGTTATGTTTTAAAATTGGTATTATTTGTTAGTATTAATTCGTTTTTTAACGCAAGCCGCTAACGGTAAGGCCAGGGTGTTAGCAAGCCTCATATTAAGAAGGGGAAAGGTGCGGAAAAAGAAAAGGTAAGCAAAGTAAACACGGCACCGGCCGGAACAGGACGAGCAGATGTTCCGGGCCCTCGACGGTTCCGTTTTCTCTAAAACGGTTGTCCGGCCCCGAAGCCAAAATGGAGGGTGGGCGCTAAAGCACCAAGGGCGGTCGGGGCTGGCAGAACCGGGAGAGGAAGGTGGGCCGGAGCACGGCCGGGATGAGTCAGCAGACACAGCCGTGCCGCATGTTCGATATTGCTTGAAGCGTCATATCGTAGTTCACGAAGACGACCCTAGCGCGCTTCGAGGGGTGATTTCAAATAGGTACTCGGTTTTGAAAGATCTCTCCCCTGCCTCCTTCTGACCTCGAAAGTGCTGTCAAAACCGCAGTGATTTTCAATCGAGCGAGCAGTTTCGCGAGTACTTTGAAAACATCCGCTCTGTCTGCTAGGTACTTCAAAGTTCTTGAGCGAGAAGAAGCATTTTCATTCCCACCTCAGACGATACCAACAGGGAGAGTGTAGTTTAGAGACCCTACGACTACTTCTATAGACCGGAGTAAACACATCTGCAGTGTTTTCGAATCATGTCCGTATACTTGGGCGGAGGAAGAATGGCGAATCGAGGACTGGAAACTTCTGGCGTGACTTCTCCCAACGACCACACCACGTAGAAGTGATCCGCCTTTTTACCATATACACGCTTTAACATACTTCACTTTGTCGACAGTTCAGTGTTTCACGCCATAGCCATCAAGTGACTGAATCCCTCAATTCATTCTAAGGGGAGGGAATATGAGCCATCTCTCGCCCACGACACATTGGTGCCTTAGGTAATTGTCAGGTCCCCGGCCGCAAAATAATCACCAAGGAAAAAGCACTCACCATGGTACCGTTCGTAACACTCGTCGCAATAGTTGCCTCCCTGCCTCCTTCCATCACCGGGCGTCTGTCAGCGACTGGTACCAACCCTTATCTTTTACCATCCCTTCCCCGAATCGGAAACCGCCAACTAACAGCAAAGGAAGCCTAGAGCCTCAGAAACCCACCCAACAAAGCAGGGCCAATGGACCAACACGTTGGAGAACAAGCCACAGACAGGGCTGCCTCGGAGTGAGAACTGCGTCCGGAACCTACGCTGAAGAGCGGTGCCGACCCCGAGTGGGACCACGGCGGACCGAAGAAGTATATCCTCTTCGAACACTATGCATGGCATAGAGCGCCAGTGTTGGACCGCCTGTATGTACTTCGACTTGGAAGAAGGGCCCCTGCGAGCTCTGACAGCATATTTTGCGATGTGATGGAGGAATCGAAAGGGAAACGTCATGGGATGTGGGGAAGAAAGTCGTCGCATTTCTTTTCGTTACTGATGACTCTAGCTAGGGATGCGAACTCAGTGATTGAATGAATGTCGCCATCGGCGCTCTGACGAGTGCCTGCGACTGGTTGAAAGGGGGAGATGTGTAAGAGGCTTGGAAACTAAAGTAACATCTCCATGTATAGGAGCAACGCACAGGTTCATGTGTACCAGGAGCACGTCGAGTATCTACAAGCCAGGGACGGCAATTAACCCTACAGTGGGGGTTTCCGATGCCACTTTATGGATCATCGATCATTCAACATTATTCATTGGTGATGGTTACCTATTGAGGAAAAGTAAAGGAACGCCTGTAGCTACATGTGTTCCATAATTGCCACCACCTACTCTTCTCCTGTCGTTATTCCATTGCCCACCGGTGCACCTAACCTTCCGATCCAGACCAAGCATTGCTCCAAACGAAACCAAAACGTCGAGCCGACCACCGAAATAAGATTCGGGGAGGATAGTCAAGTTGGACAGCCATCAAATTACACATTATGGGTATGATCCGCAAATCATTTAGGCGTCGTGTCCTATACCGCCACCTCGCGCTCTCTGCCGCGATGCTCGCCATTCAAGCCACCGTCGCTATCGGAAACAGAGTGGGCCTGCTCGTCTTCTTCATCCTCGTCGCGGTAGTCATGACGGCCGCTGTGATCACCAGCGGCAACCCAGGATTCGTGATCGTTCAATGGCGCATCTTGGCCGGACAGATCCAAGCCCTCGGAGCGAGCCTTGATGTTGTTTCGGCGCCTCGTTGACAGGGTGCGAGCGCGCGTAGAGAGCTTCGAAGAGACGGCAGCCTTGTCGGCGACCCAGTTGGTCAGGGCATCCTCGCAGTCCTGGATGATGGCCTTGCTGGCCTCGTAGCCGTCGTAAGCGGCGCGGGTCTCTCCCGGAGTAACCGGGGTATCGTCAATCAGTTCGAGGAGGTGCTTTCCGTAGCCGGCGATGATGGCAACCTTTTCGCAGTGCTCGCGCAGGGCGTCGAATTGGTACGAGTAAGCGGCCTTTATCTTCTCACGTGTTATGTTGGATAGCTGGGCCTCTGCGACGAGGGATTCGGCTTCGGCGCGGACGAGCTCTTGCTCGAGGACGACGATCTTGGGCGAGTTGGGTTCTTTGTACTTGAGCTGAGCGATCTGGTCGGTGATCTTCTGCTTCCCTATCCGGTCGTCAGCTTCCTCTTCCCCTTATCCCGCGGCTGCTTGACCGGCAAGACTGACTATCTCGGCTAGGCTGGACGGACGCCTCGATGTTCCTAATGCTCTTCATGGTAACGCGGTACTGATCGTAGCGATCGACGTATTGGTCTTCAAGTTCGCCGATCTCGTAGATCAGGACGCCGAGTTTGTCGGTCACATCGGACACGTCCTCGTCGCCAGCCTCGCCCCAGAGCGAGAGTTGTTGCTGAACCCGGCTGTCAGCAGGCGATCCGAGCGAGGGTAGTTTCCTGAGGAGACAGATATGTTCTCATACCGCCACTTCCATGCGCTCTTTAGCGACCTGCTCCAAACTGCGCATGACGTTCTTTTCCATCTTAACGAGCTGGGTCAGCTTCTTGGCGAGGTCAGGCCCGAAAGCGCCGGCGGCGTTCTTGCGGAAGGCATGTCCTTGAATCGTCGTCAGCCATCCAACTCATTCGCACCCGAATGAACATGATCTATCTTATGCGAAACAGGCAAACACTTACCAAAAGCGCCTTTCCCAAACAGGCGGCCAGATTTGGTGCTCGATGGTGGAGGAGGCGGGTTCTGCACGATGGCCTCGTCGTTAGCGGCTGGCGGGTAGGAGGAATTGAGAGAAAACTGGGGCGCCAAAAAGGCATCCCTTCGTACGTACCTGGATTTGCGAGGCAGTAGGCGCCCTAGACTGGCGCATGGAGTATGTCCTGTGCATTTTGACTTGACGATCGGTCGCGAGGATACCGTTGTTAATCGCGGGTCGACTTCAGGGCGGAATGTGGGCGGCAGATGCGCTGACGTGTGGGTGGAATTGTTTATAAGGGAGGGATGATCTAATGCGCAAGAATATATTGGAGAATATGTGGGGGAGGCTAAGTAGAAACGAGATAGGATTTGTCTTTGAGGGAATGCAAATTGGACAGACGAGTTAGAGCCGGGTAAGGAGCTGATGACGATGATGATGTCGATATGTTGGAGGATCAACCGAGTACTGACGATGTAGGGATTGGATACCTTTACCCTTAGATGCTCTGCAGATGTGGGTCAACTGAAAGGGTGGGAATGTGCGGGAGGGTTCATGGAGGGCGGCGACGGTACTTTAACATGATACCTGATATAGAAGAGGATGTTTGTACCTACAAGTATCTCCTTGTGATGTAACGACGTCATAGCATTTCATTCAATTAGTTATCCGTCATGTCTGCCATCTTTTAGTGCAAAGCGCTATCTGTGCAAATGTATTGGTGCATAATCAGATACCTAGGCACTGTATGTAGCATAAAGGGGCTAAGGGGTGCTCTGACCGGCGAGCGGGCGGAGCCTCGTTCGCTTCTCTCCTCCTATGAATCTACAAGATGTGGTGCCTTCGTAACGACACTGTGGTATCCCGCATCCCCTGCCTGCCACGAACATTGTTAACCTTCACTACTCTACTAAGCGACTACCTGGAGACTACCTGTAGCCTATCCGGCATTATGCGATTCCAGGGTTACCTGAACGCTTTATAACCTCTCGAACAAAGTATGCCGAGGTAGCATGTACCATAGTACTAAGTAAATAATATAATTACTACTCGGCCATTTATAGTTTAATGGGGATCTGTAAAGAGAAAGCCATAAAAGCACTCGGTGTTAAAAAGACCTTCGAGCGGAGTAGGAGGAAATCATCTTCATCCGACTCTGTCAAGTTTGTTGGTTAGTATAATTGTAATAAGCTGACAGCAAGATATATAAATAGTAAAGAGTGTTTGGGTGACACTGCAGATGCGCTCACGCAAGCCACACTCGCCACAGCACGTACCCCGGCGGCCATTCGCCACAACCTCCACCCAATTACCGTAAATTATGGTTCGCGTCCGTGGAGATTGACAGCCTCACGGGCTCTCAATCACCATCACAAGCGGCAAGACGTTCGTATATTTGAGGGCATTCCCGTTTGAGTTGGCATAGACTTCGTCTCGTCCGTCCGTCGACCATTTATGAAACGTATATGGGAATACTACGACATCTACCGATTTGTCGCAGAAACAGCTGAGGCATCTATCCTCTCTCTTCCCTTCTTTGACGCGCCCCGGCCATTGCCGTAGAAGTGCGCGTCTCAAGCGTTGAATGTGGAGATACCTACCATTCTTGCACCTCCCGCACGCTCATCACTGCATCACCGCAACGTCCTATCAGACGCAGACGCATCGGGCAGGATGATTTCGACCCTGCCTATATCGCCAAAATATTGGTAGACTGAGGTGTGCCTGAATCATAATTATAGCCCGGGCACTCGCCATTCGTTTATACTAGATCGCTCCTTTCCACTTATTAAAGTGCATTGCAACCGAGCTATGATGGCATCGGTTGCTATGGCGCCGATCAGGGAGCAAATAGACCTGACCTTAACGGACTCTGAAGACTCCGACGTGGTCGTCACTCAAACGCCACGTCGGCAGGTACAGTCACAGTCTCAACCTCCGCCCCAGCCTGGCTCTCGCCATCGCAAGCCTATAAGTCCACCACCCCTAGGTCGTCAGCCCGCAGGTCCAACGCAGAGCGAGGAAAGCTCCATCACTGCGGCTCTCCCTTCGCGCGCAGTAAAGGAGCCTGCGCAGGAGAACGCTAGGGCTGTCGTAAAAAATTCTTCCATATCAGTGAAGCCATTTTTCAAGACCAGCCAGAACGCCCAGAATGCAACACCCCCTTCGGCGAAGAAACACATCGATAGCCACAAGACCCCGAAAATCCAGACACCCAAGAAGGGTGAATGGACCATCGAAAAGCTAGAATGCAAGCTCCGAGAACTATCTAAGGATATCGGCGCGGACGCGGCTAAGCTCACGTCCGCTCTGATCCGGACGTCATGGAAGCAAAAAGCCCCGGAGCGGCGTTTCATCAGCAAGAGGGACGCATTTGCTGGTGTACGGCTCCTGCCCTCCGATGATACCAGTAAATCATCCGACACAATGAGGATCAAGACCAAAGTTTGTTCCCTAAGAAAATTCCGTACATACCAAAGAAATGACTAGCTGACTCCGCCTCAGCAAGTAGGCCAGGGCAGGTCCGGGAAGCAGGAAAAGCGGGAACATTACCCGGTAATCTGCATTAAGACCATGCAAGAGCCGGTCCCACACTATGCCTTCCACCATGTTGAGATCAGCAAGAATATACTGTCCCCTAACACCATGCTGACGTACGTGCCTCATCTGCGCGATCTTGCGGATAACGAGGAGGTGAAGTATCGTCGTTGGCTTGAGAACCTGGAAAACATGGACAAGACGTCCGGGTTCGCCACTCTCAGTAGACATCAGAAGGTGGTCAAGACGATCCAGAAAGAACGCGCGACGGTCCTGCTATTGTACCTTGACCGTTGGCTGAACCAGCTCGGCCTCGAGAACTGCACTAAATCGACCCTCATTCGACATATGGCCAGCCATACGGATACGGTAACGCCTCAGCAGAAATCCAGCATCCTGAATTCTTACAACGACGACGCGGGTTCCCCGAGATCGGCGAAGGCCGTTAGAATGTTCACCGAAGCCTTCGACGGGGTCTTCAATAACCCCTCGTTGGGAGACCACGCGGTACCACTTCGCGAGGTTCTTCTACTGGACGGCACCGTGGACAACATCGTTGACTCGAAGAAGTGGATGAAAGAAACTCCCAGCCAGGCCAAAGTAACAGATGAACATACGACGGTGGAGACTTTTCTGGAGACCTACGCTGCGCTCGGCTGCTTGATTTGCACGGGATCCAGCTGTGAGCATGGAGAATACGGTTTCGACAACGAAAGAAAGCGGTTTTCTGTTGAACTTATCGGCGGGCTAACGCCAATGCTCCGCAAGGGGGCTACGCAGAAAGCAAAGGAACCGGTTGATAGAAAGCCTTGCGGCGAGGATTGCTACCTGAACGGGCGACCGGGGACACGAGCACGCGCATGGAACGAGACCGAGATCATGATCCTCAAATCACATTTCATGACCCTTAATAACACGAGCATCCCGGTCCAGTGCACCGCCGCTCTAACGACTGGTAGGCCCTGCTGGGACGTCAACCGCCAGCTCGATAAGCTCGATCTGGAGTCGCCTGTGAGTCCAGCTTCCCCGCCGGCACACAAGGTCAAGAGCCTGCCTTGGTATGATCGGCACAAGAAAATGCTCCTCAACGACTGGCAAGATCAGACGGACACGCACGAGCATCAGCGGAAAGAGCGTTTCGACCCGTGTAACCACGAAGGACCTTGTACGCCTGAGAATTGTCCCTGCGTACAGAACAAACTTCTGTGTGAGCGATTCTGCCGCTGCACCGCGGCCTGCTGCGCCTACAAATTCACGGGATGTGCCTGCCACTCGCAGGGGAAGACCTGTGTGTCCAAGCAGAAAGACAGGCCTTGCATCTGCGTACAGCTGAACCGAGAATGCGACCCGGTTTTGTGTGGGAGCTGCGGAGCCCTTGAGAGGGCGAATCCGTCGTACGCCGACGACGAGCTTCTGCACGCGACCGGATGCCAGAACTGTGCCCTGCAGCGGGGAAAGTCGAAGTCGGTGGTTCTGGGGAGGTCGAAGGTAGCCGGGTACGGGCTCTTCACGACCGAAGATATCGCTCAGGACGAGTTCGTCATCGAGTACGTCGGCGAGCTCATAAGCCACGACGAAGGAGTCCGCCGCGAGGCGCGTCGAGGCGATGTTTTCGACGAGAGTTCGAATACGTCTTACCTCTTTACCCTACTAGAACAGGAAGGCACCTGGGTTGACGCGGCTATTTACGGCAACCTTAGCCGCTATATCAACCACCAGGATTCGAACTGCAACGTCACGCCTAGAATCCTCTACGTAAATGGCGAGTACCGCATCAAGTTTTCTTCTCTGCGGGACATCAAGGCAGGAGAAGAGCTATTTTTCAACTACGGCGAAAACTTCCCAAACCTGACTAAGAAGCTCTTGGAAGAGGGGGAAGTCCAGCAAAAGGCTAGAAGGGGGCGGCGGAAGGCCAAAGAGCAAGCCGACGAGCTCGAGGAGAGCTTCGTGCCGGTGAAGAAGAAGCCCGGCCGCAAGCCTGGTCGTAAACCGGGACGTCCGAAAGGAAGCAAGACAAAGCCGAAGGTGCCCGTCAAGGTCGTGACGGAGCCGGAAGAGGCCGCGGCCGTCCAGGACCTTCCCGAGGACCTTCCCGAGGACCTTCCCGAGGACCTTTTCCCCGACGCCGAAGCCCCAGTGTCCCACAAACGCAAGCGGAGGAATGCCGTGGAAGATTCCGATGAAGAGGAGTACCATCCCGATCTCGGTGAATCCCAGGACGACGTCCAATCGGTTACCGCCCACCCTCCTGGTTCTCGAGGCAAGCCGCGTGGCAGGAAACGTCTGGGACTTCCGAGAGCTAGAAAGACCGCTGGACGGTTCCGGTCATCGGAACGTCCCGGTGAAGATGGTGAGCTCGACCTGGGAGCCACTCCAAAACGTCGGGGCAGGAAAGCGCGCAAGCTCGAGGACCACGACGAGCCCGAAGAAGTAACGCAAGAAGAGATGGTGACCGATGGCCGCAGCGGTCGTATAGAAGCCAACGATGGCTTAGGACATACGGCGGCCACCTTCGCGCCGGATTCCGACTCGGCAGCTGAAGAAGACACGCCATCGCGTGCTAGAAACCGGCGTCAGGGCAAGGAGGCCTTGGAGTCTAGCCCGCTCTCCACGCCGATGTCGGAACCGGAGTACCTCATCTCCGACTACGACACGCAATCCACGTACGAGAAGAGCGGCAAGAAGCGCGACGCGGGCTATGACGAATACAACGGAGAGAGCTGGACGGACAGCAACGGCGCCAGGCACCATGGCAACGGAGACGAGAGCGACGAGGACGATGATGATGAGGAACTAGTGACTCCACGCAGAAGACGCAAACCTGCCAGGTACATCGACTGAGTCTTCTTTCACCGCGGGCATCCCGAGTGTGCTGCGTGGTGCGTTCTCAGCCGATGAATGCTTACGAGTTCCCCCAGGGTTTACGCCGAATAGAATCGGAGCTTTAAATGATCAGGGCAGTACAACTTAATTTACAATTAGGACAAAATTTAATCATCACCAAGGCGACGTCCACAATGGGAGCATTTCTCTAACAGTCGGGCCATCCTTGCATCGGAATATATAAAGCTCGAGCGTCAAACGTATCCTAAGCGGACGTGCGGATAATCGGGTTGGGGAACTGTACCTAGATCCGTCTCTTGCCTTACCTCCCTACGTAGATATGGGGACTTGTTAGACTACCTGTAACTACATGTACAAAACAAGTGCTTACTTAAGTGCTCGAATATGCTCGAGACTCTGCCCGTAGAAATTCCACCTTTGGAAGAGGCGTAATGAGGGCGCGCTGTGCAAATTGCGCCTCTCAAAATATCCGGCCGCACGATCCCCCCTCCTACAGCCTTCCGAGGCCACGATGGTAGGTGGGAAAGTAGGCATAGTGATAACGGCGAAGAAACCGATAACGACGATATCCGAGTTCGAGTTAGGTTGAGGCTCCGATCTCCGTAAACGCCCGGCTCCGGGCCAGACGAGAAGCGCAAACGGCCGCTCCTCGACCGGCAACCGGAGTCGACAGCCGAGGTACCCAAGTATCGCAGGTGCGGGAGACACCGGTAACGGGGATCCAACACATTAACCACCAACGGTGTAACATTCGGAGACTCCGACACGGTCGCGCTTATCTGCGGCGGGGTTACGCGGGGGACGGCGCAAGCCCACTCGGAACTCTGTCCACGGGTCGTCCGCGATATCAGGGACCGGGGCGGGTGTCGTCGGCCGGGACCGGGTCTGTGCGTAGGCCGCGGAGCCCGAACGCCGGCGGGACTGGTTCGTCCTCAGTGTTGGTTATCCTGATTTACCCCGGTATCGGCATCATAGCTGTTACGGAGGGGGGCATGCAGCGGGAACGGCAGGAACAAAGCAGGGGTGCGTGTCAGTAGCAGGAAGGCCAGGTGGAAGGGTATTAGCAGTACAGCCGCGAGTCCAGCTGGTGAGCCGCCGCCGCATCCGGTGGCCGGGCGTACGGGTTGGCGGTGGTCTATGGTGGGGGTATGCCATATCACGTAACAGAAAGGAGAAGGGGCCAACTCGGGACGAAGTGACCGGGTTTATTAAAGCGGTCTTGCTCGCGGCGAGATAGTTGAATGGCAAGTAGGCTAAGACAAGGAAGGCTCCCGTCTTTTCCTGACCTTGATAATTCCCCCGTAATATGATGTTTAAGTAGCACTCCACGGTATGAGGCCAGTGATGCAAGACTTTCCAGAAGAGCGACTGGAATAGTATACGGGTGGCCTTAACATTGACTTACTGGAAGTATAGCGCGATAGCCCCCCAACTCGTTCGTACTAATTATCATAAGCCGAAGCTCACGGACTTTAAATTTAAGCATCACGAAAAGGGGGGGGGAACCTTCTACCAAGACAGCCATATCGTTATACGTCCTCATATCGACCACCAAGTTAACTGCTAAATCTCATAATCCACTACCACTACAGCCCCTGAACACTGTACGTATCAGACTCTTAATCATAATAGGTAAGCCATCTCTGACGACCTAGGTATATCCGATCGATGACAGAAAATCCCACACGAGACATCTTTCACTAGTAAAACCAGAGTAATCATACTTCTTTTTATCCGCCATGGAGTAGTCGCGAGTCCTCATTCATCCGATCCCTATATTTCAGCTACTGGATGTAAAGGCGGCTCAGCTATTCCGGTGAGAGCCTGCCCGGCCTATACAGGAGCACTCAACAACAAGTCCAGAAACGTATACGCGCCGTCTTCCTAGACGTAATAGAGCGACAATACAAAAACCCACTGGGCGACCACAACATAATACCCCATTGCAGCAACGTGCCCCTACAGCCTCAGCCGCGAAGTCTCGACTCAAACCTCTCGGACCCCTTTCCACGGTGCTACCTCGAAGATGAACGACGACGACGACAACGTCACGACTCCTCGGCGCTATTAACCAGACGTGCCTACCGCGCGCCCGCGCGCTATCACCACTCACCCACCAGCCCTCCCCGGAGGCCGCCCTGTCCTCCTTTCTTCAACCCAGCACAGCACAGCAGAGCACGGCGAGCAGATAAGCAACCAAAGCAATAGGAAAAAGTGCACAAGCGACAACACGACGGCAAGGCCAACGGCGAAACCTCCGCTAGCGCCGGAAGCCGGAAGCCCGGTAGACATCCAGCGGGATGACCCCGTCGTCGATACCTAACCCAACGCCAACGCACGTTAGGAGGGTTCTTCAGGCGAGGAGGGGAGTCGGCGGCCCAGCCAGCCAGAGCAGGGAAGGAGGGAAAGAGGGAGGGACGGCGGGGTTTCGCCTCTCTCGTCGCGGACCGTCCGATTCGTCCGGACGACTCCTCCGGTGATCGTACCCACGTCGGCGCTAGTAGGTGGGGCCCCTCGGTGTGGGTGCGTGCGCGTCCGTGTGGTGGTCGGGGACGAAAATACCTAGGTAAGCATAGTTCGGCCGAAAGTTGAGGCTTACAAGGGGAGAAGTGTCACGATGCATTCATGGGATCCTGGGCCGGAAGAAGTCCTTTTCTCATTTTTTTCCCAGTTGTTTTTTATAAGAAATTAATAAGCATCACTGGCTACTCAATAAAAATGACAACGTCATATGCACGGCTAACACCAGCCGAGAGCGAGCTGAAGCCCGACGACACCCTCGACAAGCGGCTGAATAGCCCATTGGATCCCCGGAAATATCGTACACAAACTGTTCCCCCAAACCAAGCACGCTGCGTCCTTCTGGCCCCTCGGACACACCTCATCGTAGCTGGCTGCCGGGACGGAGTGAAGGAATGATGCTCCACCTCTATAAGCGCGCCACCCTCCTCTTCTCGTGTTACCCGTCGGAGGGACGAACTGTCGCCTTTATTGGACCGTTTCCGATCTGTTTCGGCTGGGCCTGGACTGCTACATCCTCGCCAATTGAAGCTTCGGCGACACCATTGCTTCGGATTGGGTCGTCTGACCGAGTACGGCTTCTGCTGTGGAACCCACGACTCTAATCCGCTTTTGCTCCGACAGTAACCGTTGCTTCGCAGAAGTTCCTTCTGGGCTCTTATTGTCGTGCCCGTACGAGAGCCCGCAGGGCCGAAACTTGTAATCTCGTTGCGCGCCTATGATTGAAACCTTCAGATAAAACTTCTTCGCGATAGAACCTGATTTACGTAGTTCGGGCAGAAATCTCCTCCCGAGTTAACTCGGAGAGATTCCTATACACTCTGAGGATAGACGCTTGCAGGCTGCAGTAGACATGTTAGACAAGGCTGGGAGATGGGCAGGTCTCGGGCCGTACGTACCGGGCTGTTTAGCATGCTGTTGCGCTTGTTGCGGCCTTTCTTAATATGGCTCTTAAGCGCGGATGAATCAAGCGGCTTCAGCAGCTCGAAGCTGCAAAGAAGCTCGGAAGAGACGGACATGACGGCGCCCCAGTTATCAAATTCGCCGCAGTACTAGCACGCGTAGTCAGTATCGATCAGCAGTATGGGATGTGGATCTGCTCACGTTGGGTGCGCTGAAGACCGTCACCAGAACTCTGTCGTTGAAAAATTCGTAGCCATCCTCGACAACCATGTGCGCGCGGCAGACAAGGTCGAAGTCATGCACCGCTAGGAAATCGGTGATGACCTTCTTGCCGAAGCAATAACTGACGCCTCGCTCGTTGGCTTCCCAGTCCTGTTCCATATCGGCCGGATCGGACCAGAGCAGGTCGTTCAGCAGGCCATAGTCGGGGACGTCTGTAGGGCGGGCGATGTTGCGGATGTCGTCCATGTGGGTCAGGGCCGGGGACAAGCCGCCGTGCACGCAGAAGATCTTGCCGGCGACGATCGAGGCGATGGGAAGGGTGTTAAAACAGTCGATGAACGTCTTCCAGATCTTGACGTTGCACCTCCGTTTACACTCGTCGTAGAAACCGTATACCCTGGTCACGTTGGCGCACTCGTGGTTCCCGCGCAGGAGGAAGAAGTTTTCGGGGTACTTGAGCTTGTAGCATAAGAGGAGCAAGATGGTTTCCAGAGACTGCTTGCCCCGGTCGACGTAGTCCCCGAGGAAGAGGTAATTGGAACTGGGAGGGAAACCGCACATCTCGAACATGCGGATAAGATCGGTGTACTGGCCGTGGACGTCGCCCACGATCTTCACCGGGGCGTCGAGTTCCAACAGTGCCGGCTGCGATAGGAAGCACTCGCGGGCCCTCTGGCAGATGGCGACGATCTCGGCGTTCTTCAAGCAGACGCTCTTGGTAACCTTCCCGGCGTACGCGGCATCGAGAAGTCTCTTGATGAAGTCGTCCAGATCTATATCCTTGATCTCGCTCATAGCGACGCCGCCGGTCGTGACGTCGTCCTTGGCCATGAGGTTGGCGCTACTGTTCGATATGGGGTTGATAGTGTCCTCCCGCTTGACTAGTATGGATGCGCCGGGCTGTTGCAGCGGGTTTGGGTTTGGGTTGACCGCGCCAGAAGGCGGCTGGTCCGAGACGTGATCTACTTCGCCTGCAGCCTTGGCCGCATCGATGTCCCCATGTCCGGTCATCAGGGAACTCGACTGGATGGGAGACGGCGGCGGCTGGTCTTCGCTGATGGGTGAGGTTAGGATGTCGGACTGGGGAGATTGAGGAGAGGTCGGCTCGACACGACCTTGGCTGGCTCTTGACTTGCTACCCCTCCCAGACTTCACCGACGCGGCATCCGACCTATCGAGGGAGGCATCTCCATTCCCATTGGACAGGATGGCGGAACTCCGTGGGCTGTCCGTCTTACCGCCTGGGATTTTCGACCGGAGGGCCCGGAGCGAACGCGAGGATTCCCTGGTATCGGACCTGCTGAATGAAGGATATGACTGGAACTCCGGAGAGGTGGCACCTTTGGATGAGCTTCCGCCCTCCTTGGAGCCCTGGTTTCCCATACTATCTCGTCAGGGTCGCGTTAGGCCGTGTGACAGTAAAGTATGTACAGATCAATATTCCCTTGTCCGAAAACGGGCCAGGCTCTCGCCGCTCGACAGAGGTACCAGGTCGCAGGATGATGCGGTTCTTTTGCAGTGCAAGCCTCTGTTATGGAGGATGGAATAGGTGATCCAAGAGGGAAAGGAGAAGATTGACCGAGGAGGACCTTCGTGGAGCCGTTTTGTTGTCCGTGGCCGTGCAGATGCTTGACAGTCAGTTAAGTAGACGTTGAGGCTGACAGGGGGTCGTAGAACGGAAAGACGTTGAAGATGAACGCGGCGGACGGGGTTATCGGAAGGAGTTCGGGACTAAGAATAGTGCTTAGGTTCGGTGCATGGAGAGAACCGGGATACGACGTGACGGTATTCAGATAATCTGATCTACGGGATAGGAAAGTGCCGTCGGGTCGTCAGCCACATTCGCACGAAGATGGTCGAGTCTGCCGGTTGCTCCGGAGAAGAGGAGAAGGAGGTCGTCGACGGATGGCGACAAAGGGCCAATCCTAGTTAACGCCGACACACGCACGTTTTAGGTATCGGTTAAAATAAATCGAGTCGGGAGTAGCATCTAGGGTAACTTCGGAGAGAAGGCGTTAGATTATCAAATACGACGCAAATGGAGGAGAGGGCGGGAAGCGAGGTAGAAGAAGAGGGAGAGAGAAGTGGTATGATGTGATTGAGGTTTGTTACTCCAGTACAATGACGATCATCACCGACTTGATGGTTAATTTAGCGGTTTAGCGTACCTGGTTTGTGCAAGAAAGATAATGCGGGGAGCAACACCTTTAAACTTTTGCTAGAGTGTTACAGTACATGTAGGCAGACAGGCTCTGGTGTATGTACATGGTACTGTGGGTGGGCTTCGGTCGATGGGCTACTAGATTGCTATCTCGTCGGCGATAGACACACTAGCAAAGAGGCTGAAGTTGTGTTAACCGTAGGTACCTATGCTTTGTAGGCACGAAGACGTAGGTAGGTATGTATGGGCCCATATGTGTGTTAGTATGCCCCGTATGTATGCTGTATGTAGTACACTAGCTGGCGGCTTGGTGGGCCTCGCTTGGTCACTTAGGTAGGTACTCGGGTAACGGTAGCTGAACGCAGATAGGTAGCAGGGAGCAGGCGGCCAACATAGGTAACCTATGATGGGCACTCGGCCGCCCATCACTTCGTATGTACCTAGTACCGGCATGTGCGGAACAGGATTGTTAGAGACCAGCGTACAGCACTCTTGAAGACTTCGCAGCACGGAAGGCTTGGCAACTTTCAGGTCAGTGAGTGGTTTGCAACCTACCTAGTAGCCCTACCTATATCTACTCTATCTACGGGAACATACATGCATGCAGTTTTAATCTATCTGTGTATGAGTTGAGTCAGATATGCCAGCAAGAACTGAATCAGTAAGGGATTTGGGCGTACCAATTTTTGCAATGGCAAGTGTTCGAAAGGCATTCCGTGTTACCAGGCCTGCAGCGGACTCAGGCAGGGAGGTGTACTGCCTACGACGTAGAGTTTCATTGGCGTGTGTTACAATGTGTGCCAAGCATCTCACATGAGACAATGCGAAGACTCTTTTCCTTGGTTTGTCTAGGCACTATGTCTTCTGGCTTCCTCCGGCTTGGTATATGCAGCTCTAGCTCGGTGGTGTGGCAGTATAGCATCATCAATGGCGCTATGTAATTACTTAGTTATACGCGTACGTACTCCCGTGCGTCCGTACATATGGCCGTCGATATACGAAGTCTACTTAGCTCGAATCTATGCGCCCGTTTGATATTTGTTTCCGGCTGCTAGTGACTTTTTTACAGCGTGGTTGGAAGATTCGGTTTGGTACTTGAAGCAGACCCTAGTACCAAAGATGGTCGAATCTCTTTGGAGGTGGGTTCGGCATACGGGATATACTCAAAAGAAATCTACTAATTACCGATAAGGACCCAGTGCAAGCTGGGCGAGCCCAGGCCTGCTGTAGTGCGTAATGTGCCATCCTCGGGTGAGTAGGTGAAGCGGGGGCTTTCCTGGTTGGTCACCTTCATGTAGCGAGTCTTGGCTTGGGCCTAGTCCGTACTCCAGGTATCCGGTAAGGCAGCCATCGGTTGGTCTACTACTAGGGCCTCGAAGTTGATCGGTACCTTACCTAGAGCTCCTTATCTTAGTTATATTAGGGACGTGGCTATATAGGAGGGTATAACAGAGGGCTGCTAACTCGTACATGCTTCGGTAGAGATTCTATGTGATGGAAAGAGACATTCGAAGTCTAGAACGATAAAGCCATGCGAGCATAACTGACTGACGGACCCCCGAGTGACGTGCCCGTTTGCCTATCTTGATTTGCGTGTGACGCCCAGGTACAATCTGAACCGACCGCTGTTAGAAACGATCTACGGGAGAACAACAAGTATCTGCAAGGGCGGTGACATCAAGAGAAAGGGCGGGTATAAATCTCGAAAAAAGCTTCGCTACTTTAGCAGGCGGTACGTCAAGTGACCGCATGGGAGGTTTAAGGTTTGAGATGCCCCGGCTGATTGGACAGCATCGTCCGCATCGTTCGTACTATTGAAGTGGGAAGCACGTTCCGAAGTGGGATGTCTGTCTGCCGGTGGATGCGTCCGTAGCCTGTCCGCTCTACGTAGACCTGTGCAGCAGCGAACGGGACCGCAGGATGTTGTCCGATTCAGCACGGGCTTGAGCGACGTCGTGTAACCGCGAAGTTGGGTTACAGCGAAAACTTTCACCTACGAAAACTTATTTACGTGAAACGTAATCTGGCGATGGTCGGAGACAGCGAGAAGATACCTATGTATGCCTGGTCCATGAACGCAGGCTAGGTACTTAGGAATGGAGACCAAAATACGTCGTTGTAAATGATTCTAGTATTGGCAATAGAATGCCCAGCTGGCATGTATTTGTTTTGTGCGCCTAGCTAACGACCGGACCGCGTACCGGTTTCGATCAGGTCTGCGGTAGCGAGGCCTTCAATATAAAGGTGCTTGAGGTCATGAAAGCAGACAGGGGTTTTCTTGAAGTTGAACCTACTATAGTTGGGCTCGACTACGTTTGGCGTGTGCGCGAGTTCCCAGAAACTCGGCACCCCTGTCGCATTCAGAAATAAAGCACAAGGATTCACCGCCAACAGGACCGAGCGGTCGTTCGAGCGCCGCTTTGCCGTAGGGTTCGCAGCTAATCGCTCGGCCAAGATAGCTTCGAATACGTACATTGAGGGTCAGCGGAGAAGGCTATCAAAGCAAATCTTATGCGTCGCTGCCCAAGGGGCTCCTGCTGCTAGGGTCAACGTCCGTGTTCCTCGAGGCAGAGGTACACTTTATACATCCAGACGGGTCACGGGTCTTCTTCCTGCTTGGCCGCCCTACCAAGAGTTCCACCATGACCTTCCGCAACTAGTTTTCCACATACTGCTGTGCACCGCATCAAAGAATTAAATGTTTCTTTTTTTCCCCCGACCCAACGGCAAATTTTAAACCCCATGGGTTTTTAACTTGGATGGAGAGCGGAAACAACGAAAGAATAACATAGTACTATGCTGAAGCTTTTTCCCCCAAGCCTTTTGGAGAACCCCGAGGCCCGGACATTCTGCTTACGGAAGAAAATCACCGATACGGATTCTCTAAGACGCCATCTACGAGAATCTGTATGCCTAGGTATTGATGTGGAAGGCTGTGAAGGAATCGGAGAAGGCGTCACGTCAATAGGTTTCGCCGTCCTACCACCTACAGACCCCCTATCCAAGGCATTTCCTTCTCCCCTTTTCGAGACCTAAGAGGTTGTGGAACAGTATCAAATTGAATCGTACTGTTTCTATATAGAGGGCTCCAGGCGACGAAAACCACAACCCCCGTTCCCTTATGAGTGTATTGTTACGACAGCAGACCCAGAGAGAGAGGCAAAGGCTATCGCTGACGGCGTTAAGCAGCGCTACGCTGGTAAGGCCGTCATACTCATTAGTTGGGATCCTCATCCCCGAGAACTCCCAGCCATTCAGGCGCTCATCCCAAGCCTATCCCAGGAGGTCGTCGGGTGGGTAGACGTTTGTCGACGTAACCCGGCGGATCTGAGTCTCCAAGCAAGAAGATCTGGCCAAATCCTAGCCGCCTCTTAGGGACGCGATGCTCTCCGTAAGCTTTAGTGAAATGTGTCTACCACTGCGCTTCTGCCACTCCGCTGGCAGCGACGCCATTCATAGCATTGCTATGAATGGCCAGACTTCTAACATGCGACCCTGACTACCTTTAGAACTGCGGCGACGGCGGCCACTCAAGCAGTGGCAGCACCAACAGCAGCAGCAGCCCAAGGAACGATTCTAAAGAACGACACCTCGACCTCTTCCACCTGACTCTGATTACGACTGACTCCCCAACTCATCGAAGAATGACATTTTCAGCGACCCATCCCGGCTCTGACAGAGTGGGGACTATTCTAGAGGGTAAGCCTCGTGGCAGGAGACTCTGGAAAGGGCTACGACGGTGGCTATTATAGTGGCTATTACAGTGATTGAGGGTATTTGTCTAAGGCCACTGAGGGCAGTGGCATTCTTCTTGTGCCGGGCGTTTTGCTACCGAAAACCAGAGGTTATCAACTAACCCACTCAAAAACCTTACTCGCTCATTTCCACTACCCACCTCTAAATATCTATGCAGGGCACTCGCAGATAGTTAATCCTATATCTGCAATTTTCCCTTTTTCCCCCCACCTCTACACTACGCCATCGCTTGGCTTACTGTCACTGTCAGGTTGCACATGGCACGTTGTCGTTGGGAACATGTATGCCTGGCTAATGCCTAGACGACGTGACCCTTAGAAAAAGGGGTGGGACACGACAAATCTCAAGTTCGGCGAAATTTCTTAGGATCAAAACGTAGTGACGCCGTCTGCCTACATGAACCATTTAGGTTCTCAGAAACAAAAGACACAGAGGACGAGGGGGTTCAAAAGAAACGGGAACGTAAAAGGGGAAAAGAGATATTACCCTCCCCCCAACCGGATTCGAACCGGCGATCCTTTGATGAAGGATAACTCAATTACAATCAAATGTGATAAACCAACTACACCATGGGGGGCTGCTTGTAAGGTTGTTGTCAATTTTAACTTAAAAAGGAGAAGGTTTGACATCTAAGGCTGAAAAAGAAAAGATTGGACGCCCTGGGGATCGCAACTCGGACCTCATACCGCTGCTGTAAACCGGACTATCCATGCTAGCGTTACACCAGACGTCCTTTTGTTGTCGGGTAACCTACCAGATAAATAGATTAATAAACCTTACCGTCAGTTGTTCAGGAATGTGCGGTCGTTCAGGATTTTTGGTCTAGTGTGAGGCGAGCGGCCTTGGGAGGCACAACTGAAACGAGTCGCTTCGGAAGTCACAACACAGCTAGCTGTAGTGGATCTCTGTTTCAACAAAACCCCATGGATGTGATAGCATGGTAAGACAGGCAAACTTCTACGCATTGCCAATTTGAGGTCCATTGTCGAATATTCTGGGTGCTGCCTCAAAAGAACTATAGATATGTGCTATTACATGCGTCAGAAATGTGATAAACTAGACAGACAAAGAAAGTAAATAGCTAGTAGTCTTTTAAACGGTATGAGACAGGTCACCATAACAGAGAGAGTTTGGGGCAAGTGCCAGTCCTAGAATCAGGTTTTTCTGAGAGCTGTTTTCTAGGACTGGGCCCATCTCCTAAAATGAAATCTGCATCATAGATAGTTCCTTATCACTTTATGGCTTCTGGAAGTTGGAGAAACGATGGATACGGTCCTTCCCATGGCGTTTTGCTCATCTGGGTCGAGACAGCATTTGTGCGGACAGTGTGAGGACTATCATAAACCTGGGCGCCAGACTGGGTGCTTTGTAATTTAGGGATGGGGGATTTTCGCAAGAAGCTCGGTCTTTAACCGTCAATATATGACACAAGATTGGAATGCTGGGTTTACAGACTGGCATAGGACCCCTCACCCGGCGCCTTGCGTCAAGATATCCTTCGTTTGTGCCCGACGGCTCTGAGTCAGCCTCGCTCTCCTGCTTTGCCGGAGAGAAGGAAGTGAACGCGTAGCCCAGTTGCGGCTACTGTACGTAGAAGCCGGGATATAGGATTGTGTCTTGTATCTTGTGGAGGTAACTGGAAAGCTGCTGGGAATTGCTTGCTGTAAGCGTACTTGACGGCAGTTAGGACGAGAGTATAATTATGTTTCCTGGATATAGGGACTGCCAGAGGTCTAAAGGACAATAGGTGCAAGGATATATACGGCATCAAGGAGGCTTACTGAATTTGCTCGAGAATAAAGAGGGAACGTTTTCTACGTCCGCTGGTGCGCCTCTTTGTGTTACTAATCTCCATTTCGTATCTTCTCACGTCTTTATTATTGAATAAGGCTTTGCAAGCCACGGCCGCGTTCACGGCCCATAGCCGATTATAGGTCTGCGAAGGACGGTGAAATCGTCCTGAGGAGAAGACTGGTGCTGAATATCACGGTTCAACTGACGAAATCTATGATAATGCCTTGCAAAAGACCTTGTTCATTCTGTTGAAATCGCGTTCTACGAAGTCCTGTACTGCCATGTAAGGAACGGCATTACTATGAGCCGAACTGCACCCTTGCAACACCTGGAAATATACGGAGTACATGTAAACCTTTGAGTAGCATTCCCCGCCCCGCCGGCAGCAGATTTTCTGCCAAGCAGCGTCTTAAGTTAAAAGCTGTTTTAAGGCCTGCATGTGCTTGCTGCTGAAAAGCATAAGGCTCTTTGGGTGCTCAGGGTGCAGAACTAAGCCTTTAAGGTGTCCGAAAAATTCACTTTGTAAGGAGATACTCGTCCTGCTGCCCAATTCCTGGATTCTGGCCGCTGAGCCCTACTCTGTACCGTGCTGTGATGCTTGTGCGGCCGTGAAGTGTGGGGTGAATTCTGGGTCTTTTAGTGAGTAGGGTGGACTTTGGGTGGTAATACCATCGTGTTTTGTGGTACCTCGGATGGTCGAAGGTCGTGTCGAGCCAAATCGGCGCCTGCGACAGCAAACCACGCAGAAAAGCTGTAACGTGGGTGGGTCTGCAGAGGGCTGAGTAATGAGGCAAAAACGGCATCCAGCTTATTTTTAGAATAGGCCAGGGCCGGCTACTGGCTTCACCTGGGGGGCCACGTCAGGGTCTGGCCTCAATTGCGCCGCACCTTTCCGCCCACGTCGCATTAATTATATTTTACCCGCTTATCTCATCGTCCATGGCATGGTGGTCGACCAAAAAATTGTCATACTCTAGTAATACTTATCTTTAGTTCCAAAGACAACTGCGCTGTAACTATTTATTCTGAACAAAATAAACAAGACATACAATCTTCGGACATCAAAGATTAAGGTAATATGTCAAGACATTTTTCACTTGCTTTCGTTAAGAGCTGATTGTTATTTGAACCTGAGTATTTTAGAAATATGTCAATTTTTTGTCAACCACCTTGTATGTTAAAGAGCCGATGAACCTTCTGCCTTCTTTCTTTGACACGGAGCAGAGGCAGCTATTTCCCAGCCTTTCAGACGAGAATGATATGCGGAAGAACACACTACGATGACGTGCAATGACTAGTGATCATTAAGGGCAACCACGAGTTATAGACATACCTATATCATAGCTTCTCTGAAACTCATATGAAATTGTTATGTAAGGCAGGAAGAGGCTCTATGCTATAATGGTATCCTAGTCTATACGTTTTCACCGATACAGAATGTGCAGGTTTTACTACCCACTTCTGCGTAGTAAATGGCAGACCAGAAAAAGGAAACAATACACATGATGTCAGCCTGGAGGATCCTCATTTGGCGACTCTCGCTCTAAATGCTGATGTGATCGAAGTTGTGGAGACGAACTCCACGAATTAAGTGGGCGGCTTGCGCGCCACAAGTGTTTTAAGTGGCCAGATAGCGCACATGCAGGGGCTTGGGGCCTAAACTATAAAACGGAGCCATGGACGGCTGGGCTGAAGATGTGCTTTGGAAGTTTGGGGACCATTTCGATGAACCCAAGCAGTACCCTCCAATCCAATTTGCAACATCCCTATTTCCCCTCGCAGCCGAATACCCTTGTTGATGAAGAAATAAAGGCAAGCATTGTACATGTAGTGTAAAGTAACTGAGAGAGTCCATACTACATGTCAAGAGCCATGCAACACCTGAAATATCGCGGTTTAGCGAATTCGACTGGAGGGTCCTGCAGCAGCGGGCTCGGCGGGCTGACTTGGAGCCTTTGGGGCCCCTGGAAACCGGGTCTCTGGGGTTCCTCCCCTGGCCGAGCGGCCGCGCAGCCACGACAGCGCCTGAGCCCCTCCTCAAATCTATACGGATGGGCGGGATGTGGGTTAAGGCAGCTAGTAGCTAGGTACTAAGTTAACGAGGATCCTCCGTTTTACGAACACGGCAGGTCATTGAACAAAATTTTGGCGCGATAACTTGTCAATTATACAAGATAAACACATACGATGAACCTGAGGTTCTTCTGGATTATTTTTATTAAGAAACAATTTACTTTATTTTTGTATATATTTCCCTGGTGTTAACTATCGTATACAGCGTTTAGGTAATTTGGGACATTGCGTTAGTTTTGTGTCAATGGCCTGCACAGCTGAACGGTATCAAGGTGTCAGAAACTGCGCCACCGTGAACGTGCAATCTTGTTTGCTCTGCTCAGCCTCGATACATGGGGGGGATAGTAGGAATTAGCGTGATTGATCGTAGTACTATAGTACAAAGTTCGCGGGTCATCTGTTCTTGGCACCTACCAACCTACCACTTTTATTCCGTACAAGTAGCACCTCTCACCCTCCCAAGGCGTCTGAAACTTGGAAGTTCTATCTTTCTCATCTATTTTTCGACCTGCGTGGTGTCTCCGTCTTACAGGTCTTTCAAGTCTAGATATTCTACTCCTACCACGAATACTCTCGTTTCCCACTAAACTTCATTCGCTTGCTGGAGGCGCATTGCATCATCGCGGATACTACCATAAGTCACCCCCAGCAACACTTAAAGAAACGCCCGAGACTGCGAAAAGGAAAATATTCAGCATGAGTGTCGGGAGATATTTCTGCGTGGCTCTGCCGTTCCTGTTGGCGGTAGCCAGCATCGTATGCATGTTGATTGCTGGTCTTACTGGGATCACCAGCACCAATTTGTACATGTTCCGGATCGATGTGTCGAACCTGACTATTGACGCCTCCGCCCTCACCAACCTTTCCGGCGCGGCCAATGACCAGCTCGAGCAGCTTAACAATATCAACAGCCGTTCGCACGAGTCCTCGCTCAACTGGCACGATGAGAGCGCCGTCCAGGGCCTCAACAGTAATACGAATGCCTCGTCGCTTCTCAGCAACCTCGACAGCCTCGAGAGGCTCAACGGTCTCACCGCCAGGGATCTCGGTCTCGCCAAGGTATACGATGTCAACCTCTGGGGTTACTGTGCGACGTACCAAGATGACGCGCACAACTGTACCAGGCCGCAGTTTAACTGGGCCCAGGGTCGCATGAGCCAAGACGGCAACCTTCTGGCGCCGTTGCAAAATATACCCGGCGCCAACAACACTGCTATCCCCGCGATCGTCGACGGATTGAGGGTGTTCGAGCAGCTCAACAAGTGGACCGAGGTTGTTTACATCATCGCCATGATCGCATTGGCTTTGGAGGTTGCCATTGGCCTCTTCACCGCGTGCTCTCGGGCCGTCTCCTGCGTCACATGGCTTATCTCCGGGCTTGCGGCCACCCTCGTTGTCGGCGCTGCGGCGATGATGACAGTCATGGCGAGTGCCGCTGTCGGCACCGTCGAGACTTTCGGTTCCACTCAAGGCGCCCACGGCAACCTCCACATGGGATTCTTATCCGTCGCGTGGCTCGGGTCCGCCTTCGCCATTGCCGCCAGCTCCTTCTGGCTCTTCACCATCTGCTGCTGTAAACCCGAGAACCGGCCTTACCAGAAGAAGTCGCGATATTCCGGCGAGCACGAGAAGCTCGTTCCTACCGGCTCGTACCAGCCCATCGGCGAACCACAGCAGAAGAGCTATAACTTCGGTTTGCCGCAACGAGGTGGGATGCGACAGCCGGATCTCGCCTACGAGCCCTACTCTCATTCCCGCTAATGTCTAAGAGATGGAAGGGGAATTTCATGACGGAGATGGCAAGACGGACAAACCGGTCGGTTGGGCTATGAGACTGCATTGACGGCGTTCGGGGTTGGAAACGGGCGAGGACTACGGTTCCTCATGGTTTGGTGTTGGGATCTTTAGGAGATTTCGGAGGTGGGTCCTAGAACTGGACCAGCATATCTCGAGCATAATTCCATAGAGCTTACTATGTAATGTGATGTAAATGCGATGACTCTAAACTCATTACCATTATATTCGTTGGCCCGGCTTTCCTTTCTCCTATGGAATTTGCCCGAAATCATTAACAATTTGAACGCCAAGCCATTTGGCTAGGTTCCCAGAAAATTCCCTCTACCCAACACGTGTAAAAAGGTAGAAATTGGAAATCCGAGGTCACGCTCTTCAACCTTATCACGGGATCGACTTCCTTATAGGGCACTTTCGGGCATATTTGCTTATCGGTCGGCCGTATGTCTCCCGAGGTTCGTCATATCCGTGTTGTGATCTATTTTCATCGCTGCGAAGCTTCTTTCTCCAGATTTTATTTTTGCAAACCTGATATTTATATGCGTACAAAACCCGGTTGCTAATCGGCCGCAGCCAGCTCCCCTCGGCCGACTCCGCCGAGAGCACATACTGAATCCCGTCACGGCCCTCGCCTTCTACACGTCGGGCAATGGGCGACGCTGCGTCCTAGCCGGCGAGGACACCGACATCAACGTCTACGATGTCGCGTCCGCCCGCCTCCTCGGCCGGCTGCCCGTCTTCCGGGCGCAGCCCATCCACGGCATCACGGTACCACCGCTGCCGCCAAGGGGCCGTGATGCGTCCGCCACTGCCGCCGCTACCTCTCCCCGGAACCCTCCCCGCAGCATCTTGGTCTGGGGCGGTCATTCCGTGGCGGTGATCCCCGGGGCGTTCGTCGAGGCTATCGTCTGCGCCGACCCTGTCCGCCACGAGGCTTCGGTAGCAGCCGAGAGCCCACCTGTCGAGGATGTGAAGGCTCCCGATTGGATCCTCGACGGCGCGGCCTCGCCTTTCACCGGAGACGAAGACCGCGTCGTCCTGCTCACGGCCCACAACGAGTTGGTCGAGGCGCACGCCAGCGGTGACGGGGCAACGATCGCGTTCGGGAGGGTGCGGTCGCCGTCGCGCCCCATCCTCTACTCCGGGAACCTGGCCTGGGCCGCCGAGGACCGCGTCCTAGTGGCGGCCGGGACGGTGTTCGGCGAGATCCTCGTCTGGAAGTGCCGGCCCGGCGGCTCCGAACCGGGGGAGGGCGAGGGGGAGGGACCCGGCTCGGGCTGCGAGATCCTGTTCGTCTTCGCGGGCCACGAGGGCTCGATCTTCGGCGTCCACATCTCCCCCGAGATGACGCGCACGGCCTCCGGAGACGCGGTGCGGTTGTTGGCGAGCTGCAGCGATGACAGGACGATCCGCGTCTGGGATATTACGGAGGGCGGCGAGGGGTCCCGCACGTACGACCAGCGCATATCGGACACGCGCGAGACGGGGTTCGGGGACAGCGCCGGAGCCGTGGCCGACGACGACAGCTCGGCTAGGTGCCTGGCGGTGGCCATGGCTCACCTCTCGAGGATATGGCACGTGGAATTCCCGCAGGAGCAGCGACTATTTCCAAGTGATGACATAGTCCAGATCTATTCGTTTGGGGAGGACAGCACCGCACAGAAATGGCACCTCTGTTTCGACACGCAGCAGTTGCAGAGCCCACGGCCCGAAGGCTCAGCGCGGGACTATGTCAAGCCTACTGCTAAACTGGTGCACCAGTCCACACATTCGAACCACAGCGGGAAGCACATCTGGTCTCGCGCAATTCACAGCAGCGAAGGGGAGGTTCTCGTTGCGACGGGCGGCTCGGACGGCAAGGTTGCTCTCATACAAGGTTCTCCGACCATGCCATTGCCTGACAAAGCTGCAACCCAGCCAAAATCCCCTAGCACTCTCTCGAATACGGGCCGAATAATCTCCTTCACTCTGGCGGACGTCTCTCGGGCGTGTTTGCCCCCACATACAACAGAAGACGCCAACCCGATCCAAACAGGCAACGGCGGGGACAAAGACGCCACGCATACGGACAGCGAATCCCGTCCGCTGTATAAGCGCAAGAACGCGAGAGAGGGCTTCCAACGGTACGCGTTCATAACGGAGCGCCGGATTCTCATGGTCACGAATCACGGCAAGCTTTTCCTCGGAACCTTCAACGAAGAAGACGAACAACTCGAGCTCGAGTGGGCGGAACTCCCGCTGCCCGGGGAGATATCGCAGACCCTCCTCTCGTACTCGGTGCTCGGGAGCTCGCGCGCGAAGCCCTTGGCCTTCATCGGCACGACGGCGGGCGATGTGTATTGCTATGACGACGACGCCGCCGCGGACCGCCGCCTGTCTCTTCGGCCGGTGGCGAATGTGGGCGGGAAAGTCGTCGACATCTTCTGTGTCTCAGACGCGGACCATCCCAGCAACAAGCCCCTACAGGATTCCTCCGCGGATATGAGCAACGGGCATTCTACAGAGCACTCCGTGGAATTGCTAGTCACCGTGCTTGGGGCCCCGCGAGCTGTGATAATACGGCTCGATTCACGTTTATCAGCAAGTCAATCCGAGGTTACGTTAGAGAAGGGGTTCCAAGTTACGGGTGCCGCATTCTATCAAGGGTATCTCCTGCTTGGTTCCAGAACCGGCGCCATATCTGTTCTCGGGCAGGATGCCACAGGAGGATATTCTCCTAGATTGACCGTGAAAGTCAAGCTCGGGGATGCTGTCACTTCGATCGTACCACTGCCCACCCGTAGTGACCAAGCACCCGGCTGTTTTCTGGCGACGTGCCGAGACGGCAAATATCGAATCTACGAACTCCGAACTACGGATGGCACCGTCGAATTAAACATATTGCACGAGGCAACTCCCCGGTTCGTATCCCTGATCGAGGGAGCTTGGTTCTCCGACAACGGCGGCGGGGGCAAAGACCTGATGCTCTGCGGCTTCCGGGGCAAGAGCATGGTGCTCTGGAACGAGACGACGCGGCGCGAAATCGCCAGCGTGGACTGCGGCGGCGCGCACCGCAGCTTCGCCTGCACGCGCCTCAGCGCCAATCCCGAGGGGTTCCGGTTCGTCTACACGAAGGCGTCGCAGATGCACATCTTCTCGCAGACCGACGCCCCCCAGAAGACCCTCAAGCCGGGCGGCCACGGGCGGGAGATCAAGGCCATAAGCGCCTCCCCCGACGGGAGGTACATCGCGACGGGGGCCGAGGACACCGCGATACGGATATGGGAGTACTACTATAGTTCCTCCTCGGACGACGACGACGCATTCCCATCCGCAAGAAGACGGGGGGACTTCCGGTGCGTGGCGGTGCTGGAGAGGCACTCGGCGGGCATCCAGACGCTGAAGTGGCACGGGAACGAGTACCTGTTCAGCAGCGCCGGCAACGAGGAGTTCTACGCGTGGCGGATCAACCGCATCGACAGCGACGCCTGCCCGCTGGGCACGGTGTGCGAGGCCGTGTTCCCGGACCGGTCCGAGGGCGGGGACCTGCGCATCACGGACTTCGACGTCGAGCGCACCACCACCACCACTATAGGTTACGAATCATCACCTGAGCACGGGGAACCGGCCTTCTACATCACGATGGCGCTGTCGAACTCGACCCTGCAGTCCTACGCTTACACGAGACGGGGCGGTTTCAGCCTGCGAGGCAGGCGCAGCTACACGGGCGCCTGTCTCACCCAGCTGCGGCACCTGGGTACCGTCGACCGCGGCGGCCCCGGCGTCCTGGCCGCCGCCACGGATGGTCATCTTGCTGTTTACGGAAACGTAACATCACCCTCGGGCCAAAATGGCGAGACAGAAGAAGGGTTCAGGGATGTATCGGTGACGAAGCTGCACCAGAACAGCGTCAAGTCGCTCGACATGCGTAAGGTAGAGTCTGACGGCGAGGCAACCTACCTCGTCGTCACGGGCGGAGACGACAACGCACTGGGAGTCACGCATCTACGTTTTAACGCCACGGAAGCAAGGTACGAGTTCAGAGGCAAGTCAATTGTCAGGTCAGCACACGCGGCCGCCATCACGGGGATAGCCATCCTCCGTATGGTAAACCATGACAGAGACGCCATCGTGGTCAGCACGAGCAACGACCAGCGGGTCAAGACCTGGAAGCTGGCAGGTTGGCAGTCAGCGGGTTTGAGAATCGTGCTGCTTGACGATCGGTATTCGTCCGTCGCGGACTCGGGCGACTTGGCGGTCTTGGATGAAAATAGATTTGCGGTCGCTGGTGCTGGTATGGAAGTGTGGAGTCTACCTTGATATCTGCTTTCTAGAAATAAAAGATATGCAAGCGAGTGCAGACCCGCGACAGCCCGCTAAATATCTCATGCAACTATAAAAGTGAGACCTGAAGATGGTCGACAAGGAGTGAGTTGAGTACAGGATCATGGAGAGACAACTCAACCACCCTCCGTCGGGTGTCGGGAACGGAAACCCACCCGAATACCCAAACCAGGCCATACCATACCATACCATACATACATGTACAGGCTAATCCACTTATGCAATACACAATATCTGGTGGCCACCACAAACAGCTTCATTAAAAGTTTTAAATGGAAGTATCCCTCTGTTTGAGGGTGGAAAGAGTACTAACTTGTTTGGTGAGGAAGCAAAAAGCAGTTATCGTGATCTTGGCAGGGATCGAACCTGCGATCCTATGCGTTTCAATGTAATCACTATACTGGGCAACGTATAGAGAAATTGTAAAGCATATGCCCTAACCACTAGGCCACAAGATCTCGAACTAAACTCCATTATACCGGCCTATATACAGCTTCTCAACGCAGAAGGAGGCGGGGCTTTTAGCACTATTTGTCCGAAGAAGCAATTCAAAGATAAACAAACGCGGTCTCAGTTGAAACCTGGATACAATTGGCCCTTCTAATATTTGTTGCCATTTCGAACAAACAAAGGAAATGGTGACTACTATTCTGTAGTTCGCCCGCCCCAATCCTTGCTGCTCCCCTACTCATAGAGCAGCGCATCAGACGGCAAGCCATTTGTCAGACCTCTGCCGGCCCCACGGGAGCTTTTCATCACGGTTTGCAGAACTCGGGTTACGGTGGTCGGTCGCTAAGGTGAAAGGGCATTGAGGAACAATAAAAGGCCCAAAAACCAGGACCATGAGGACCATCAGCGGCTCTTTCTTCAGCAAGATTCCGGCTCGTCCAGAGCTTGCGCTAATGTAAAGAGAAATCCCAATCGACACCCCAAAAGAGCACAATTCGCCTTAGCTAACATCGATACCCAGCTATCAGAATGTGCGGGGTCCAAATATGGCCGGGGCCATAGCAGCGGCATCAGCATCATCGGCACAATATAGCACCATCTGCCAACAACGCCATGGTCAGCCGGCTCCCTCTCCCCTTCTGGCCCCTCCCGCGCCGAGAATAATCGCCTCTAGCCGCAGGAGCGGGGACCCGGGGGCCCTCGCCGCTTTCCACACGACGCCCGCCAACCTCAAGAAGGGCAAGTCCCGGGATTCGGGCGGGGAGGCTGGGAAGAAGCGCGGGGCGGGTGCGGCAGCGGAAGCACAGGACGCGGGCGACGCGGGCGACGGGGGCGCGAAGCACCCGACGCCGAAGCCCGAGGACCCGCTCGACTTCGCGGACGTGCGGTCGCGTATCGCGCGGCACGACGAGCACTGCGCGGACGCGCTGAAGAAGCTGCGTAGCGGGGGGCGGTTCAACCCGGACGTGCTGGGGGCGCTGCGGGTGGCGGTGACGAAGGGGTCGCCCGCCGAGACGTACCCGCTGCGGGAGCTGGCGCAGGTGATACCGCGCGGGGGGCGGGCGGTGAGCATCCTGGCGCACGAGGCGGGCAGCATACGGGCCATCATGAGCGCGGTCCAGGCGTCGCCCGATTTCAACCAGCAGCCGCAGCGCGACCCGGACAACGAGCTCGAGCTCGTCATGAAGATCGAGTCCGAGAGCCGCGACGACGTGGTGCGCCGCGTCAAGGCCGCCTGCCACGAGTGGCGCGAGCGCGTGCGCCGCGAGCGCCACCGCCGCGACAAGCTGCACACCGCCTGGCGCAAGGAGGGCGACCTCGGCCCGGACCTCAAGCGCACCGCCGACAAGCAGCTCGACAAGATCATCAAGGCCAAGATGACCGAGATCGACGCCGCCGAGAAGGAGGCCCTGAAGGCTGCCGAGGGCAAGTAGGCTGCAGGGTTGGCCTCGGCTATGGCATCACCATCGCCGGGCCTGGCGATGGAAAATTAAAGAGGTAGAGAAAGCATGCAGGCTGGGGCGGGAGAGGCTGGGAATTCTTCGTGTCCGCTAGATATCGTCGCGTATCATATATACGTACGCTCTACGGTGGTGCTACAGTGTCTCGAGATAGTACAAGGGCTCAAGTAATTGAAGCTCAAGAGTCCGTCTATGTACGCAATCCAATCTCACTCGTCCCCTTCGTACCCACATAACCTTCACGCCTTCGGCCTAGCATCGCCCGCACCGGCGCCCCCAGGCCGGCCCCATCCATCGGGCAGTAGACTCTTGACCTTCTCCTCGAGCACCCTCTCGCCGGCCGCGTACCACGAGTTGTCGCGCTTGACGTAGTTGCGCACCGTGGCGATGGTATCGGCGGGGTCCGCGTACTGCGGGCCGTCGTACTTGCCGAGCAGCGCGTCCTCGAGCACCGCCTGCCGGGTCTCCTCGGGCGGGGCCTCGAACGTCACCTTGCGGGGCCCGAAGCGCCGCGTCCACTCCTTGGCCTCGGGCGTCGCGAAGAACACGCCCGTGCCCTCGCGGAAGGCCTTTAAGGCGTCCTCGGGCGGCACGCGGTCGTCCTCGTGGTAGGGTCGCCCGCCGCCGAGCACGCGCGCCTGCCGGATGACCGTCTCGCCCCGCGCGAAGGGCGTGCCGGACGTGGCGACGGCGGGGCCGTAGCCCGCGAGCGACTCGAGCGTCAGCTGCGGCTGGAAGGGCCGCTCGACGCCCTCGGCCCGCGCCGCGAACCACGCCCTCTCCTCCTTCGAGACGTAGTATTCGTCCTCCGTCTTCTCCCTGGCCGCCGCCTCCTCGTCTTCCTCGGATCGTGCCGGCCGCCGCCGTCGGGCACCGCCCCTGCCGCCGCGGCCTCTACCGCCACGCGCTCCTCCGGCTCCTCCTACTATTCTCCCACCACGTCCCCGGAACCCGCCTCGGGTAACAGGACCCGCTCCCCAGCCGCTACTATTACCAGTCAACGGCAGCGCACCAGTACGGCCGGCGCCGGGGTCGTATCTTCTGATGCCTTGAAAACCGGCCCGGGGGAGGCTTTTCACGCTGATAATGTTCGACGGTCGGTTGGGAGAAGGTGCGGCGCCCGAGAGAGGGCGGGGTTGATCTTGGCTGTTATCCGAGCTCTGTATCTGGTTCACGGTGGATTCGCCCATGGCGATGAGCTCGTTGACGGCCTTGACGTCGCGCTGGCGGCGGGAGATGTAGCTGTCATCGTTCTCCGGCGAGGAGAGGCGCTGCGCGACCGAGAAATGCCGCAGCGAGGATGCGATGCCGTCCGTCACGCGGCTGATGTCCGGCCTCGTCCGCGCGAGGACCGTTTGTAGAGGTTGCCGGATCATTACGGCTGTCGTCGCAGTTCGTGCACCGTTTTGTCCAGCCGGACCTGTTCTTAACGGGGAGATTTTTGAGATTTCAGGTTTGGTAGGTTCGGGTAATGCCGTGAATCCCGGTTATGCAATAAAGCGTGGTAGTTATAAAGCGACTACGAGATTGGTTGCCGGGCTGCTGTCCACCGAATCCAAGCCTGACAAAATGAATAATTAATTTCATAGTAAAACAAAAGCGTCTCCTAGTTTAACAATGGCATCCAGGGGTATACACATGCCACGGATGGGGTGTCGTCCATTATCGTCATCGTATTCATCCGGTTCTCCTCGAGATTTTCCCCTTAGCTCTGCAGCGGTTTACCCATCCCACCGAACGTGAGCGTCTTAATGTTCAGGTATTCCTCGATACCATACTTGGAGCCCTCCCTACCGAAACCGGACTGCTTGACACCGCCGAACGGCGCTGCAGGGTCCGAGATGAGACCCGTGTTGACTCCTATCATACCAACCTCGAGTGCTTCCGCGACTCGTACAATTCTTTGCAGGTCTCGGGAGAAGAAGTAGCCGGCAAGGCCGACCTCGGCCGCGTTGGCTAGCTCCACCACTTCCTGCTCCGTCCCAAAGGGGAAGAGACCCGCAACGGGGCCGAACGTCTCCTCGCATGCGATGTTCATATCCTTCGTCATTCCCGTGATAACGGTAGGCTGGTAGAAGTTCGAGCCCAAGTCGGGTATCTTCTGTCCACCCATGATTACCTTTCCGCCCTTCTCCTCGGCGTCTCTAACGTGGGCGTCCACCTTGGAGACTGCGCGGTCGTGGATTAAGGGGCCGTGAGTGACGCCCTCGTCGAAGCCGTAGCCGACCTTGAACTCCTTGACCTTCTCGGCGAATTTCTGAGCGAACTCATCGTAGATGCCCTTCTGGACGTATATCCTGTTAGCGCAGACGCATGTCTGGCCCGAGGAACGGAACTTGGAGGCGACGGCTCCGGCTACCGCTAAGTCGACGTCGGCGTCGTCGAACACGATCAATGGCGCATTGCCACCAAGCTCCATCGACAGGATCTTGAGGGTCGAAGAGGCCTGCTTCATGAGTATCTTGCCGACGCCCGTCGAGCCAGTAAAAGACACCTTCCGGATGATAGGGTGTGTGGTGAGAGTCTCCCCGATCGCAGGTGTATTCTCCAAACCCGTAATTATGTTCACGACGCCCTTCGGAATACCAGCTCGGTGTGCGAGCTCGGCCAGTGCCAGCGATGTGAAGGGCGTCTCACCAGGCGCCTTGCAGACGGTCGTGCAGCCGGCTGCTAGTGCGGGGCCGATCTTTCGTGTGATCATAGCCGCGGGGAAGTTCCAGGGCGTGATCAACCCGCATACACCCACGGGTTCCTTGATCGTGAGAACCCGGTTGCCGGGCACCGTAGCTGGTATCGTATCGCCGTAGACCCTCGGCGCCTCCTCGCTAAACCACTCGAAGAAGTTCGCGGCGTAGGTGACCTCACCCTTGGCGTCGGTCAAGGGCTTGCCGTTTTCCCATGTGATGAGCGTCGCCAAGTCCTCGGCGTTCTCGACCGTCAAGTCGTACCACTTGCGCAGCAGTTTGGACTTCTCGCGGCCGGTCTTCGTCCGAAAGCTCTCGAAGGCGGCGGCTGCCGCCGCGATAGCCTTCTCCGTATCTTTGACATCGAATTCCGGGCAGCTCCCAATCAATTCTCCTGTTGATGGGTCGTGTACCTCGAACGTCTTGCCTGAACTGGCCTTGACCCATTCTCCATTTACGTAGCAGACATCAGTCTTTAGGAGAGAGGGGTCATTGAGCTATGTCCGTCATGGTTAATAATTACGTACGTCTACCCGAACAATGGGCGGCGGTTCGGGGATGCTTACTTTAGGCACCTTGTGGGATGCTAAGCGTGACATCACCAGCGGGAGCGTAGTGCTCTGAAACCTTGACCGCACAGTTGGGAGCCTCGATGTGCTGAGGGTTCCCCTTTGTACCGTTCTTAGGAGGCTCATTTGGCCAAATTCGACCGCAATGATCAAGCCGCAGATACACTGAGGAGAGGCGGACGGATTGCTTGCTCGTCCCGATTCAATTGACCTCGTTAAATGAGAGCCTTTGTAGGTGCGCTTTACCTGACAAGTCTATGGTTACTGTATCCTTTCCCCGGTGTTTGAAGAGCTGGTCTGGGTTGCCCATGGATAATCGCGAAGGTGAGTTAGGATGACGTCGCACAGCTAAAGTACTGACGACAAGCCGCTCGAGCCCCAGCGCCACTGTACTTAGCTCCCGAGGTGCTACTGGAACACCAACAACCGCCTGTCGGCTTTTGCTAAAATAGCGACTGTGGGGCATACTAACCGGCAACTCGGTAAGTACCTTAGGTAGGCGAACACATGTAGCGGCTAGTGTCCTTGTATCCCCTATACTTGATATCAAGCCCATCTCTCATGATTTTCAACGCATACCCCTTTTAGTCGACAGTTTCTCATTCCTGATGAGTCCAAAGTCAATACATCGAAATCTTCGTCCGGCGGCCACACCGGGTTGAGCCGCAATCCAGTCTCCTTTCACCAGAGACCCCACAGACTCGACTGACGCATGGTGGCAAAGCACCGTGGGCTGCCACTGAGCCAGGCCTCATGGTTACCTCTGGTATACTCTCATTAAAACGTATGCTTATCACTACTATACGATAACCAGCGTTGTAGCCACCCCAGTGCCGTCACCGTGACAATCTGTCTTCGGACAAGGTCATCTCGTTACGCACATGGATGGCTCCAAGGGCGATCTCGTCGCTTAGCGCGCTGTGAGAGTCCTTCCCGACAACTGTAGTCTTCCTATCCTGGCAGAATCCCTTAGGCCATAGCACCAATCCCGCGGCGTCGCCCCCTGCCGGTTCGATATCGTTCAGGCGCTTGAACGACCCTATCGATTCGTTATCCTGGCCCCTTGAGAAGCAAAGTCCCGAGGCCGGCTTAGACGGACGTCCGCCGGTGGTAATTATGTTGTTGGATTCGCCGGTGGATCTCTTCGTCGAATACCTCTTCACGGTTCCCATTATGCCGACCACCAAGGGGCGCAGCGTTGGTAGACAGGCGCATAATACTCCTACGGCGGGCTCCGTCACTGTCCACAACCACGAGTCTTTGACCTCAACTATTCAAACGTCAGCGTTCTCCTGTCGTAGCTCGTGCCCGGGCTCTCGCTTCTACACACTGGTGTAATCAACGTTCATGGCGTTTTCCCACAACGTATAAATGACTTTTAGCCGAATGCAACTCGCTATGATCACACTGGGCGATGTCAGTATTCGTTGTGGAGGGATCTCCCTCGTCGGCTGTACTCACACTCCGCCAAGGAGGAATATGCCTGTAATGGCCGCCTTTTGAATGGTCCCCAGTCGCAGTTTGCTGATTTGGTGCGCGGGAAGCGCTAGGATGGCAGCGTCTGTCACGATATTGGGAACGGCATTCCCGATCAGAAAAGCGCACGTGTCGATACATTTCCCGTCCTCAAATGGTAACCACGACTTCCTGATAGGCCTGCACTGCACTATAGGCACGATCATGACCACCAACCACCATGCGAAAACGAGCCCCCCGATGATGCAGCAGGACTTTCTCATGAATCGCGTCGGTAAAATGCGCCAGTAGAGCGCAAGAATCGAAGATTTTATTAGTGCGATGACCGTTCCATACATGAATTGGGAGATGTAGAGGTACTACGAGTTCGTGAGCCCCGGTTTGGTCAATATCCGGTATGATGGTATTATCGCTTACTTTCGTGCCCCTGTTTACAGCCTCCGGATCGACTATCAAGTTGACAATCATATGTTTGCCGACGCCGCCGCGGGCCGCGGCTGATCAGTGTAAGTAAGCAGTTTCTGGTGGCCGTGACAAAGACCGGTACGGAGTAGGACCTTACCTAGCACGCCGCATGCTGTGAGGAACCAGAGAAAGGGCTACAGGACTGTCAGCCAGAGATTTCCACGATATGGCACAAACCTACCAAGGACGCGATAATCAGCCAGTCATCGAGTTCTATTGCCGCGCTTCTCGACTTCCTGGCCCAGAGACGTAATACAACGACGGTGGTTGCCAGTGTTGTCATGGCAGCCATACAACCGTAAATCATCCGTCTTTCGTCATGAGCTACATATTCTGGCGATAGATCTTCGAGTCGTGGCAGCGCCAATGGTTCAGCCATCGTGAATGACACTGGATGGGATTGGGACCGATCCGCAAGGAAGAGATGTCCCGGAAGATCTAAAGGTTAGGTAATAAGTAAGGTGGGTACGAGCTGAAGCTCACCCAAATATTCTTTATTTGAGTCCCCATGGACGACGGGCTATCCAATCGGCTGAGCCATGGTTTGCGAAACAGCTAGACGCGGAAGTCCGGCTTGGATTTTGCACGTAAGATATTCGAGCGCATATGTGTGGCCGGCAGAGCCAAGCCCACTCCTGCAGCTGCCTCTATGGGAGGAGGGTAGCAGCACGCGGCACTATAATGGTCGGGCCATTCGAAACGGCGAACCATGGTATCCGTCGCACATAGGAGATCAACACCCCGGACCGGACTTATCTAGCCCTATCCACCCAGCACATCATCATCCAATAATTGGCGTAGGCTAATCCATTTTTAGGTCGGACAAGCCGCTAACCTTACTTCCCCGCCCAGCTTCCCACGTGTAGATCAAGGCGCGAAATGCCCAAGTAGCAGCCTGCTGATCGTCTCAACGTCAAGCACGCTGCCGGCGACCTTCCAATGCAGGCTTAAGACGGCATAGAGTATCGGGCTGGAGCCAGAGTACTACTGCAGAGTATGAGTATTTGTGTTCAGCCGGGTTGGATGACGAGAGCACTAGATCCGCATCCAGTGCCACTGTCATGCAACACACTGCAACGGTGAACTTATGACTAAGACGGCTAGCCGTGGAATCATGAAATTACCCCTAATCAATCGCGTGGCATGTGGCGCAACCCCCCCTTGTCAATGCGGAGGAGGGTATAGGAAAACGGTCTATAGTCGCACATCCATGATCCCAACCACTTTAGTCTAGTAAGCTGAAATGCGAGACAAGGGCGAGACGCATACCCTGGTCAGCAGGCAAAGGAATTGCAAATTCGTTAACAATTCCCATTCCTCGGAAAGAACCTGTAAAACTAATAGCTTCACTCTCCTGACGTTATGACGTTGTAGTCTACCATGCCTTGCGGGGGGCTTCATTTGACCTAGTTGTCTTGGTACGTCTATAATATCTAGCCATATGAATGCTGCTGTTTGAACGCAAAGAAACGATAGGTCACCTTGAAGAATGGAGTCGGACGCAATTCATCTCGCGTATCAATATCATGGGGGTGCCATTGACGGTTGGGGCAATCTAAACCTTGCGAGACAATAGGACACTGGAATCTGTGCTCTGGCCTCTCTTGCCAGCGCCTCTCTCGTCTTTATCATATCAACCACACCCTCGATGTGTATCTCATCTTGGATATCAGATATAGAGACATCAACAGCGTTTGGCATCAAATTATCCTTGAAGCCATCTGGGCCATTGGTCTCTATGACGCGATGCGCGATAATGCTAAATCCTTAGTCGTCTTTTACTTCGTACTAAGTAGAGCGTCGCCAAGGGTTTGCACTAACCTACCACCCATGCTACCCATGAGTACCGCGGATGATATTGTCACTCATAAGTGGTGAATGGGTACCCATGGGTGGCTAATTGCACATGACAAGGCTATTCCATGCCCCGCAAGCGGAAGAAAGAAGTGGTGGCGGTAAACGGAGGTAAACAAGGGAAGCAAGCTTAGTTTAAAACAATGTAATTGCGGCGGACACTAGCGTCGACACGTTGTGCTCACAGAAACCCCGTCATGATACTTTGCATATACTGATAGAACCCTACGTCTCGCCCGAGATGTCCTCCGCTGGTCTCTGCCTCTTCCTGCGACGCTCTAGGATTGCTGCGGCTTTAGCGTTTCCTTTGGATTCCATATCCTGCAACTCTCCGATGGTGATAGTGCGTTTCTTCCTCCCAACTTGAGGTGGTAGCCGCCTGTTCGCGGGGTCGTAGTCGCCATCACGGCCGGGAACCTCGATGGCGGTCAAGCTGTAATAGTTGAACAACTTGTGGAATCGACCACAGAGGGCGCCCACCATGTAGGACCGGGTCAGCTCGATCCAGAAGTCGTTGAAGTCGAAATGCACAGCGTCGAAGATGTCGTTAGGTCGTTCGTCGATTCGACCCTCCCCGACGAAATAGTTAACCCGCTGAACGAGACACTGCAGAACCCCAAACACGACGTATCCGGACTTCCAGAGATCTGTAGTGAGAGTAGGCGCGTTGATGGGCTTAAAGGCGCCGTCCGGAATATCGATATCCGCTTCGGGCATGATGAGCCGAAATCTGCGCTCAATCGTCTGACGCCGCTCCGTCCGGCCGTCAGCAACGACATCAACTATGCCGACCCTCGGGGCCTCGAGGATTTGCTCGGCTGCTCTTGGGGCGGCGGGATCGGTTCCCTCTTTGCTTCGCAATTCGAATACAATCAGGACACGGACCTCTCCAATTGGCATTACCCACTGCAACGTCTAGGCTTAGTAACCTTCGCCGAAAAAGAACTTGCGAGTGGGCGGATCTTTCCCTCAGGAGTGGTTCTGGAGTCAAACGCTCCAGTGTTGCCACGACCCAAACGTGAAGATCCCGCCAGTAAAGTCAAAGCAAAACAGTAAGAAGTATCACTAGGAGTTGCTCACGAATGAATATCTTGCTGTTGCTCTCATCGTAACGAATGGCTGTCCGTATGTGACATGTTTCCCGTCCTCGTCCCTCCTTCTTCTGGCCCTGTCTAGGATCTCCCCTTGCTTTAGGTTTGGAACGAACAGGCCGGTGGGCCCGCCGACGTAGAAGTGGGTTGCATCTCTCGCGGCTTCACCAAGACTGTCGTGTAGCAAGTGGAGGTTGTGTACCATAGCCAAATATGGGATGGCGCTCTCTCGTCTGGCTTGAAGATCATACAAGGCACGCAATATGCCTCGCTTCTCGGGAGTGTCGATGTTAGGTTGACTCCGGTGCTGCGTTCTAAGCTTCGGGTCATGACCGATTGGACAGGCGATCCGGGCCTGGCGAATCTTGAGGCCATCTACCACGTCTCCGGTGGTTCTGTCTGCCATTGTCTGCAGTTCTGGTTGATACGATCTAGTTAACGGAGCTATTACACTGTAAAGATGAATCCGAGGTGGATATAAGTTGATTATACCAGAGGCAACGGGGCGTGCGCCAGGAGTTCTTTATAATACATCAATAAATGACTTCAAGTCAACTGTTTTCGGAAACGGGTTACGAAACCATTAGCAGGATGTACCACAAAGCCGTATCCGATGAAAACGTCACACCGACATTCTACACGCGTTCGGAAACAAATAAAAGAATCGTATTGTTTCGGGAAGAGACAAGGTAGAAGACTGAGTGACGGACCGTGATGAAATATAATGTCTTCTGCATTGTTTTCACATTTCGCTATGGCATATCATCACGCAAGTTGAAGGGTAATACGTAAAGGCAAAATTCGGGATTCCCTTTTTATTGATACGAGAACGGCTATTAGGGGTTTGCGGATCTATGTGGAAAAATATAGAAAGCAAATCTCGGGGATACAGAAGTCCTACCTATGGAGTAGAGTTTACTTGACAACTGAGGCGAGGTCCTGCGCAGGCTATTGTGCAGTCTTACAGAGCGATTTCACCGGTTGAGACCGTTAAGTCTATCATCTCGGTATCGTCGTCTCCACCATCGCCGTTACCAGGTTCGTCGTCGTCCATTTCCATCGACGTGTCTGGTGTGTCGAGGTCGATAATTACGGGGGTGGGGCTCCTGTGCGGAGCTGGCTCTACCATGTCATTGGGATTGTAGTCGTTGTTTCCCGAACTTTGTCCAGGAAGCTCAATGGCCGCGATAGCTTTCCAGGAATTCTCCAGGCTAGCACCCGTCAGCAAGCTCCCAATCATTCGGCTTCTGGCCCTGTCAACTATGTTCGCCCGTGTGTCCATGAAAATCCCAGTCAAGACAGACGGCGGGTTGGCAGCATGCATAGCAGCATGTACATCATTGGCGGTAGCAGCCGGATTTTGACGTCTGACGCGGGCCACCTCGGCGTCGAGTCTTTCCATAATGCGTGACGCTATTTCGTGGATGATGAGACCCGAGTGGTAGGCCTCCACCATTGGGAGGTCGTACATGACTTCAATACCGCCTACGGGGAGTGTGATGTCCCCTTCCTGAAGGACCCTCCGCATTCGATCTCTTATGATCTGCTCGCGGCTATCTTGACCAGCTGACACCACGTCGTAAATAACTACGCGCGTTGCCTCTAATTGTTCTCCGTCGGCCATAGGGTTCGGCTTAGTAGGATCGTGCCTAATCTGCAGAACAATGAGGACCCAGACTTGGTCGATCGGCACGACCATGAGAGTATATAGATGATTCCGCATTCCGGAAAACAGCCTGTGGTATAGGTTAACACCATCCTCGCCTGGAGTCTTCCTTACCTGCCCCCACACGGCGAATCTTCTCCGTTGGAAATCCATTTTCTCGGAGAAAAGACCATTCAGTGCCTGAAAATGGAACACCATCACCCTGGTCCTGAGATCGCCGCTGTACGTTTCCATAGTATCAATCAGTGACCTTCTTAGCGTTTCTTTCTCAACTACGGTCGTGCGGGTCTTTTGCAAATTGCCGAGGGCGAACGCGCGAGCGACGTTGGCTCCCTTCTGAGTGTCGAAGTCGATACGACTGTTGGGATGCGGGTTGTGCCCCGGCGGAGCGAGTATCTTGGCGTTGAGGGCAAGGGTTCTGTCCTTTAAGTCGGCGTAACTGAAGTTGTCAGCCATTGCTACTGCTTTTGATGGCGAGTCTTTACTGCTGTAGAATTAAAGGAGGTGTTGAGAATCTTAGTAGATGATATCCAGAAGTTTGTTGTTGTGAATTATCTCTCTTCTTCCAATCGCCAATAAGCAGGAAAATCGGAATCCTTATATATACTGGAGTAAGAACCACAATTGTTTCAAAACAAGCCCTTTTACTGCGTATAGGACGGCTTACTCGCATTGTCTGGGGACAGATGCAGTCTTTGTTCCCCTAGTCAGAACCGCGTCGTGTGGTTACGCGTACTCGTACTTCGTTTGACAATAGCAATTCGTCTATGATGGGTCTCAAAGAGGACGCGTTAAGTGCACAAGGAAGTGAGTTAGAGTTGACAATGACTTTGTGATGCGAGAAAGAAACAAGGTCTATGTTGACATCCCCGGTGGCTATGGTTTCGATTGAATATTATATGGCTTGGTCACGGCCTCCTTCTTGAGGTGTAGCAACGGACCACAGCCCAACAGAGATCGATTTGAGCATTCTTTCATGATGACTATACACCAATTGTCCGACGGCCCCCGTACGCACCCCGTAAGGCAACCCCCCCACCAACGAACCACCCCATCAACGCGCCACCCCACATTCGCGTAACGCGTTGATCCACTTACTGATTTCTTTCTTTATAAAAGGGCTTTCAACAACGCTTTAGAAAATTGAAAAATTTATCTTCTTATTCATCAGAATCTGCGCTTTCGAACGATATGCAGCTCGCAGCTCAATTCCGTGCGGCGCAAGCCATTAAAAAAGTAAAGCGTAGGAGATCCCTTCGCTCAGCCTCCAAGGGCTACCAGGTCGACAGACTGTATATAACACGCCGTATCAATAGTATACGGACGAAACAAGAGGTCGATAAGGCTCGTCAGAAGCTATCACGAGTCCAGGAAAAAGCTTTAACTAATTGGGTTATCGTGCAAAGTCATTTAGGCTATGCGCCACCCCATTCCCGATTTCGCCTATACGCACAGCGGCTCCTGATCAATAACGGCAGCCCCGAACGCCTAGGAAAAAGTTGGGTAACCCGATTTCTGCGCCGCTATCCTGAAATCAGGACCCTTAAAGGCACGACGATCGATTATAAACGTCTGAATAGCGCTTCCCCGGCCTCCACCAACGTCCTATTCGATCGCTTCGCCCTACCGGAAGTCAAGGCTATCAAGTGAAGGAATCGATTTAACGCAGACGAGATCGGAGTGATGGAAGGCATGGGGGAAAACGCTTTCGTCCTTGGAAAAGCCCTTAGGAAGGCTATCTTCTTAAAGGATGCTTTTAAAAGGGAGTGGATCACTATAATCGCATGCGTCAGTACTAACGGGCGCTCGTTGCTACCTTTCGTAATCTTCAGCGGCGTTAACGTATAATAACAATAGTTTCCCGACTCGGATGATGAGTTATACGAAAGCTGGTACTTCACCATTTCAAAAAACGGCTGGACGAACACCGAAATCGGCTTAAAATAGCTTCGCGAGGTTTTTATTCCTAACACTAAACTCGAAGACCCTGACGAGTAGAAGCTTTTAGTTATCGACGGCCACAACAGCCACACCACGGAAAACTTCATGTGGATGTGCCTTCAGAACAAGATCTACATTATCTTCCTACCTGCTCACGCTTCCCATGTTTTCCAGCCTCTTAATGTGGGTATATTTGCCACCTTAAAGCGGAGGTTCCGCTACTGGTTCCGCAAACGCTGCTACGGACGGGCTTCCGAGGCTACAGATAAGACCGACTTTGGGCGCTTTCGAAAGCGTGGGGCGAAGTCATGATAACCTCGAAATACATCCTGAAAGGCTGGGAAGCAACAGGTTTGCGTCCTATTAACAAGGCGAAGGTGTTAAACAACAGGTACGTTAGGGAAGGGGGGAAGACGGTAAATGCACCCACCCCAAGATCGATTTCTACCCCATCACGCCCTGACTTCCTTGCCCAATTGGCTGTTTTAGGTGTCAAAACACCTAAATCATCCAGGGATTTAGCTCGGATCGAGAAAAACCTGGTAGACGTTAATCCAACCTTCGGAAATCCTACCACACGCCTTTTGTTCCGCAAATTCGCGAAGGCCCTTGACGAGAAAACGAACAGACTCTCCGCCGCCGAGGTACATAACAGTTAATTAGCTGCCGCCCTTGAAAAAGCGAAGCCTAAGAAGCGTAAGAAGGTACAGCCCGAGCCAAATGAAGCTTTCGTGACGATAATATCGGTAAAGAAAGTAAAAGTAAGGCTCAAGGCCCCTGCGAAAAGACGCTCCACTGTCACTCGGAAAAATCAACAGGAAGACGAGCCCTCTGAAAGCGAAGAAGATAGCGAAGATGATCCTGATTGCATTGTTGTACGTACCCGTTAGTATGGAATCAATTGATTAAGTAGTTGTTAAGATATTGTTATTTGAATTGAAGGGTTGTGGTGGCGATGGCTTCAAAAATGGGGTGGCGCGTTGATGGGGTGGTTCGTTGGTGGGGGGGTTGCCTTACGCCAGATTGGGCAGGGCCTTGGGATGGGAGAGTGGGACAACGACAGCTACCAGGGCCTTCTGAATTTCGTATACTCCAGACAAATAGGACGTTTCATGGCCGACGTAATGGGCACCTACCTAGAGAGGCGCAATGACCCCTACCCTTTTCCCTCGGTACCATTGGTCCTGAGGGCAGCCCTGGCGTACATCTCTCCCAGCCCGAACCCAGACGACACCATCGACTCGGACATCGTGAAGGCCTTCGCGGAATGCAAGAGCCGCCGGGGGTGGGACGAGGAGCTCCACATCGCGCTATTCGCGGCCCGCGTCGTCCGCTCGGCCGAGCACGATTTCGGCCCCCTCGTCGGCTCCTCAAGGGTCATGGCCTGGTTCCCCGCGAAGCCGCACCACAAGCTCGCGCTCGCCGTGGCAGTCATGTACTTCCTGTACCCCAAGCTGACGCGGCAGCCGCTGTCCAGCGACGCCCTGGACAACGTCGAGAGGGCGTACCAGGACTCCCTGGGCTACCTGTCGAGCAACTTCCGGTGCATCGAGTGTGGCCGGGACTTCCCGGAGGATTCCGGAAACATCCTGCCGAGGGCCCCGGCCGCCTGCGCCGTCTGTCCGACGCTCGAGAACGGCGAGATCCTCGAGTTTGAGCGCCTGAGGGAGCCCCTTTCCTGGAGGGAGGAGTTGCTGCTGAAGACAGGTCGAGTCGACGACGACCTCCTCGACGGCCTGGCGAGGGAGCTCGCTGCCCAGGAGAAGAAGGCGCGGGAGGAGTTGTTCGGATCTTCGGCTCAAGATGTCGCACGACTGTCGGACGCCTGATGCTCCAAACCGTGCGTCCGAACTGTGGTCATGGTAAGTCTAGTTCCAGGCCCCATCCTCGTGGTTGAGATAAGGAAACCAGAATCGAACATATCAGTGAGTTAAAAGTCTACCCGCTCAATTACGTGACATAGATATCCACACGTAAGGATCACGTATCTAGCTAGCACTTCCTCGTGCCACGAAGATATGATATTCTTCTTTTCTCAAATTAGACATACGCGGAATTCCTTGCTAGTCTGACTTCGGTCTTCTCCCGTGCGGCAGCTTGGAGTGTTTCGTATATGATAGCAGGATGGGAGAATAACACAGCAAGTCATGCATGAAGTTAACTAATCCCAAGTGATAATATCGTATTTGCATTGGTAAGTGTTGCATCGGGTTGACTGTAATCATGAGAACCGTGTACGAAGTAGGCTGATGTTGAAGCATGCAAGCTCATAGTGTATCAAAGCTAGGAGGCTCCTTGACAGGGGCGCCCTCTGTGCCGAACGGGTGACTTACGCTCAGAATGAATACGAGATTGCCCGACGGATGCGCCATGAGCCTCGATCCTCCTGCAACAGTGTTGTGGGGGGCGAGGAATACGACCCTGCTAATATGTATTCGGCTGCCAAAGAGATAGGCTGTGTCATCCTCGCCTGCTATAGGTTTCAAGTGCACAGAGGTCTGAGCGACGAGAACTCCAGATCTTACGTTATCGGGCAACCCAGGCGATGAGGGCGGTGCAGACCGGTCTCCTTTTTCGTACACAAGCAGGAATGGGCCGTTGACCTATCGGAAAGCGAGCCAAAACACAGGTTTCCATGATATCTGAGCGCGGCGTTACAGAATCGTTACTTTAGCCATCGCCCCTACCCCTTTCCGTAAGAGTCGTAAAGGAGCGGGTTTAGGACATGGATCAAATCGTCTGCGAATGCCTCTACGGTTCCACTCATCTGGGCCGCGGCGAACTTGCTTTACCTTTAATAACATGCGTCCAGCTAAGTCGTAGCCTCGCACGTTGTTCCAGCAGTCGGAAGGGTACGCCTTATGTCGTCACCTCACTGTTGAAGCTAATCATACGGGATTACCTATGCCGGAGTCAACGGTTCAGAACCACGTCTCTCGGCCTCCGTTATGAACAATTCTGTTTTCTCTGAGCTTGGACGTTGCTTTTCTAACTGTTAAGGCAAGCTTAAAATGCTCTCCAACTCTCAAAATCCCCTAGTTAGAGTATCGATGACTGACTCTAGCGCAGATTGCTAAAGTATATTGTAGCCACAAGCTTAGGTAGCTAGTCAGGGGGTTTAGAAGAGCTATTTCGTAACTAATCGTTCGAATTGAGGCACTGCCTGCATAAGAGCATCGAGACGGCTCTCAACTTACCAGTGTATCTCCTCGTATGGAGGGTTGGATTGGTGATAATACTAAAGGCGCGGGGAGCTTAGACTATCTTTGGCGCGGGGTGGATTTCATATCTTGGCAAGGTTACACAGCCTCGGGTTCGCGTCATGGTCAATGCTCGTCAGGATGCACAACGACTGGCTGGTGACGCGTCTCGCCAAGGGCATGTATACCAAGCATAAATAGCTTGGGCGCATCAGCGAACGACGGGGTCATGAGTATCGCGTGAGTGAGACCGAAACAGCTGCAGCAATAAGTAGACTCGCAAAATAAATACGGAGCAGCAGCGCCAGAACGAGTGAATCACAACCTAATGATGGGGGGGAAGAAGGGGCCGTTGTTTTGTTATGCAGTGGCCATCGGCCACAAACCCGGCTTCTACAGGAGCTGGGACGAATGCCGCCAGCAGGTGGACGGATTCAAAGGCAATGCGTATCGAGGGTGCCAAACTCGTGAGCAGGCCGAGAAGTTCATGAAAGACCGTGGCGCCGGCGATTTCGCGGCCTTCCTCGACTCACAATCGGCCAATCGAGGCGAACCAGACATGGCATCTCGTGTAAAATCCGAGTCCTCGGATTCTCAATCCACTTTAGCTCTCAAGACGTCGCCATATCACACCCAGAAATCCCGGGTATCTTGCAGGGAGACCATCAGTCTACAGGATATTCCCACATACTACGGCCCTAATGCACAACAGCCGCAGCAGCAGCCGCCGCCGTCCACGCAGATGACTTTCAAGGACGAGTGGGCAGGGATCGCAGCTTCGCAGCAGCTAGCCCCGGGCTCGCAGGCCTGGAAGGAAGGCCGGACGATGGCCATGCAGGACAGACTGGAGGAGATCTTCTTTGAGGGAAACTCCGAGCTCGAAGGGTTCCAATATATGTGCCGTGCGGTGGGCGTCGAACCCGGCAGCACGACGGGGGAATGCAAGGACGCCATGCTGGGCGTGCTTGTCAACATCGTGGACTTCATCGACGACGTGCGGGCCTGTAGGCCGGTACAGGTGTGGGAGCTGGAGGAGTGGGATAAGTTCAGGGTGTATACCAAAGACCCCGAGAAGCGTTTCGATCTGGGAGTAGCGAAGGAGAGCGATATCCTGTCGTGCTTTCTGCGGAGGCTCAATGGTTCCGGGCCAAGGCGCCCGCGAAGAACACCGAAGCGCCCGAGCGAAAACATGTCGGTTCACGCCCATCTAAATCGGCCGAAATCAGAGGAAGCCCTTGATTACTTCTCGGACGATACGTCCGACGGCATATCTGATAGCATCCCTGACAACGACTCGTCTGATGATGCCCCTTCTTCCCTGGCCGAGCCAGAGAGTTGCGCATCGAATTCTAAGAAGCGCGGAATCGCCGAAGAAGGGGAACAGGAAGCGCATGAGATCAAGCGTCCTAGAATGGTTATCGATCTGACTTCACCGGTTCCCACGAACGCGGGTAAAGGGGGCCTATACGCTATCTGACCCCTATCATTGATTGAGTAGCTGCACGAGAGGTCCAAGTTCAACCTCAGCTTGAGCCTTCTTGACGAACCCACTCGTGCTAGATCGTGCAGAAATTCTTTCTTGATCATTTTCTGATCGGCAACCGCGACTCCAGCATGGCATGCCACGGCAGTTACGATTTGTTATCCTTTGATATCTATGGTTACCGCTTCGAACTGTGAGAAAGTCTTCAAAGGGGCAACACGGCAGGGGCGCTATTATGTACACACCACGCTCAGTATGGAATCCCATCAGCACCTGCCGAAGTGGGATGTACACCATCGAGAGGCTCTAGAGGGACAAACCCCTAATTTTGCTATATATTGACCCAGCTTGTCAATCTCCGTCACGCCTCGTCACACCACCCAGCCCTCGGAGTTCCCTGTGAAAGGCCAAGCAAGCGCTTAGAAGACCGCAATGTTGAAGCATAGGGCACCTCTGCAGCGCAAGTTCCCTCTGACACCCATTGAACTCTGCAGCACGACCGCCCTCTGCCCACTCTGTGACAAACTAGAGTATACAAAGGCGCGAATACTCGCCCTTAGAGTCGATGAAGCATTGGCTTGGGTGGACGAATATTGCGTGTTTCTGCAGGTAGCGAATGTAGTCACCTGAGTCCGGCTTCGGGCCTACCGAAAAGCCATTCTCGGAACTGGCAAGTTTCGAGGAATGCAAACTTGGATGCGCACAACGCCTGACCTAGGCAATTAACAAGACTGGCGCTTGAAAGGAGATTTGGCGCAAAGTTCCTCGCACGGAGGATGGTGGGCGGCGGTTGGAGCAAAAGAAAAAAGAAAGGACGCGCAGCCACGGCAGGAATCACCTGCCCCTCTCTCACCAGGGTGATGGAGGTAGTAGGGATACAAGGAGGAGTACTTGTGAGAGTGTGCAACTATTACACTACGCTGCTGGAAGATATAGGCCTGTTTCGATAGAAAAAAGGAGAGGGTGGCTAAAAGTATCGACGGATATAAGATTTGCAGCGTCGAGGCATTTAACCTAGATGTGAGTCCAGCTACGTAGGTACTGAGTAGAAACGCTCTAACCAGACGCCCAGCCGTGATAACATCTGAAAACGGATGTCTTGCGTCGAAGACATCGCGCAGCTGTGAAGATTGGTGGGCTTCTCTCCCCGGAATAGGGGCTACTAGGGGGATGGCGCAGAACTCACAGAAACGCAGCGCTGATTCTTCGGGGATTTCAGGAATGGGCCCTCGAGCATGGGCATGGGATCATCCTTACACTGCGTATCTGCCGCCCAGTCCCCCCGGAACGCGCACGTCGCTCTTGCTTGGTTGGGAGGAGAGCTGGTAACAGGTGCCTATGTGGCGGCGGCGAACCGATCTACGACAACTGGTATCCACCAACGCCAAAGTGCCCGTGCGGCGCGGCGGCAACGCGCGTCAGAAAGCGGGGAGTGAATGGGAAAGGTCCCAAGCACCGTTCGCCGGACTCCTGGTAGCCGAAGTGAGGGAAGAAAGCTGGTTCGAGATGTCGAAAAGAAACGGACACTGCCGAGACTGGTGAGAGCGTGACGAGCGTGGCCTACGTGGTGTTGAAGCTTTAGTCCCAGCCAATTCATGGACACTGGAATAGGAATTTGCCTACTGAATCTTAGAACCGCGGTGTCGAAGAACTCAAAAGCATCCAATCCATACGATGGTGTCGGGAGCACTACGGCTGGCTTCACTCTTGCTCTCGTACGTAGATAATACTGCAGCCGGGCGCGATATCGCTCGGGATTAAGCGGTGCCTCAGAGCGGGTCCATGGAAACTGGCATGGATAAGAAATGAGGTAACTGTGGTCAGGGCGCAGCTGAGTGTGGAAGCCTTGGGTTCGGGTAGTGCGGTCGACTCAGTGCTGCCTCGACTGAAGAGAAGATCTCCGGGCGGACTACGCATACTTCGCTCCTAAGGCCGCTCCTATACTTTGAAAACGCAATGCGCGAGCGTCCAAGGTAAAGTATAACATCGTATCATAGACCATTGGATAGCCTGGGCTCGTTGGGAGTGTATGCAACGCCAAATAAGAACCTGTTCACACCAGCGCCAATTTCTCGAACGCCTCACATTAGTGCATTCCTACGGCTTATTTCCAAGCCGGAGCTAATGGTCACAATGGACGATTCACTGACTTTCAGGGGTAGGAGAGAAGCCGAAATTCGCGCGACTCATTTGAGTTGAATTTGCCCATGAGAGACGTCCAACACATGTCCTGCTAGTGGAGTGGTGCTGTGACCCCTGGAGTATCGACTTGACACACACCATACCCAGACTGTCCTGAAAGATCGTTCCCGATTTGATACGCCATAACTCCTGCCGTCCACTACAACAGAGTGAAAATTAAAACTGAGTCCCATAGGTCAACTTTGGAGTCCAGCCACCTGTTCCTTACAGGATTTCCCGTCGGATTTATCGCTACTGGCGCAGGGGCAGTTTCCTCTCTAGTGTATTGAAGGCCATGGTTCGTGGCGTGTAGGGCATGTTGGCCGTTCTCGGCGTCGGGGGGATTCCGTGCATTTCCCACGTGTCCTTCCCCTTAAGTTTGGTCGGCGAGGAGTCGCTATCGTCATCTTCTGCTAGGGACGTCTTGTCGGCCTCGTTGGGAAGAAGCGCCCAGATAGTCAGGCCCAAATTGGCCAGGATGATGGCGCTGCGACGGGTTAGTAACATGCATGGCGGGAAGACGACTGTTTGACGCTCACAGCATAATGACTGTGCCCGCGAAGGAGCCCTTCGCCTGCAAGCATGAACTTTGCACATTGGGGTTCGCCGCGACCTTGCAGGACTTTGCGATATACCAGGCCACCTTGCTGGGATGATTTGGATCTAGGTAGTCGGGTCCGGCCTGACCGTATACGCTCGTGATGTATAATCCAGCGAGGCAGATGTTCACGAACAGGGCGAGCAGCGGGTACCAGACGTGCATGATGAACATGATGCACTTCAACAGCAGGACGAAGAGGCTAATGATGGAGATGGCGACGTTGAAGTTGGTCAACCTGACTAGTTGTCAGCCGGGAAAATCATGGCGCAGGGGTACCTCTGAATCACTCACGCTTGCGACCAGACGAAGGGTATCTGCGGTATGGGCCTGTAGTTGGCGTATGCGTACAGAATTAGAACAGGACTGGAGTTGAAGTTCAGCTCGCTTCCGGCTCTCCATAGTTGGGTGCGGTACAGATCCGGCTGAGCAAGGCCGAAGAAGACCAATACCGCAACAGTCGCGAGCAACTCGAAGAACATAACAATCCACATGGCCCGCGTGGACCTCCACGATCGGTGCAGAGCTTTGTAAGCCATGATCGCTGAAACGGCCCGCCGCAGCGTTGACGACTAGCTTCGTACACGAGGGTTGCGGTTGGGTTCTCAAGCCTCGCCTCGGCGACAGCCGAACCAACTATGACGTATATGCGCGAATCTTTACGTCCGAGGACAATATGCGTTCTTCGCTGGGATCCAGCAGTTTGGAAGGACACCTCACATCTGAATGCCCACGAGGTTGCTGCATACGTATCACGTACGGCACGGAGTAATGCGATTGTGTTTGAGACGGAGAGGGACGAAGTTGACGTCGAACCTGGGAAGAGGGCTCCGGGCCAGAGTAGTTGGCCGTCAGCCCATTCTTTAAGGGTAAATGGGGCCCTTCCCGCGAAAAGGCCCCATCCAGACTGCAGGTCAATCACGGGTTGCATGGTGATGTGGGCAGCAGAGGCCAATGAGAGCGGGCGGCGGGACGGTCAAGCACTTCTAAGCGCTGAGATGTGATCGATGAGTGGGCGCTTCTAGGAGCGATCGCCGGGCGCAGAACGGCAAAATATGGCGTCTCGGATCTCCATTGGGCGGACAGTAACACCCACCCTTACCGACCGCCCAATGACAGAGAATCTTGGGAGTGAAGCCATTCGCCAAGCAGGGGTCCCCATTGGCCTCTTTCCCCTGCGGACCCCCTCCGCAAATCCGCCCCCCCAGACAACCTCCCAATGGCAGTTGGTGTGGCTGCTTCACCCATAAGCACAACAATATGTAGTATGCTCAAGTCCGGGATCGTCCGCGCTCTTGTCGTGCAAGTCTGACAATTTTGCGATTTGCGACCGAGAACTGCGGCTCGCCGTGACGCTAATCGCCTTGGGAAAACCGTGATACCGTCTCTTTATCGATCGATAGAGTTCGTATGCTGGCATCCATGTAGGGCAGGCCAAAGGCAGTATCACCCGATTCATACTTGCTAGCTCTCGCCGCTGAACAGACGAACCGGCGTAGCTAACATACAGGCATACGCAGGTCTTAAGGCTGGTACTGAAGTGCTCCCGCATCGTACGTCTTGATCGATTAATTCTGGTCGGTGCTGCTTATCGGCATTTGCTGCGTTGGAGGGTGATGCCAGGCGATGGGTTCTACGTTTTGACATCCTGGACATCTTCGCAAGTGATTGCAGCAGGCCCTTCAGATCCGACATACGCGGACTGTTATGTTAGTGTGTGTATATACTGTTTAGTCCCACTACCCTATCAGTTGGCTGCTCAATACAGGACGCAGGAGGTAGGCCATCACCAACTATGATTGCAGTGTGTAGGGGCGCAGCAAATGACCATTCCATTCTTGTCGCGGTGAAGCCGCTTCGGTATCTCGTCAAGCACGTAATCCTTTAACAGATCCCTCGAAGTGTCTAGTACGTGGAAAGGCAAGCCTTTCATTGTCGGCGCCCCCAGCATCGATTTTTGCCGACTCAATCCCACCTCGTCGCTCATTCCAACTTGGACGACACACCATCTTGAGCGCTTTCAAAGAGTCTAGAACGACGGTCTTTATTAAGCAGAAGTAAATTGATGCAATGCAAGGATATAATTAATCCCGTGGAGCATCAACGACGCCCACTGTTTCACAAGCACACATCTCGTGGTGGGACCTCGTATTTATAAGGGAAAAGACTTATGGAAGACGGGAAGAAGTCAGCTCGCGACGTTTCGATTTCCATAGCCGGTAGATACGTGCTGCTGCTGTATGCCCTTCTTGTTTCTAACGTTAACTCGTGGTGTTCTGCTCCGTCCTTTACACAATCCGCCGTTAATTCTTCGAGATTTCTCCAAATCGCATATGAAGCCGGAAATTGCACAACATTCCAGTGATCTTCATGTCTCTCCTGTAGGTTAGTAAACCGGTGAAACAAAACTTAAATACGAGGCTTTCACCGAGGTCAAGTACAGACAGTAACCGACCCAGGTAGGTGGGTATCCAGGTAGTAGCCGACTGCTTTGGTGTTTGCGCTGGCACCTGTCTTATGGTATCGCTATTTAACCTGCGTACTGCGTAAGAGGTTGAGTAAAAACATCTCCGCCAGGTACTCCCTTGGGCTACGCCAACGCTCATCCCCACACTAAGGTGCAGTTCGGTTAACTTCAACATGGCCTGCTGATTGACCTTTTTGTACAAAAGGTCTGAAATTTCGACGAATCAAAACAAATCAACTGTCGACCCACAATCTTTCCAGTACCTATTTCGTTGCTGAAAGTTGACGTCCGTGCGTTCAGCAAAGTTTAAGATAATCAATTTTAATTGGGCGCATCGTCGATTAAGTGGAGAGCGACCCACCAACAAAAATATAGGTACCTGGGATACAAGCCCCAAGATACATCATCGGAAAAACCTAAAGTATCTTCAGCATCAGCAGCTGATATTGAAGTTAACCGAACTGCACCTAAATAGGAGCAAAAGCTAAATTAACTTTACAGATACATGATGCCGCCCCTATCACGCACACACATCCTTAGTGTCGCCGTCTGACTGCTTCCGAATAACGCTACTGACGGATAGCACACGAAGAACCGAAGAACTAACTGTTGTATTAATAAAGTAGTAGTAGCTTATTGCCTTTATTAAACTGTTTGTTATACGAAGGTCGAGCGCAAAAGTGTGCATGCGTACCTGGTCAGGCCCACAGTACGCCACAGTACGCCACAATACACAGTAAAATTGAGGCTAGTGGCCGCTATCCGCTAAAGTCAATTCCCAGGGGAGTACCTCTAGGGCCTTAATAGCGTCTCTGCAGCTAAAGGTTACTTATCGTATAGCGTACCTGGCCTGGAAATAACGCTTTCAGCCGCAATCCGCACTGTGACCACAACCGGAATGTATGCATACATTTGCGCTCGACCTCCGTATTCATAACAGAAACGTTAGGTCCTGAATAGGTTAGAGGAGTGGGGGGTACCTAACGAGGATGTTAAACTTTACCGGTACGGCGTAGTATGGTTTCTTCTATTTCTTGTCAAGTTACTATCGGGATATGTACCTAGCAGGTAAAATTGGGACGATGAGCACTGTCCGAGTAACAATTAGACCAAGTCCGACGAATCTCCCCCGGATCCAGCATTAGGCACATCCCAGCACGACGTATGTACATAATCAACCCGCCCCCCGCCAAGAGGGTCGAGAGTCGTGCTTGCGTTGTTAGCGGCGCAGATCTTGGGGTCTAGATCGCTCTGAGGAATAGATATGAGATATCGGCGAGTTTGTTTGGGTGTTAGCTGTCAAAAATACGGGGCCCTCCAAGGAAACAAAACGCTGCTTTAGGGTGGAATAATACGGTGCTCGCAAAACTACCCGACATGGCTACCACTCGGCGCCTGCTTCGGGGGAAGGATCGGCAAGGCATTCTCGTGTCTCCTCGAACGGTAAACGTATCGAAAATCGTAGGTATCTGATAACGGTCTACGGCTGACGGAGCTAGTGGTTGCATATAGGTATGCCGGGTACGAGTTGTCTTGGTTTGTTTTTAAACCCGGGCAATGGGACTTTCTAGTTTCCCACGGCCCATGAGCGGGAGTTATCAGAAGGTTCATTGATTTGCTGTAAGAACTTCACTTGTATAAGAGTCTCTACAGGCTGTTGCTGCTGCATGTCTAAGAGGATCAGTTAGATATTATGTTACCCGTTAAGCGAAAGCATTCGTGGCCTATACGTGTACAGGAATAACATATATGTACATGTACATGTACATGTAAAACGGCTCACTACCTGCAACGTGCTGACCTATCTTCAGTGACGGTTGCCCTGGCTAGAAACGTCTGGCCGGGCGGATGGCGTTGGCGTCACGTTTTACGATTGCACCACTCGGCAAGGGTCGTTTGCACTCGAGGTATCACCTACATTAGTTTTATTTTGTGGGGCTGTATATGTATTACCTACCATGTTACTTTGGACCCCGGCTTTCAGAACTTCAACACCATCTTTCCCTCTGTAACAGGTTTCTCTTCATAAGTTTCCCCTAACAATACAACTAGACCGCATAGACGCTCTTCGTTATACCCTGCATGTTCTTCGTTATACCCTGCATGTTCTTTTCGATCACTACTACCCCTACCCATACCCAGCCATCTTAGCCAATCCACGCAACCACGCCCGTCACCCACGCCCACGACATCATACCCTAACTATACCCGGACGATAGATAATATACCCGCAATATCGTACGGAGCACAAGAAGGAGAGAAGTAGGTAACAGCGAGCCGGGGGAACTGACGCTTCCCACTTTTTATACAAGCCAGGACCACGTCGTTGTAGGCTTAGCACTAAGTTAAACCTCCTCCCGGTTCAATATTCATGAGTCGTAAAGTCGGGCATCCCGATCTAATCAGTACCTCCGTCCCACTTCCATTGGCTGCACACCTTGCCGATGTCCGACGCCCCGACCTGGCAACCGTCATCTTCTTTTCTTCCTCACCTTCATGACTTTGGAAACCGCCCCGGACGACCCTCCCTCGATACCGCTCTCCGACGACAGACTGAAGCCCGCCCCCCGCGACTCTGTCCGCACCGAGCTGTTATCTCCCCCCTCCGATCAGTTCTCCACCGCCATCCACCAACGCCGATATACCCTCGCTGGTCAACACGACGCCGCCGCTCGCCTGACTCGACACGAGCACGCGGCGGTGATCGGTTATTATGGATTGAGTGCCGTACCGAGCGTGCGTCCGCCTCCGGTTACTGGGGATCCTACGGTCCAATCGCCGGCTGAGGTGCGTTCGACAACAGCGACGACGAATCCTGCCACCGCGCAGTACTCCCGCCACCGAACCTCGGTACAGGAGAGGAAGCACTCGCAGGACGAGGCCGATGTTGGAGGAGGAGGCCAGCCTCCACACAAGAAACCGCGCCCGAGACTTACACCCCCTCGTAACATAGACTTGAGCGCATTCGCCAGGCCCGCGCTGCCGCAGAAGCTTGTCGACGGCACGACCTCGCCCCTGTTCTTCTCCAGGAAGCAAAGACCTACTATGGCGCGCCCGACCAGCTTTTCCGGTTTCGCGGCCGCCGAGACCATGCTGAATCGCTTGCGGGATAGCACCGAAGTGACCACGTTGAAACTGGCGCGCGGGACAGTCAGCTCGGCCAGTCCTGCGAGGTCCTCCGGTACTCCGGGGAGTCGGTCATCCATTGACGCCGTGAGCTCCACTCGGCGTCCTGACGCGCAAGGCCCCGGCTTCCAGGTCCTTCAGAATATCGGCGTTCTCGAGCTTCTGGAACGTGATGACAGACCGACGTTCATAGTCGACGGCCAGAACCCGGCAAATAATACCCCCGACTCCTTCTCTATACTCTGGGCGAACCCAGCACTACAGGCCTCGGTTCCCATTCGTCATCTGGTATCCGGAGACTTCCCAAACGATAACGGTGTGAAGGACGAACTCAACAATTTCATGATGTGGGTCAACCACTCGGGGGTGCATCCTGACGGGCTTGATGTTTTCGTGCCGTCGTTCCATTACGGGGGTTTCAACTGGACCAGTTGTACTATCAGGGATCGCTTTCGATTTGTCAGCGCCAATACGAGCGCCGCTTCGGTCGCCTCGGCTACTTCGGTCGCGAGGACGTCTCCCGAGCCGCCTCTGGAGCGGGAAGCCAGCGTTGATTCTCGTGCCCGGGAACTCTCGCCGAACGCGCATCCGGAAACGCCGAGCGACACCGTCGACCGGGACTATTTCGACAGCGTCAATGCCGTTGAAACCGACGACCGCGTGATGCCGGACGCTGGAAGTGATGCGGACGAACAAGCGCTTCTGGATCGGAACAGTGATTTTGCCCCTGGGATATACTCGGTGGGGATTGAACAGGCTTCCTTTGACTGGACCCGGATCCCGATGACTCCGGACTTGCCCGAGCACATTCGTTTTGTTCGTTCGTTCGACTGGGCCTCTACACCTCTCGGGCCTATCGACTTCTGGCCGCCCGGACTACGTGCAATGGCTAATATGGTCATGGGTTGTCCCCACCCGGCGGCCGTGTATTGGGGCCCGGAACTTACGATCATATACAATGAAGCATACGTTGCCGTTATTGGACAGAAACATCCAGCGCTCATGGGTCAGAGCTACAGGACGGGTTGGAGCGAGATATGGCCGGAAGTCGAGCATGCCTTTGAAGGCGCCTGGCAGTCGGGCCAAGCTACTATGAAGCACGACGACCGCTTCGTCATAAATCGCAGCGGGTTCAAAGAAGAAACGTACTTCTCCTGGTGTGTCGTGCCGCTCGTGGGCGACGATGGATCTGTTGTTGGCTTATATAATCCTGGCTTCGAGAACACTCGGAGGAAGGTTGCGGAGCGGCGCATGCTCACTCTCCGTGAGGTCGGCGAGAAAACGGCCCTCGCGCGCGATGTCAAGGGCTTCTGGAAGCAGGTAAACAAAGGTTTGGAGTTCAACGAGGAGGATGTGCCTTTCAATTTGATTTATTCCGTCGTCGAGGACGCGGAGAGTGACGTGTCCTCGATTCAATCGGGAAGTTTGACAAATCCGCCGCAGCTGGCTCTCGAAGCCTCCCTAGGTGTACCTCAAGGGCACCGCTGCTTGGTCAGCTCGTTGGACCTGAGGACGAGCAACGACGGCTTTGCCCCCTATATGCGAGAGTCGATGTCCCGAGCAGGGGCTCCGGTCAGACTGTCGACGGAGGATGGGACGATGCCAACTGATCTGATGGATGGTTTTGAGTGGAGAGGAACTAACGACCAGCCCTGCCAGTCGGTCGTCATATTTCCGGTATATCCGACCACTGGCCGTGAGAGCGTAGCGGGTTTTGTGGTGATGGGCGTGAATCCAAAGAGACCGTTCGACGATGACTACAAGCTCTTCATCAACCTGCTGTCCAGGCAACTAGCAACCTCGTTGGCGTCGGTAGTGCTCTTTGAAGAGGAGATCCAGCGAGGGCAGAAGGCAGCTCTATTAGCGGCACTAGACCGTCAGAAGTTAACGGCGGCATTGCATGAGCGGACTCTCGAGGTTGAAGAAAGCGAACTCAAGTTCACGAGGATGGCCGAGTTCGCGCCGGTGGGGATGTTTATTGCCAACCACGAAGGCCTCATCACGTACTGCAACGACATGTGGTGGGAGATAACCGGGCACTGCCGGTCGGAGGATAGCGTCAATACCTGGATGGAAAGTGTCAAGGCGGAGGACCGGTCTGCTCTGGAGAATGTCTGGCAAAGGTTAATCCGGGACAAGGTCGCCATCACGCACGAGTTTAGGTTCAAATGCCCGCGAGACTTCGGAGAACACATTATCGACACGTGGGTGCTGATGAGCGCTTATCCCGAGAGGAGCGCCGGTGGGGGGATCAAGGGCATTTTTGGATGTCTAACAGATATATCGCAGCAGAAGCTGGCTGAGCAGATCCAGATGCATCGCCGGGAGGAGGCCGTCGAGCTAAAGCGCCAGCAAGAAAACTTTATCGACATCACGAGTCACGAGATGCGCAATCCGCTCAGCGCCATTCTCCAGTGTGCGGATGAGATAGCGGGCACTCTTACGAAATACAAGGCGTCGCCTGAAGCCCAGAACCAAAGCGAGCGCTTGACTCTCGTCCTCGATTCCAGCTTGGAGGCGGCTAACACCATTACGCTCTGTGCTAGTCATCAGAAGCGGATTGTGGACGATGTCCTCACGCTGTCGAAGCTAGACTCGAACCTGCTCCTGGTGACCCCGGTCTCTGTTCAGCCGTTGGCGGTGGTACAGCGCGTCCTCAAGATGTTCGAAAGTGAATTGAATACACACGATATCCAACTGAAGTTCAATGTGAAGAACCGCTATTTCGACGTCGGGGTTGACTGGGCCAAACTTGACCCTTCGCGACTCCTACAAGTCCTAATCAACCTAATGACCAACGCTATCAAATTCACCCAGACGCGGCCCCAGCGGTCCATCACCGTCATATTGGATGCTTCCCGGGATATAAAAGAAGTCACCGAGGCGGGCACCGTTTACTTCCCCAAGGATCGTTCTGATAAAGGCGACCTGACGGATCAACCCGACTGGGGCGATGGAGAGAAGATCAACCTTCACTTCTCCGTCCAGGACACCGGGAGAGGCCTGGATGAGCATGAGAGGAAGCTGCTATTCCAACGCTTCTCGCAAGCAACTCCTCGAACGCATGTCCAGTACGGCGGCTCGGGCCTAGGTCTCTTCATTTCTAGGATCTTAACAGAACTGCAAGGTGGGCAGATCGGTGTCACGTCACAGAAGGGCGTTGGCAGCACGTTCTCCTTCTACATACAGAGCCGCAAGACGACTGCTCCGCCCCCCAACAGCCGCATGCTACCGACCGCGCCGCCACTGACGCGGGCACCAGGCTCCTCGACGACGATCGAGAACAAGCAACCGAAGCCCAACGATGCGGGTCGACCAAGTCAGCCGAGGCCGCCGTCCAAACCACGGTATGCCGATGGTCAGCGCCTGTTTGACGTGCTCATCGTCGAGGACAACCTAGTGAATCAGAAAGTCCTGCAGAGACAACTTCACAACGTCGGAAACAATACCAAGGTCGCAAATCACGGAGGCGAGGCATTAGACGTCCTGAAGGATTCCCGCTTTTGGTCGGGCAATGAGATGTCAGGCGACGACATATCGGTCATCCTCATGGACCTCGAGATGCCCGTCATGGATGGAATGACGTGTGCTCGTAAGATCCGGGAGCTTGAACGAGACGGGACCATCGTCGGTCATATTCCGATCATCGCCGTCACGGCATATGCGAGGCCTGAGCAGATTCAAGATGCAAAGGCCGCGGGAGTTGTAGGTCGAGCTTAAAGTCCCCTTTTGATATACTTCCGATGCTAACTGACTGCCCAGGACGACGTGATTTCGAAACCGTTCCGCATGCCCGATCTCATGCCCAGGATCGAACAGCTGGTGGACATGTTCTCACCGTACGCCGAGCCCATGGCGGCTTAAGCAACCTGTACATAATCACTTTTCTGGTCACCCGCAAGCTTATACATACCCCCTCGACCCTGTGCATTGGCGTCACCGCTAGTTGGTTTCATTATTGACCATTTTCCGTCGAAGGCGTTCTGAGGGCTCCCCGGTGTGGTTGGGGATACAACTAGGTATCACGATCAAAGGGAACGGGGAAGGACGACTCTTATATCTCTTTTCCGGTATGCGCCGCGGCGCCACCGGTTTTTTTGGGCGGACTTCCGTTGCCGATGGTATAGATTTCAGGGGCCTCGCAAGCAGTGTCTACGGCGCATTGGCGACCATATAATACCCGCGTTGGCATTCGGGGCGTTATAATGATTTCACTCTCACTGGGCAAGCATGTCGGGGCCAGCGGCGTCCCACCCTCGAGCGTGCGAGGACGCGTGCGTGTCGTCCGTACCACCAGCGCTTTGCAGAGGTGTGTGCGGCGCAGAGAGGACTACCTTGTAGGCGGGTTGTGGGGACTACCTAAATGACTACTACGTCCGAGGTGCAAATGGGAGGATGATGGCTGGGCACAGGTCACGAATGAATATCACAAAATTACTCTTGATTATATCCGTCTATTTCGGCCTTGCAAGGCTTCCCAAATATCAGTTTACTGCTGATAAGTGGGGAGGAGAGCGTAATGAGTCAGGATGAAGCCCCGGCGTGAGGAAACCCCTTTCTGCCGCTGGTATAACAGCTGCCGTTGTGCCCCGTATTGTTCGATGATATTCTGACGAGCATGTCTGCTTCTACACTACCTGGTTGGTGGCGGCATAGCCTAATTCGTCGTCTACCTTCTTGCATCTCATGAGTACCGTAGCCCCCGAGTTAGTACCTAGTAGGTATGTTGGTGCTAGGGCCCAGCACAGCTGGGCCGCCACAACGAGAGAGATAAAGGTTATATGTAGCTGTTCCCATCCCAGTTGTGGATGAGTAATCTAGAACAGAAATAGCAAGCAATTTAGAGCCTCCTATTTGAAGGATTGCAACACCTTTGCCCACAGCATAGCTAAAAGAAATACGGACCGGGTTTATGAGACCCTGATATTACTTATTGAAGTATTTGTAACTAAAGATAAATTATGAGGGTGATCTTTAAGAGGTTCTAGGTAGAGAGAGAGGGTAGTGAAGCCTTCTTAAATATATGTAATAATAACTGTAACAGAGAGAAAGCTGTACCGGGGATGCGAAAAGCAATCTCCACTAGTAGCTTCGTTAACTAAGTCACAGGCCCAGCTAGGTAGCTGGTTCTGACACCTTGGGCGTGTTGCCATTGCTATTTGGAAACTGCTGTGACATGTATCTCATGTCCCCTAGGACCGGCACATTCCCGAAGGGGTCTAGAGCTAGCCACTGCCTCATATCCGCGCTCAGCGTATCTTGTAGCTCCTTCGGCAGCTTCGCGGTCCAGTTGACTACCGGTCGCATCATGGGGTAGGTGTAATACCCAAATAGCATGGCCCGGTCCTGGTCCTTGGTCACGTTGGAGCCGCTCGTGTGCCACACACGACCGTCCATGACGATGATGTCCCCAGCCTTCCCCTCGAACGGCACGAGTAGCTCGGGTGCATTCTCAGGCACCTCCTTGCGGGTAGTCCACTTGTTCGAACCGGGGATGTACAGCGTAGCCCCATTCTCCTTTGTCACGTCCGTCAGACACCAGATGACGTTCATGACCCAGACCCCCTGCCATGGTTCGGGGAAACTGAAGGCCTGGTCCGAGTGCAGCGCCACTGCGAGGCTCGAAGTCAGTATTCTGACGTTCCTACGGGTGATCCCGTGTCTTGAGTCCTTCCAAGCAGGCTATGGAGGATGATAAGTGACTGTGGAGTTTGCTTACTGCTCTGTGAGCCCGGGCGTGCAATATTGGCAGAGAGGTTGGAGATGAGAAAGCTGTCTCCGAAGACGGCCTTCACCATCTCGACGGCCACCGGGTGCGAAACGAGGTCCCGGAAGATCTGGTCCAGCTCCATCAAGTTGAAGACACGTACGTTGCTGGGGTTCGGGTCTAGGTAGGGAATGAAACTGGGCTCGCCTCGCGACTCGGCTGCTTCCTTGGCCTTCCAAAGGCAGTCGAGGGCCTCTGCTGCCACTTTCTTAGAGATGACGGAAGGGATGGTGACCCAGCCATGCTCTTTGAGATGGGCCTTCGCTTGGTCCAAGTCCATCGTTAATGCTAAAGATGAGGGAAGATGCAGCACTAAGGGAATACTGTACAAAGTCGAAATTCCTTTCCACGCCGCCTCGATGAGGACTGATGCGGTGTCCAACAGCCTTCAAGAATGTCATATAACAGCAGCAATGCGGATGAGGCAGACAGAGACTCAGAGGTCCTACCTATCCGCCAAGTCGACGCAGCATCTGATAAAAGCCCACTTATCAATCCTTTCATGCTTGATTACTAGGATACTACCCATCTGCCTGGATCCTTTGCTTGCCTAGCTACCAGGTAGGTAGGGTAGCTTTAGCCAAAGTCCTAGTGATATGCCTGTCTCGGATTTCGTTCAGCTATAGTTGTGTGGTTGCAATGCGTCGGGTTACAGTGCATATCTGTACTACGTTGGTCAGATGGAGTCCGGCCGAAATGATATTGGGATAGCTGAGGAGCCTATAGGATAGTTGTCTTGGACTTTGCCATGATAAAGGGCGGCTGCGGCCCCCACCCTGGAAGCATATCCATGCTTACGAATTTGCTGTGCCAAGGGATACCCTAGAAAATTGCTCGTTTAGAGTAGATCGGCTGCGGTATGGAGGCCGGCATTGACTGCCGGTTCGCGGAGTTTGATAAATTCACTTTCAGGGCTGACCGGCCGAAGCGGGTCGACGTGTACTTAGTAAGTACCTATATAATACATGCGTGATCTTGGCTACATCGGCCGAGGGATGATTGGATACTTCAGTGGCATCCAGGCCTACACCCGGAGATCCCACACGGGCTCTTCTTTAATGGTAGGTGTCACAACAAAGCCGTACCGCCGAAGTTTTGACCATACCAAATCACACTGCTCCATGAGTGCTCCTTGTGGACGGGCCCGAGTAGTTAGACAGCTGGTTTCACCGATGCGGGCGAATCCCAGGCCCTCATAAGATATATGAGGTACGTACCTAGATCAGGCCCTTTTTTGTTGTCGTTTCGTGACGCTCTCAAACCTCGTTCTGGTCTCATTCGTACGGAATGATCTTGACCACTCTTCTCTCTTAGCTCTCACCGGCTTTTCACGACCGTAAATTATTGCTTAGGTTCGTCACGATGGCTTTGCCCAAATCGGAGCCGCCGCCCGCACCCAAGTCTTCCCAGCGAGCACAAGCGGCAAACGGCGGAGGCGTAGCTGTAGCAGACATGCCGGACGACGACGAATTCAAACATACCTGGCGTATATGGGGCATCTTAACGGTTCTTTCTCTACTGTCCTTCATGTCGGCTCTCGACACATCGATCATTACTACATCTCTTCCAACTATCACCCGGGAGATCGGTGGCAGTAGCCAATACGTTTGGATAGCGAATTCCTACCTATTTGCTTCGACAGTCCCGCAACCTTTCTACGGCCAGATCGCTAACGTCTTCGGCCGTCGCAACCCCTTTCTCGTCAGTGTCGCCCTGTTCTTCCTCGGCAGTGGTTTGGCCGGCGGTGCGCAAAATGTCGCCACTCTAATCGCCGCGCGAGTCATCCAGGGATTCGGCTCGGCGGGCTTGTACGTGCTCCCCGAAATCATCATGTGCGATCTCGTTCCGCCCCGCCATCGCGGCCCATGCCTGAGCGTTTTGCTGTCGACCGCAGCCCTTGGTAATACCATAGGTCCCATCATTGGCGGCATCCTCGCCCAGGCCGACTGGCGGTGGATCTTTTGGATCAATCTACCGGTGGTCGCCGTGGGAATGGTATACATGGCGTTCTTCCTCAGATTGAAGTACACCCGCAGTCAGACCTGGCGCATTGCCCTGTCCCGCGTCGACTTCCTTGGTAACGCCATCTTCATCCCGTCTATGCTCTCTATTTTCTTTGGCCTGATCATGGGCGGCAATCACACCGCGGGATTCCCCTGGAACAGCTGGCGAATTATTTCACCGCTTATCCTTGGAATACTCGGCTGGATCGGGTTTCATATTCATCAAGCATCCCCTATCTGCCGTGAACCCAGCATGCCGCCGCGGCTTTTTAAACATCGGACATCTACCGTCGGCTTTCTGATGATCTTTCTTGCCTCTACCTTCTTGCAGGCCGTCAGTTTCTTTCTGCCGATCTACTTCCAAGCCATCAAGGGGGCGTCCCCGATGATGTCGGGTGTGTATTATCTACCTTTTACCATTGCCATCCTCATTCTGGCAGGGATGGCTGGCGGCTTCTTGTCTAAAACGGGCCTCTATAGGCCTGTCCATTGGGCAGGATGGACGCTTAGCGCTATCGGAGTGGGGCTGCTCTCGATGCTCGATGAGAATTCTAGTACGGGTGCCTGGATCGGCTTTCAGGTGATCAGCGCCGGCGGCGTCGGCTTCATCTTTACCGTATCATTGCCTTCCACTTTAGCGGCCTTAGCAGAGTCCGATGTTGCTGTCGCTACCGGCACATATGCTTTCATGCGCACCCTTGGCTTTGTTTGGGGTGTCACCATGTCATCTATCACATTTAACGGCCAGATCGATGCGCACCTCGATGTCATTTCCGACCCGTCGGTGCGACGGCTCCTAGCGGACGGTGCGGCGTATTCCTACGCAGCCGGGATCGGAGGAGGCTCAGGAGGAATCAGCGACTTGCCCGAGCCAAGTAGGAGCCAGGTGATTGATGTCTACGTGCAAGCTTTGCGCGTCGTGTGGTTGGTCTTTATCGGGATATCATGTATTGGCTTTTTCTCTACTTTCGTCGAGAAGCACATCGATCTGCGGAAGAAACATGATACCGAGTTTGGGCTTGTTGAGATGACTGGTTCCGTCGAGGCCGAGGCAGAGAAACAGATACCTAAGCCCTAGGGCGAAGTATATAAAAAAGCGGATCTGGGCCCACAATTCAAAAAAGGCTGCCCAATTAGGCAATTAGCGGAGTAACGAGATGGTATATTATGGGGTGCTGCTTTTATTCACAAACTCTGACTTCTTCACTCGAAAGGTTCGGATGTTATTGGAAGCTTGGTCTGGAGCATTTACGAAATGATACCAGCAAAATGCGATAACTTCACTAATAGGTTTGTAAGTAATTATGAAGCTATTTGCAGGCGCTCTTGGCGGTTAGAGTGCCTGGTCAAGGTGTAAGCCAACCATCCCCTTCACGCTCCATGCTTTTCGCCCCCGCGCTCAGCATTAACCCTGCCTTCACTATGGATTTCTACGATCTCCACCGTGTCTCTTTTCAAAACAACATTTATCATCTTATTCCTTATCTTTTAGCGAATCTGCCAATATCATTATTGACGTTAAAATACGCGGGACCAACGGCATAAAGGACAACTCCAAAAGAAGGTCCTTCCGATCAACTGCCAAAAGATACTCAGTTAGACGCAGTTTTATTTAACGCCATCGAAAGTCTGCCCACCCGGCATGAGAATAATAAGAGCCGGCAGAAGCTATCAAAACAACGGGAAGTCGGTTTAGCTTAAATGAGTCATCTTTCAAGACAAATTAGGCTACGCTCTTCCGCATGCTCGTTATGGCCTGGTCCCCCGTACAGCTCCTATGTACAGCTGTAAGCACCAGTTGATTGCTACAGTTGCGATTTGCCAATATTCTGCCCCACGGCGGAGCGGTGCGGGGTGCAGCTGTGACAAATGAGGTTGGCATGGGAAAATGTGGGTAAAAGGGCTCCAATCAGATACCCCTGGTGAGCTCATATGGGGCCCACCAGGCGCTAATAAACGGGCTTCGATCAGCTGAAGTGGCTTGAGGAGATCTTTTCCCTCGTCAGAGTCAGAGCTCTAAATATAGCCTCAATTTCTTCTGTGACAGAGGTAAACAGTCACGTCTGGTAATTAGCAAATATGATTTACGTAACCAATTGCTCTTACAAGCTGGTGACTATCTAAACTATAGGAGAGGCAATGAGCGTGCCTATATACTAGTTGGGTTTTCACTAATCCCTTTGGATCCGGGGGACCCGTTCGGATCCATGTTACTTGATCCTCTGAGGTCGGGTTGTATTCAATTCTTCTCGTGGCCGTCCTATCTCGGCGTTTAGGTGTTGGTCCATGACAATATAGGAGCTTATAGCTTGAGCTCCAGTCCATGCCCCTGTTGATCACATGGACGGTTCGACCAACAGAGACCATGACTAACAAATAGCCAATAGGGCTGTGTATATATACGCTCATTTTCTCCTTGAATCGAAATAATCACCAGCCCGCAACACAACTTGGTTACGCAAATTACCCTTTGCTATTACCAGACGTGACTCCTTACCTCATTGCTCAGACCTTACGATACTCCTGCCAACATAAACCGTACGACTAGGTTTAATAGTCGGTTAAAACTAGCCCTACCGCCACAAGGCCGCTCTTCCGTCCCGGGACCTCGTCTCTATTAGAAGCCCTTGCCTATATTTAGGTTGTGCGGCCCGTTCCATCTCTCGGCCCTCGCCAGGGTCATAACATCGGGGTGCACAGGAATTGGGTGGGGAATGGTGCTGCCATAGGAATAAGGCGTTCTGGGGCAACAGATGGACGTTGTCTTCTATGCACGTCATTATCACATTATGTAACTGGGTATGGTAAATATTGATTCCTCTAGTAATGTAGTGAATGCACCACATAACTTCACGGTTTGATTTCTCGTGCTTTATAATTCCGATATTCAGCAACCTTGGGATAGCTTATTGCTTTTACCCCTGGACCATCAAGAGATGCAACGGGCGCTGAAGATTCAGCATTTTAATTAGCCTGCAACTTTTAATAATGGTGGTGATGGTGGTGACGATTGTATTTAACGTAGGGGACGACTGCAACTTTTGATACTCACACTAACTACCGAGTTTATGGGCATGCCGGAGGTTAATGCGATATTAGAGCATGCATACCATCACACCGCTTATTAAAGCCGTGGAAAGCTGGTTCTGGTGAGGATAAGGTTGGGAAAGGCGGGTTGTCGAAAGGGAAGTGATGCACGTCGGCTTTCTCGCCAATTAGTCTTACTCATTGGCCTGTTGCTGTATGTACATCCCATGTATTTGCCCAGAAACCGCCAAGGCACAGTCGTTAAAGATGTGCGAAAGTCGCAGGCTGCAACGCCAAGTTGTCGTCTGCGTAGCCTGGCCTATCATATGTAGGTACTGTCGGAACCGAAAAATGCGAGGCCCCACACTAGGCGGGACACTTATCAGATCTCACAGGTACCATATGTAAGTAAGTATGCATGGAGGAGTAGCTGAATGCCGATTCGAAGCTGTTGGCGTCCTTTAACAGGCAGGCCGGGGTTGGATGAAGCACCAAAGTAAAGAGTACGTATGGAAAAGGTATCAGATAATCCCTACCATACATCCAACCTTATCGGGGGAATCTGGACCCCCTTATATTGGGAGGTGCACTATTATGCCAAGAAGCCAAGAAGAAGGAAAATATGCCCGTACGGAATGGAAGATATCACGTAAGCAAAGTAATCAGTAATCAGTGGTGAGCACTGAGCCCAAGTAGGTATAAGGCGACAACCACCAGCGGGCCACCACATCAACGGGCCGCCCATAATTGAAGCCATCGCCACCACAACCCCGCAATATAAATAAAAATATCTCAATAACACCGGCCGCTAGGCTTTTTAAGCCCAGGCTGCAAGATGCTGCCTGGGACGCCCTTTGTCCGGAAGACCATCCTTTAATTACCTAATCGTATATGTAAGGGCGGTTGCCCACGGACTAGATTGGTCCTTCCTAGCACACTTAGAATTGAATAGTTACCCCAGATTCCTGCGTTTCATCACTGTGACTGCTGACAGAATGTAACAATAGTGATCCTTATTCCTGGCGGTTGGTACCTATAAAGTCAGATGGGTAGCTATCAGTAGGTAGTTTCCACCCCCCGCCCCTCCCCCCCCAATGCATAATTTGGTAATGCAACCCCAGGTGGCGCCGGCCATGCATCCACAGGTGTAACCGTCCATCGCATTCAACTCTATCCGAACTTCCTATTAGACAGTTCATAAAAGCGTCTTGGCATTTTCAGGGTCTACACTATGTCCGCTAGAATCATTATGCCATAATGTCTTCCCTGCTCCCCTCCTTTGTCTGACGTTTAAGTATCTGCATTAGACATATATCCGACGGAAGGCCACAAGGGCAGCAGAATACAATTTCTCGATAACTTTATTACCTTAAATGGAAGGAAAAGGTCCCGCTGCACGTAGCACGAACGACACGCATTGGTTGGTCTAGAGACCTAGTTCAGCACAGACCAAGTCCTTATGGCCTTCCGTCGGATAAGTTTTCGCTGCTTACAGCTCCGCTCTAGGGTCGTGCAAAGATATATCGGGCTTTTATTACTTGATGACCTGGTGGCAATTAGACTGAGTTTACGTTTAATGGAATAGCTTAAATAAACATATAAGCAATCATGTATTCGCGGCAGTGTTAATCCATTAAAAAAGCCGACATAGAAGATTGTTCACTGTCTTGATACAGGCCTACTTGTAAACAAGATTCTTCTAATTTTCGGGCGTACATATATTCCGGAAAAGAACTTGAATTTGGACTGGAGTCCTCACGTATACTAAGGGCACCTGTCCTGACCAAATACATCACTATTTGCGTATTGCATCAATGTGTGGTACATAAACCTTGCAACCCCTTATTCTTTTGTGGTTTCTTGTCAACGCTACGACAACATGTATGAGTATGCAATTTGACCACTATAATGCCTCCTCTCTTGGAATTGCCCTTATCTTACTGAAATCACGACGTCATCAGTTCGACGGATTCCCTTGCCCTCATCCTCGGTCCTTACCGAGCCCGACCGTTGATTGTGAACCACAGAAGCCTCCACACCGTTGATCTTGTCAAATCGTAGGAGATGAGGCTGCATTTCCAAGTCCGAGTACCCAGAGCGATCGGAGTAAGGATAAGGCTTGGATCCAGATGCCGCCGACGCCGATGAGCTCTTCTTCCTCCAAGTATTGCTGATGAGGCTTCTGAGTCCTGAGTTGATGGAGCTTAGAAGTGACGACTCTACTTTCGTGATGGCGTGCAGTTTGGGCACGCAGCCGATGATGATGACGAGGTTCTGTTCAATGGAGGAGACGAGAGTGAGGACGGCAAATATGTAGAAGACGTCGGCCGTGTCTCCCACGACATCGTTGGTAGTGTCTATTGCGATGATGATCTGGACGAGTTTTGCAAGCGCGATTCCAAATGTGATGGTAGATAAAGCCATCACAATGCTCAGCCCAACCTTGCGGCGTGCGGGCAACTTAAGCTTCCACACGAATAAGACGGGAAAGAGAACGTAGAGCAAATCAGAGGCAGCCAAGAAGGCTAGAAGAAACAACAACTGTTACTTGGTGGTCCAGATAGGATTGGATAAGACGGGCATAGGGGTAAACATACCATGTAGAACGGACGAGAAAATCTGCTGGACTTTGGGGTCCCAACGGGGGACGGGGATGCGAAAGTCCCAGAGAGCTTCCACAGGGCTGGCCTGGAACCAGACAATGATAACGTTTATGATGCCTATAATAGCCAAGGCGCCGGTAAAACTGTTCATGAACCATCTATACCAGGCCCGAACTCCAAAGATGCGAACCAGGAGAATGGAAATGGAGACTCTCGACGTCACGGACACGAGAATGGCCAGCGGGGTCGTAAACCACGACCATTTGAGCATATCGATAACGTCGTCGACCGAAAAGGTCGGCGGGATTGACTTGCCCACTCCCTTGGTGATTGCTATAGTGACGATAGCTTGGTAGCCAATCTGCAATATCACGGCAGCTACCATGACCCAGTCGTCCGAATCGAATGGAAGAGATAGTTTCTTCCGCAAGTAGAGGCGAGCGCCAACAGCCCAGACAGAAAGACATGTCATAATCCAGGGGATAGCGTGCATGGCCCCGCTGATATCCCAGCTACCAGTAGGCGCCTGTGACAGATCCATAATGGTGTTATTGGACGTGAAGGACAACTGCGCGACGTTGATGGGATCTGTTGAGCTTTCTACATCTGTAGAAGATTGAAGTATTTGAAGAAAAGGCAGCTAAAATAGGGGGGAGGGGGAGGGCAAACTAAGGCTGTAGGTGGATGTGTGCACCTATTAAGTGCTCTCGAGCCTAGCAGGTAGCTAAAGGTTATTTATTAATCACCATAGCATACCTGTGCTGGAAGAATAAGGTGCTCGACCTGGTTGGACGGTGATCAGTCTACAGCTAGCCCTCCGCAGCTGAGGGTAAGGAAGGGTTACACCGCATTGGAAACTCCAAAATTGTGTTCCAGGCCGAAGGCCCAGCCTGTTAGGGCTCACCAACTGCTTAGGAAGGAGGAGGATTGCATGTCTGGGCGGCAATTTCTTTAGTAAGCGGTGATAAGGTTTCGAATCTATGACACTCAGTGTCCGAGCCTGGCCTCGGCTGGCCTCAAGCAAGCATAGCATGAGAGTAAAGCACTTCTTAAGTCCTTGACCAATCGATATTGCGAACCTACTAACTGGTGGAAGAAGGACCAAAAAGGGCTTAATTATACCAAGATTATATGAATTTGCTTTCGAAATAATCTAGGTTGATCCTTATTAATAATCGTGAACTTAGGTTTACGCCGGTTAATAAGGACCCGGTTATTGTCGGACATAGAAAGATGTGAGCCGGCGCACTCAGATACGTCTTGTTAGGTCCCGACTTTAAATTCCTATCATTCATACTACACGTTATCGGGCCGTTGAATACACGGGTGTGTGGGGCCGGGGGTGGATGAATAATATCGCCGTCTCGGGAGTGTCTGTGCTTCGGATACACCCAGACACCTCTGTTAATCAGAGAACCTCTCTAATAATAATAATAGTAATAACAGCCTTAACAAGAGGGGAGACCCAGTAGTCGTGTACCTGACACTAGCAGCTATGCAAAGCGACACCAAACCCTTAACGACTGCTTAGAGCAATTATTCATCTATTTTCATATCGCCACTCCATTTCAGCGATATGTGGCCCTTCCGAAACCGATATCCTCTGGCGAGTGTGGAGCAGATTGCTGGGTGCGAGTACGACTATATAATCGTAGGCGGCGGTACTGCTGGGTGTGCTGTTGCTTCGCGCCTCAGCGAAGACCCTACAGTCAGCGTCTTGCTTCTCGAAAGAGGTGATCTCGATGATCGCTGGATTACTCGCATACCACTGGCGTCTGTCGCTAATGGGACATACATGGTCCGTAAACCCACTGTATCGGGTTCAGGGACGGGGAATCGACAAAGCGATATAATCACAGCTGAAACATTGGGAGGAAACTCTAGAATTAACGCCATGATATACACCCGTGGCGTCCCTGCCTATTTTCATCGATGGGCCCAGCTGGGTCATCCGGAGTGGGACTGGGCTGTTGTAGAGCCCTATTTTCGCAAAGTTGAGGACATGCGGAGGAAGTCCCTTAACCAGGCAACGGCCGGCGCATCTCTAGGGATGGTCCAAATTATTCAGCACGAACCTGTTTCCGAGGTGTACCCATTTCTGCAGAAATCAGCGCGATCTCTTGGGCTTCACGTAGAGACAGATTATAACCGGTTGAATGGACCCGCTATGGGTTATTACAACTTCGATCTCACCATCGATAATAACGGCTACAGGCACTCTGCCGAGCGCGCCTACTTGCCGTACGGGCTAGTTCAACAGCGTGGCTCTTTACACGTTTGCACCGGTGCGATGGTTATACGGTTGGACTTCTCCGCTACCGACGACGTTGCCTCCGGAATCACCTTAAGGTCCATCCATGCAAAATCAAACCACGAAATCCACGTCAAAGCCAAACGCGAGGTCATCTTGACTGCTGGAGCGATATGCACGCCGCAGATCTTACAGCTTAGTGGAATAGGCCCGGCAGTATTACTTGAAGAGCACGGTATTCTCGTGCGGCGGAATCTTCCCGGCGTCGGTAATTCTCTGAGCGATCATAGTGCCTTCCCTGTTTTTATTGATGTAGCTGCTCACGATACGCTATACGAAGTGGCCAAGAGTCCCTTTCAGGCGCTGAAGCAGTTCCTACTCTTTGCCGCTTTTGGATCAGGGTGGCTAAAGTCATCTATCGATCGAGGAATTTTCCTCAACACTGCGCACATTGACCCTAGCAATATGACCGTTTCAGGTGGAGAATCGGCCTTGGATGCCTCGAAAGTGGAAAACATACCCGACGTCGAAATCATGATCGTACCGGTAAATACCAGGCCTGACATCTACCCTAACAACTCTTCTATCACATTCCAGACATGTCTCAATCAGCCCTTCTCTACAGGTACCGTTAAAATCAGCTCAAGCGACCCGACGACACATCCTACCATATGCCTCGGGACTTTATCGGACTCAAGAGACAGGGAAGTGGCACGGAAGGCTCTACGGTTTTCGCTTCATCTAGCAGAACAATTCGTAAGGCACTCGGGATATCCACATCCATGCACTATATTGGGCGGACCGGGACCTGGAAGCAGCTGTCGCAGCTGGAAAGAGCCTTCCAATGATGAGCTCGACGACTACATCAAGAAGCATATTGATTCTGTCTACCATCTTACTAGCTCCTGTCGGATGGGAATACAAGAAGAGGGTGGTGTGGTGGACGATGAGCTGCGAGTGCATGGGCTCAGAAACGTAAGGATCGCCGACGCAAGCGTTCTGCCTAACATCACTTCGGGGCATCCGATGGCCGCCGTTTACATGGTGGCAGAACGATGCGCCGACTTTATCAAGGCGACATGGAACGGGGCCTAAACTGTACGTAGCACGAAGAAGCCATACCACAATTCCAGTAGGATCTAAAGGCTTTCCTCGTAAAAATACGCAGAGGTCGAAGCCACTCCACCGAAAGCCGCCGATTGCGCATATTCGTTACCAACCGCTAAGCCTAATCCACCCATTTAACTTTTTCTACTATAGTAAGATGGATATCCATCTATTTAAAGCTATCGGAGACGGACATAATGTCCATATTAAGTGGATTGTGACGTAAGTGTAGGAACTAGGTTACTATATAGACCAATTACGAAATACATATTTTTGCATGTGAAGATTGACAAAATAATGTACTTTTAAACGTCTACTTGCATCTATCGGTGGCTATCTATATGGGGATTGCGCCAGTTCTATCTATATATTTTAAGGTGGCGGTAGATGGCCGTTAATCTACTCCATAGGGGTGGTTGGTGGCGTGGATAAACGTTGCTTCGACCTCTAAAAATACGACGTTCGTTGTTCATAGGCCGCTATGGAGCGATACAGCGTTTCATCTAGGGACAGGTAGGGTTTGCAATGGGTACTATACCCGCGGGTACCCACCCACCACCTACGACCGTGGTTAACCACCCGTGGGTGGCGTGGGTTTTTAAGTGCTTATCCACTAATAGGTGTCCACGCATGGCTATTTCCATTCTCAAAAGAAATGTGTCGGCAGTTGAGGTGATTTGTTGGAAGGGCGGTGAAAGGAACAAACGGGCTCTGATATGTGGTCCTAGGATTGCAAGACAAAGGAGCTGAAGGCTATATGCGGCTGCTCCTACTCTCCAATTTGTAGGACATCAATTAGACAGCATCCCAGACCCAATTGCAGCACACTTTTGCCCACAAAACGCTTTTAATATTAAGTTTATAGAATATTACTATAATTATAACTAATTATAACCGTATAAAATAAAACTAATAGGTTAAATAAGTAATAATATTTTCGGGTTAGCTATTAGTAGGTAAGTACTTAAAAGGGAATACCCATTCGTGGCTAGCGTTTCTATTCGTAGGTAGCGTTTCTATTCGTAGGTGGCCCGTGGATGGAAATTTAGCGTGGGTGTGGGTTAGGTAGTGCAAACCCTTTTCAAAAAGGGACAGGTACCATCTCGCACCCCTCTCCCGCCACTTTGGTACAGCCCCACGCTCACCCTCTTTGGCTTACCCTCAAGGTGGGCAAAACTTACAAGTTGCGATTGGGCAGACTAACCAGGGTATGTTCGGTAGGGCTGGAGGACGAAGGAAAGTGAAATTTTGGCCCCACTCATTTGCATGGGGAATTACCTTGCTTCTCGTCCCATGTACCACGTAGCGCTTGAACTTGCTTACGAAAGCGACCCCATTTCTCGAGTATTAGCCTTTGACGTCTTCGATAATTAGCTGCTACTGTTAATTTAATAAAACCAACGATTTATATGGTTATAAAGATTGAATTAAATAAAATTCACGATTCGTACGGTTGTAAATGTCAAAAAGACGATTTATAGGGTCTCTTAAATGCTAAAATTACTGAAAGCGGCTCGGCGGCTGCTACAAAAGCCTTCCGTCGCAGTCGTTCCCTTAGCGGCTGCGATCAGCTCGCTTCTAGGCCTGGTTACCAAGGGTACCTTGTATAAATCTTCGCGGCCGCTGCTCGTAAAGTCCCACGATGATCACTTCCTATTGGGGGAAGGCGGTATGGCCCTTAACGTTTAATACGGGTCTGATAGGCGGAAAGCTACAAGCTGCGCAGCCGCTGAGATCTATCGAACACACCCTCAGCCCTCATACTTATTTGCCTAGGACGCGAGGTACTTTTGTTGGATATAAGCAGCGGCAGCAGCTGCCCCCACGTCTGGGCTATAACAGGAATACCAGCCAAGAAGACTAGACAACAACAACCAAGGGGGCTCGTTTAGTGTTCCAGCCAGCCTCAAGGCATATCTATTGTCCGAACAAGGAGCCAATATGCGAGGATGACACCGTAGCATACGGATGCTTGGCTGGCGAATAATCGTGTTTTGCTTACTGTTGCATGATTCTTGCTGTGTTCCCAAAACGACGCCGCTAATGCATCTAGTGCACCAAGGGTATCTAGTATGCAATGTAACTTGGACGCCATATGCCGCTTGTGGCTCTTGGATGGGGCACGGCATCGGGGAAATCAACCTGGGTATATTATAACGAAGGTGTTATTGTGGTACCGCGGCGGCGCGTCAGCCTTATGTAGCCAATGCCCCTCATCTGCTATATAAAGGTGACACGGACACACTATGGACTGTTTTAATGGACCCAACGAAAACGTGTACCTAAGTATATATGTACCTTTCTCACATACGCTGCATTATCAAGCTCCTTGTAGCAGGCAGCTCCCCCTGTACCGTCATACACGAGCGGGCTGTCGCCCGCATACCGTATAGATAGGGTAGGCAACGCGGTTGCAACCTAATTGGTTACCACAAACCACGATACGCATCTGGGAAGGAATTTCATGACAGGTCTCGCGAGATACCAATGGCATATCGAATAACTTTATTCATGCGTAACAGGCGCATCCCTAAGTCGAGGTTGCCAAGGAGCAATTTTACGCTGCCTGGACAGCTGAGGAAGGGGTAAGAAGGAGGGAATTCACTGGGGCCGTGGCTTTAAGATGAATTTCGTACTTGGTATCGGGTAGATGAACGTTCGCCAACAGAAGTGCCGCGTAGCCTTGGGGTCCGCAAGCTCCATGTCCCACTTGGAGATGAATGTGCCAAGTATAATCTTGATCATTGCCGCGGCATACCACCTCCCAGTACTAGAGACACGCACATCAAGTCATTAGTAAAACCCTGTTCGAGGGATCCTTGTTCGGTCCCGGTTTCCTTGGCGGTGTAACTTACCAGGCGGATTTTCCAGTACCCCAAAGCTGCCAGTCCGACAACTCTACGAACGTGGACGATTTCTCGGGGTCCGGAGTCTGGAACTTGTGGGGCGGAGACGAGACTCCCGAGAGACTGCTTTCGAGTATCTCCCGCGGGACGAATCGGAATCCGTGGAACTCGTCCACTCGGGAATAATTCGCTGGGTCGAGATTCATGCCGCGAACGGCGGAGCAGATCCACTCACCAACTTCTACTTTGGTGCCGTCCGATAGCTTAAACGGTTTCGTGGCCTTCCGGCGAGTGCTGACTGTTGGGATCGTTCAGCGCCTGTCCAAGTTACGTTCTAATAGACTTGGCGAAAGAGGGGCACATACCAGACTCCACAGGGGTAAGCCGGGCTGACTCTTTCATAAAGCTATCCATAAGCGGAAAGAGCTGGCCGCCAGATTTTTCGAACTCTTCCCATGTGGTATTCTGGATTTCTTGCCGCAGTGGCTCCAGATACTCCGGATGCAAACAGAGGTCGAAGAGTGCGAAACAAGCAGTCTTTCAGAAGCGTCAATAAGCGAGCGTGTTGGTTCCGTGAAGTGTGAGAAGAGCTTGTGGAACAGCAAAGGATGGGGTTAGAGAGCAGTCCTCACCGTCGATGTGATATGAACAGATCCGAACCATACGGCGATCAATTCATGAATCACTCTTTGCACAGTCCACGGCTTTACCTTTGGCGACGTTTCCATGATCCACTGGATGCAGTCTTTCTAGGATATGCGTCAATGTCGGAGGTCTTCTCCACGGATTGTAGAACATACCTGCTCCGGAATATCGTGGCCCTGCTTTCGCAACTCTCGTTCGTGAAACCTCCTTGTCACAACAGGCTCCAGGGAGTCGTAGATGATCTTGCCAGAGTTAAGTCTTCTCGCTAGAAAGTCCCCAATGTGCCTAGAGTGCCAGACTTAATACCCAGATAGACTCAATATTATACCAAGTGTGCCGTCTTACCCTGAGATGGCGTGAGGGAGTAGCCGCACGACTTCCGCAATAAGAAGCGTCTGCTCGATGAATACTGCTCCGGCCTTCATGAACTCCTCATTCTTTGCTGATATCATATTACACTTAGCTTGTGCATGCATCGAGCCAGGGATCACATTCTCGAGCTTACATAATTCCTGGCCAAAAAAGGCGTACGCGTTGGATTGTGTAACCGCCCCGATGATCATTGGATATACCGGGGAAAGCTTTCTACCTGTGAAGTAGGTCAGTGCCTGGGGTCGTAGGCAGATGATTAGATTTCACTCACCATTGACGACTGGGTGCGACTCATAGCGCTGGTCAAACATGTTCGAAATGAAACTCCTTATGTCGGGCAGGATTTGTGGAAGATGAGCGGTGAGAAGGTAACGTATGGTCCTGAGCAATGGAGCACCGTCAAACCCTTTCCTATCATGCCAGTCGAAACCAACCATGGTGTGCTTCGGCTGGAGGACCTCTCTTGCCGCAGCTTGAAGAGAGAGTACGCTGTCTGCTGCAGCATCGATCTCCCTGATCTGATCCCAAGACGATACGAGAATGTACCGATTATCAGGGGCGTCAACAGCGAATGGAGCCCCATTGGCCTAGGAGTTATGGCTTAGCCGACGAAGCACCGCAGCTATAGCCGTGGACTGATACATACCCGGTCATAAGCCTCTTGGATGATCAAAGGACCCCTGATGAGAAACGACCAAGCCTTCAGCCGTCTCTTGAGGGTTGAAATAGGACTTGAGAGCAGATCTGAAAGAGAGTCGGATCTTCCAAGGTCTTTAGACCTAGCTCCCTTATCCGATAAAGCGATAGTGGTCCAACGTAAGAGAGCTACAGCAACAACGCCAACGAAGAGGTACACCCCCAAAGGAACAGTATCATTGAGCTGTAATAGCATGGTGAGTGATTTGCTGGTTGAGTCGGAGCCTTGTATTGCAAGAAGGGGGGCTAAGCGGTAGGAAAGGAAAGGAATGGGTGAGTTAAACGCTGTTCGGCCCCTAGAGAGCAACACCGACACCGGGGTCTGATCTGTCTTAATATACCTATTCCCATACATAGCACCACGGTGCTAATTCTTTGTGCTTGCCTGGCTGTTCGAATAGCTAGATATTAACCATATGGGCAGTCGAGGAGGATTTCTTAAGATACAAGGGCTCCACTTGGGCACAATTTGATCCGCAAGTGCGGAAAATGGAGAGATCCCCATAACGAGACTGTGGGATTTCGAGCTTGGGGGGGGGGGGGGGGGGGGGGGGCACCCCCCCCCCCCCCCCCCCCCCCCCCCCCCCCCCCCCCCCCCCCCCCCCCCCCCCCCCCCCCCCCCCCGCAACCTGCAATGATACCCTACATGGTGTAGCAGATGGCGTATCTTTATCCTCGGGTAGGATAAGGCTGCGAGGTTTGGCGTTCTTTGCAGTCTTACTATCGCAATGCCCGAGGGCTCCAACGTGACTCGTTCTAGAGGGTGAACAGGATTTGCATATGGATCTGACTAATCTGGTAGCCGCCCCGGCTAACGACTTATAGCGCCAAGGCCGGTGAGACGGGCGGGCGGGCCAAGGGTTGTGAAACCCGCATATGTACCCAATACATAAATAATCAGGTATTTTTTTCAAGTAGTAGCAGGTTGGATGGCAAAGTGCTGATATAACCACACCACCTCCTTGTTGGTCCATATGTCCCGCGTCTACATGCGGACTACTATAGAGATACCTATACAGGAGACGAGCGCCTCCTTACATACAGCAGGACACGTAAAGACCGAGGCACGCCCAGTAGTTGAGGTGTTATGTTAGTATCTACCTCAGAAGCTCCTGAAGTCCCCTCTCCCTCGATATCTTCAGACTGGCACTGATCGAATAGGCGCCCCTATCAAACAATGTAAGCACCCAATAACTCACCATACATCCCAAGCTTACGTATTGCTACCCGGCTCAACTCTAGGAATCGAAATCTGGGCAGATCATTTATAACCCAAATTCTACCTCTCCCATGGCCTACGGATGATTTTACGGGCAAGACGATTATCGTCACTGGAGCAAATAGTGGCTTAGGCCGCGAGGCTGCGCGACATTTCGTCAGGCTCAATGCCCAAAAGGTTATTTTGGGGTGCAGGGATCCCCTAAAAGCAATGTCAGCCAAACAAGACATCGAGTCGTCTGAGAAATGTAGTAGTTGCGAGCTGGAAGTATGGCCAGTCGACCTCGGATCGTTCGAAAGTGTCAAGTTGTTTTGCCACCGTGCAGCTGAGCTTGAGCGACTCGACGTCGTCATTGAGAACGCCGGTCTATTAAGTCATACGTATCAGCAATTCGAAGGCTACGAACGACAATGCACGGTTAATATTATCTCGACCTGGCTTATGGCTTTATTACTCCTGCCTACCATGCGGAAGACCAGTGCTAAGTTCTACAATGAACGAGGAGAAGTAAGTGACGCGCAGTTTCTGGGCTAAACCGCTACTATGTGGAAGGGCTTACCTGTAACAACGGTCTTTTAAAAGCCCGGCATGCCGCATTTGTGCGTAGTCGGATCCAATTCCCAGTTTTATACCGATTTCAAGCAACGGAACGAGCTATCAATCTTTGAGTCGCTCAAAGGGAACGAGGACATGTATCACCGGTATGCCAACACGAAGCTAATCAGTTGTCTCGTTATGCGGGAGGTCGCAAAAAGAATGAAAGACAGCGGGGAGCCCCAGGTTGTTCTCAACATGGTCGAGCCCGGTTTCTGCAAGTCCGAGCTCCTGCGTGAAGGGACGTGGCCGTGGTATTTTAAGGTCATGATGGCCGTCGCAAACGCAGTGTTGGCGCGTACGCCGGAAATGGGTTCCCGTACCTATATCTGGGCTGCTTGTGCTGGCCCACAAAGTCATGGTGTCTATGTTGAGGATTGCATGTTCAGTACACCTGCACCCTTGGCTGATACCGAAGAGGGTGGGTTGCTACAGGTCAAGGTTTTCCGTGAACTAGCTGAAATCCTTGAAGGTATTGTGCCTAATATCACGCGGAACATTTGACTTCGACCTTACTGGTTATCAAAATGGCAAATGAGGTGGTCATCGGAAATATGGCTTACATTGGTCGACCTATCACAGACTTTCAACGGAAATACTCCTAAATATACAATTTATGTTCTGTCATCGTCGCCCCGGGCTGATGGACCAATGACTTGCCGATGATATCACTTTATAATGGCATGGAGTACATATGCATCGCACATAGATGTAGATTTTATCTAGTATATGTCGGTAGTTGAGGTGACTTGTTGGAAGAGCGGTGAAAGGAACAAACGGGCTTTGATGTGTGGCCCCAGGATTGCAAGGACAAAGGAGCTGAAGCCTATATGTGACTGCTCCCCCCCCATCACCAGACTAGATAGTAAGAGCAAGCAAGCTACTCCCCCAGTCTCAAGAATTGCAACGCATTTGCCGATAGTATATAACAATCTGCACCTCTCTTAGCCAACATGACTATCCTATGGCAGTATACTATGACTCGTCATTTTTCAATTTTCGCAGTTCCGCTCCAAAGAGCAGAACAACACGGACATCGTAGCTAGACCGCCGGGCCCCTACCTTCATACTGAGAATACCAGACCAAGATATGAGAGACCTCGGCTCAAACAAACCACTCCGAAAGAATTTGGGCCGTATATCTGGAGCTACTCAGGTATGCCTAAGGCGTCTTCTAAGGGTAGAAAGGCAGGTCTGTTCGATTCAAACCTAAACTACCAATTAAGAATAATTAGTCCTTTCTTCGGGTTCCTTGATCGAAGAATATTCGCGCACTAATTTTAACATACGAAAGCGGACGCCTATAGTTGGTATCTGAGGGTGTGATCCGACTCCTTGCACCCTATATTCCTGACGAATATGTTGCCGGCCTATGGAAAATGCGTTTAATCGGTAGACCTGTTATGCCATGGTCAAGGCCCGTCCGTCGAAGCAAGCGCTTGAGGGATTAGGCGAGGCGAAAAAGGGGAGCACCGACCAGCCACCCACTGCTTGGGTAGTGGTGGGCAGAACAAACTGGGAGGGGTATCATTGAAGTACATAAATGTTACTGTGACCAGGTACATAAGTACATCTAGAGCTCAAAGCCACGGAAGGCAACAGCGTTACATTTTGGTTCTAGGGTGGGTGCATATGCGGTGCCCGCTTATCCTCTCAAAACAGGAATCCTTTTTAGGTAGTATAGATTAATTATGTACAGCCTGCTAGGCTGCCTGTTAGGTTGGTGAGGACGCACACCAGATGATCTGTATTTTACAGTCTAGAACCCCTTACCTACGCAGGGTTCTTTCCCCACGTATCGACTAGACGTCCAAGAACTCACATGCTTGAAGTGTTGGCTCTTAATATTAGGTATATTCCCGACCCAACTAGATTGTTGTTTTCTCAGTTCGATTTTGACGTTGCTCCCAGCACTTCTAGCTACCCATCTATCAACGAAAATCCACATCACCATGAGCAGCAACGACCCCTGCAAACCATCGAGTTACCCTCCGTCTAAGACGGCCCTCCTTCTCCTCGACTACCAAAATGTGCTGGTCGGCATGATCCAAGACCCGGAGAGGAAAGAGAAGCTAGTGGAGTCGGCCAAGACGCTCCTGGCGACGGCGCGAAAAAACAACGTCGCCATCGTGCACTGCCTCATGGACACGAACAAAGACCCGCCCGCCAATAGCAAGGTGACGGAACAGTATTTGTCGCTGCACAAGCCCGCTCTGTCAGCCAATCCCATACTATCGGCCGAGTACAGTGATCTTGCTATCGCCGGCCGTACCTCCGAAGGCGGCCACGAGAGCACCTCCCTCAGGCCTCCTGGGTATAGGTCTGCCTTGGTGGCCGAGGGGATCTTGCCGCTTCTGCGTGAGAAATTGGGTGTTACCCATCTCATACTCGGCGGCATCGCGACTAGCGGCGCCGTGTTGGGCACGGCCACGCATGCCACCGACCTGGACTTCGTCGTCACCGTCGTAGAGGATGCGTGCTGGGACCCTAATGAGCAGGTGCATCGCGCTCTTATCGACACAGTGATTCCGACTTTGGCTTGGGTGTCGGACGTTGAGGAGGCGGTCCGTAACATGACGGGCTAAGCGGGAAGTAAAGATTACCTGTAAAGGCTTAAAGCACTTCCAATTTGTTGACAGGAACCTCTCCTCCTTTACTTTTCGCATACCATCGGGGGAGGTCTCACTACTTGCTACTTCGTTACATCCACGGTAGAGTTGCTCGTACCCCTAATAGATGATCCTGGGAGCAGGGCTACTTCTTGATACACCCAGCCTGGGATCGGATTGGCGCATTACAGAGCAGACTTTCGTATTCATTTTGGTCTTCAGAAATGCTTCTTTTGATAAGTATTTTGATAGGAGGAGACTGAGTAATCCAAAAAAGAGGTTACTGGGCCTAGGATGACTTGATAGCCTAACCGCGTGCTTTGTTGTAAATGGTGGAACGCAGCGCGGACTGTTGTCACGAAGTGGCAAGGATTCTTCGGAATCTCAGTAATAATATGAGACCCTGACATCACACACTGAAGCATATACGGCTGAAAAAGGATAAATTATCAGGTTGACCTCCAGGAGGTCCATCTAGAAAGAATGCGTAGCGATGCCTCCTTAAATACACAGAAAAACAGCTGCGGCTGCGAGAGAGCTGTACCAGAATGCATAAAGCAAACAATTTCCAACGGTAGACAGAAAAAGACAAGACCGTAGCAGGTGCTGTTGCCACACATGTCGGCTCGCCGTAATAAAAAAACGATTATAAAAAAAAGAATAATAGAATTATAAAGGGGAGGTGCAAAAGTCGGTTTTGTCCGTAAGAATAGTTCTTGGGTCGGAGGAAACCACTGAGCACGCTGATCTTTTTCTTTTCGTTTCTTCTTTTCTCTGCCTACATCAAATGGGATAGGTGTTCTTGGTCCTTACTTACATAGATCGGGCCGCTGTTGGTTATGGTGAACATGTACGTACGCACATTAACTCAGCGAAGACTTTCTTGATTTCTGGTTACGTGCATTAGATTGCCATTGGCCCGTTACTAGACATATATAATCTCGAGCTCACGTAGACGCCTTGACCCCCTTTCCTCTACCTGTTGCCTTTGCCTTACTCTTACCCTTGTCCTTAGCCTTACCCTTCCCGTCTTGCTGTCCCGTTTCCCGAACGCCTTCGTCGCCTTGTCCCTCTAGAGTAGTATCATGTACAAAGTCTCCATCCGCGTCATCATCATCGCCGCCGGCACCCGCAGCAGCCGCAGCCTTCTTGGCGCGCAGCCTGTTGACCGCCTCGGTCATGCGCTTGCTGCTCTGGACCTTTTTCCGGGGCGCGAACGCCTCACCGCCGCTCCCAGCACCGTTTTGATTCCCCCGCTGCTGTTGTTGGTGGGGCAGCCTCGCGCCGAGGCCGACGCCGCCCTCGAAGTAGCGCGTGATGTTGGTCTGGGTGCCCTCGGCGTCGCGGCGGTTCATGTCGCGGACGACGGGGACGAGGACCTCGTCGGTGCGCTCGCGGGACCAGCCGACGGTGCGCATGAGGAAGTCCCTGAGACCCTCGACGTCGGGGACGCCCCAGCGGAAGGGCTCGGGGCTCGCGTCGACTTCCGGCTTCAGGTAGGCCTCGGAGACGGCGGGGCTCGGGAAGCCCGTAGGCAGAAAGAGGCGCGCCCCCATGGAGCGGCGGAACTTGCGGCGGAACGGGGAGGCGCGGTCGGCTTCGAGAGCGCGCCCGCCCACTTGCACGTCCTGCCACCAGTCACGGAACCGCTCGAGCCCTTCCGTGCCCCCCGGGAACTCGGACAGGATCTCGACGGCGGTGACAGGACCCACACCGGGTAGGCCTTCGGCGTAGTCGGAGCCCAGCAGCTGGGCGAGCGCGATGAGCTGCTCGCGCGACAGCGAGAGCTCCTTCTCGAGGTCCGCAGCCAGGTAGCACTCGACGAACTTGTTGCTGTTGAACATGTTCTTGTACACGCGCGTGCCACCGAACAGGAAGATGTCCGAGTCGTCGGTGACGATGCCGTCGACGAGGCCGAGCCGCACGAGCTCTGCGCACTGCGCCTCGGCCTCCATCGGCGCCGTGATGTAGGGGATGCCGAAGAAGCGCAGGAGCGCCTGGCACTCTGTGATCATGATCTGCGTGACCTCGTCGGCGTCTCTCCTGTCCTTTTTCTGCTGCGTACGTAGCGCCTTCAGTTCTCTTTCGTAGGCTTCCTGGTTCTCCTTTTCGGACTTGTTGTTCAGCTGACTAGCAAACCGTGCATGCTCTTCCGCTTCTTCTGCCATCTGAGCGAGCAACTCTTCTTCTTCGGGGTCGCTGAATTCGTCATCCACATCGTCAGCGCCAAATATTTCGTCATTCACGTCTACCACTGATGCCTCGGGAACGTTAGGTTGTTGGACTGGTTCTGGCACTGGTTCAAATACAGGCTCGCGAGAGGGCTTGCGGGCCACGGTGTCGTCGGTAGGCTCCTCCTCCGGTGGTTGCATTACTTCAACTTCCTCGAACTCCGGCTCTGGTGAAGATGACTTAGAAGGCGCTTGAGGTGTCTTGGTCGTATCATCAAGGGCCTGTGCTTCTGTAGCGACCTGTTCCTGCACTGAATCGGCGTGCCGTGTATCCTCAACTTGATCTTCATCATCCGGGATGGGAGGGCTGACCCTTGTCAAGGTGGCCGGAGATAAGCGCACATCTGGAGTCTCTTCTGTGGGAGTCGGCTTCTTCCGAGGTGGTGGTCGTGGAGGTGCATCTACGAATTCGATATCGCTATCATCGTCGGAAGATTGAATTTCGATGATCGCTTCTTTGCGAAAGCGTTTCTCCTCCTCCAGAGCTGCCTCTCGGTCCGCTTCGTTTATTTCCCTCTCATTTTCTTGCTGTGCCTTCATCATTTCGCGGATGTCGGCATCTTCCTGTACCATCCAAGGAGGCAGCGGCCGCGGACCTTCGTCAGCATCCGCTCCACGCTCGAAACCGCCAGCAAGCTCGTCCTCAGAATGTGGCTCTAGGTTAGGGTCCTCGACTACAGACAGCCTGTCCTCCCGCTGCTCGGCTTTCTTGGCGAAGATACTGGACTTCCAATCCAGTTTTTCAAACGGCAACGGCCCGCCGAACGGATTTCTGAGATTGGAAACTGGCGGAGCTGCTTGTGGCTTCGGTGCCGAAGCTTTCTTCTTCTTTCTTGCCCTAGACAAAGCAGCCCGCAAATCATCTTCGCTCTCGCTATCTGCACTCGCCTTCCGCTTCGGCACAGAAGCATTTGCTCTGTTGTTGACAATGTGTGCGATCATGCTGCCACTGGTGGAGGCGATGGGCTTTGATTGCTCAACAGCAGCTTTCTGAGTCCATTCTGGGGCCGGAACGTCCTCAAACTCCGCCTCATCTTCGTCTTCTGGACCCGGAGAGGATACTCCGTGCTGATTCTTTAGTGATAGGGCAATGGCCCGGCTGATGTCCTCTTCTTCGTCATCTAGCAACCGCTGATCCTTATCGTTCGGTTCGAAGAGGCTATCAATGGCCTTCGAAGGGTCTTCTGGGACGAAGAGTGCGTCTTCATCCTCATTCGCCACAGCAACGTCTTCGCCGTCGTCTTGTGCGATAGGTCCCCGGGAAGCATGGCTGGCGGCTTTCGGCAAACGGTTCAACCCCTCGATGGGGACATCTTCGAAGTCGTCGTCTTCCCATTCATCGTCCTCTTCCTTGGCCTGATATTGAAAGTCGAGTGCATCGACGTCGATGGGTTTGTGGATCTCGCCCCGATCCTTCTCTTTACTCACGACTCCCAGTGCCCAACCACCTTCGGCACCATCATTTTTGACGAGGATGTACTCGCGATCTTTTTCGCCCGCAATTCGACCATTCACACCCAGCGTAAGATCAGTACCGGTCATGCCTGCTTCTTTCATCAGGCGTTGGGTCAGGTGATTCCTCTCCCTAACCCTTTCGATCTGGAAGCGTGAGAAGTCCATTCTATTGGGAAACATGGTGTCCAGCTGCTCTTTGCTTAGACCCATCCTTAGGCGACTCCGCAACCGGGCGGCGTTGAGAATATTGTAACGGTCGGCGGGCGGTAGGCTCTTGAAGAACTCGCCCTCGAAATCTATCTTGCTGAAGTCGTAGAGATTGATGTCCTCACCGCTGTTGAACTGGCGGGCATACTCCTCTAACTCCTCCACGCTCATTATTCGCGGGTCTTCTGGTCGACCCATGCTCTCGATACTGCCGTCGAGCTCTGGCAGGTGATAGGCATCTTGCTTGAAGAAGCGCCTGCTCCTCTGCCGTTCCTTCTGGTCCATGCCCAGCTCGTCCACGTAGATCAGCTTATCAGCATCTGGGAGCTCCTCGAGCGCGTCGTCGTCCTTCTCGACGGCAGGCCCCACGCCCTGCTGCTCGAGCTCGAGCCTCCGACGCCTCCTCTCGCCCTCCTCCTCGGCGATGCGGTGCATCTGCACGGCGAGCAGCTTGCCAGCGGTGCGGACGGCATCCTCGCGACGACCCTCCCTCCTGCGCTTCCGCTTGGTGATGGTCTGGCGCTTCAGGGCGGGGGCGCCGCCGTCGAACACGAACACCGGCTGGATGCCAAACCACAGCAGCTTGCAGATGCGGCGGAAGAAGCCGACGACATGCGAGTTGCGCAGCGCGTTGCCCTCCTTGTCGCGCACGGCCTTCAGGAACTGGTAGATCCAGATGGAGGCGTCGACGGCGAGGCGCTTGCGGTTGAGGGTGGCGAGGTTCGTGGGTCGCGCACACGGCTGGATGACGGTCCAGAGGCCGTTCACACCCATGACGACAAAGGCACCCAAACACTAGAGTATTACGATAGGTATATGCTAAGTAGTTATAATTCGCTACGAAGCGCTTAAGGAAGGCCTTATCCGCCGGTCATGATTAAATGAGCCAAAGAGGCCCTCGGGTTTTGGAATCGAGTTCGCCGTCTATTCTCGGAGTAAGATGGGAGACGAGGTCAACATACGGCATCTTCCTTCGATGAAGGGAATGTGAGAGAGACATGCCTGCAAAGGAATTTCTGCCTAGGATGTCAATTCCCGATGACGATGACTCGGCGCTAACTTGAGTAGCGGGCGCGCGCTGGGATTCGCGTTTATTACAGAGCTCCAGGGGTTACCTAGATACCTAAATGCTTAGCTAAGTGATTTTGATTTCCGTTATCGATAAGGTGCTAAACCCCACCAAATGCTACATACCATGAATGTAGGCATTTAACCATGGCCATGTTTTACTATTCCCATCAACAATATATCTCATTGAATTGAGGCGGTTGGCCATACGCGTATGTTTAAAGCATGGATCCCGCTCAAGAGAAGGCCGAGGCAGAGGCCTTCCTCCACAGCTTGATCAACAAGACGCTGCGAGTTCATACTACGGACTCGCGCATCTTCGTAGGAACATTCAAATGCACCGACCCTGTTCGTCTAGATTTCCTACTCCCCCTGTCACTGCGATATTGTACATCTGGTGAGACTGACTCGGGAACCATGTGCAGAAGAGCAATGTCATACTCGCCGTGACGCACGAGTATCGTCCACCGTCGATAGATAAGGTTGGCGAAGCGGCAGCTCACTCCGGGGACGATACGGTAAAGATGAACATGACTTCGCGATACCTCGGGCTAATCGTCATCCCCGGGAGATACATCGTCAAGATGGAAGTCGAAGAGTTCGTCAGCCAGCTTAAGAGCTGATAGGTTCTCGAACGAAAAGAAGTCCATTCCGGGGTCTGGATGGATTCGGCAAGATCGACGTCCAAAAGAAGTTAGAACTTCCCGAATATCATAAGTCGTCCGCGGGTCGTCCGTAATCATGGATATTGGGGCGTAGAGTACTCGATTCGACATACTCAGACGGTGGTTGAGATGCTGTGTCAGTAAACCTTGCCCAAGCCGTCAGACCGAACCAACAACAGCCTAGCAGCCCTTCCAGGGCGACCCAGTGAGGTAGCCGTCTACAGCTTCTGAGAATCAGGGCTGAGAAAATATTTCTCCAGGATATGGCGGCACTGGTATGGGTCCGGTGGGATAGCGGAGGGCAATGAGCGGAAGCGCACGAAGAATTCATGGAGTTCGCAGCCCACGGGCTAGCATTAGTCATCGGGACGCCAGCTTGAAGGAATGCGAATTTGAAAAGAACCAATTCACGATACCCTTCAAAAGCTGACATTCTGAGTGTGTCGTTTAGATGATGACCTTCGATTTTCGATTGCGCCCAATGAGATCTAGTAGAAGGCATCATCTTTCTTAGTTGGTGGTTCCTCGGTCGGTGATTGATGGGGAAATCGCACCCCCGAAAGCGCCGGTTCGATGAGCTAGCAATGGTAATGAGCTCCCGGGCACTCCGCCCGCAGCCGTCCACTTTGCGGTAACGGTCGGCCGAGAACTCATACCGATGAAACCCACGTAGTAGTTTAAGAACGGCGGCATATCCACGATGTAATAAATTCACTCTTTATATTACTGCGTTGGTAATCAGTGCCTTTTACCTGCATCGCTTCTTTGTCACTCATTCCCTGTGAAGCTCATCCGAGAAGCGCGCTACGATGGCCGAGGAAGAAAACACCACCTTCCGGAACCCCGTGATCCGGGGCTTCAACCCGGACCGGACGGTGTGTGGTGCCGGCTACGGAGACGGCGCCGACGACGTACCTCCCCAGCACGTCGACGTTCGAGCACTTTCCCGGTTGCGCCATATACGCGTCGACGGACCTGGTCGACTGACGGCTCATCGGCCACGCCCTCAATCGCCGGAGCCAGATCGAGATGAGGACCGTCGAACCCGGCGCCGGCAGCTGGGCCAGCACCCTGCGGTACCGGCCGCGGGAGAAGTGCTGGTACCTTGCCAACGGCCTCTACTAGAGGCACCGTCCGACTACTGGTGTAGGTTTGACGATGACACCATATCGCTGCGCTGAGCCGAGCCGGCCTTCACGTGTAGAAATGACATGACATGGCATGGCACGCAATCTGGTATGAAAAGGGACGGGCGGCTGATGGAAAACTCGTAAAAAAGGAGCGCATCTTCCCGCGTGGCTTCTACGTCTGCAGGGACAATATCTGGAACGGAAAAAGCGTGGTCCGACCCCGTGTACTTCGACAACCGGGGCTTCGACCAGGACGTACATACATTTCCGTCACTTGTTTCCTCCCCTGTTCGCCCGCCACTACCTAGGACTTGATATTACTGTACAATACTTAAACGTGTGCCACGGCGGTCCAGCTCTTCTGGGATAACGACGGCAAGGTATACCTGAGCACGACGGCGCGGTTCGCGGACCGTCCTGCAGACTCGAAGCTCAAGGACTTCGCCATCCACGCTTCTGAAATCGACCTCGACGGGCCGCACGCTGACGCCGCCCCGCGTCATCCGAGCCTCGCCCCACGGCGTTGCCGAGTGTTCACACATCCTGCGCCGCGGCCGTTATTATTACGTATTTACGGCCGAAGGCGGCACCGACGCCGGCCACCAGGAGTGGGTATTCCGCATCACCGAGGGCCCTTATGGACCTGTGAGTGGGGATTTCTGTGTCGGATTTGGAGATTTTCCACCCACCCTTTCCATACTTGTGCTGTTGATCGTGGGACTCCGTAAGGGGTTGGTAGGGTTTCACTTCTGGCGATATGCGGCCTGTGCTGTCCGCGTTTGACTAGTATGCGTGACGGAGGACCCTTGACTCCGATATGTTGCAGTGGGAATCGCAGGGTAAGCCCCTCTGGTCTAATGGCCCCGACGAGGAGGTCCAATGGACAGGCCACGCTGATATCTTCGAGGACGGGAAGGGCAGGTGGTGGTCGGTGTTCCTGGGTGTGCGACCGGTGAAGGTTGACGGGAAGTATCTGGAGCCGTAACTAGGTTAGAGCCTGATGTCTATGTCCTAACTCTATGTAATGATGACTAACGAGACCAGGGCGCGAGACTTTCCTCGTGAAGGTGGATTAGGTCGATGACTGGCCGGTGTTCAACGACGGAAAGAATGTCACGCTGCAGACTCAGGGGCACACTGCTGTGAAGCAGCTCCTAGCGGAGAGGAAACCCGGAGATGTGGCATGGTAGGCCACATTGGACAGAGCGGAACTGGAGCTGGGCTGGCACCAGAAAGAATGTACACCTGCACTTCCAACCTCGGGTCCTCCCCTCCATCCTTCTCCCTAGCTTGGGGCAGCGCTGGCATGTCTCCCAGACACGATTTTGAAGCAGAGTTACGCCCTCGTACAACGGCCGGGTCATCTCCGCCTATACGGGAACTGCTACAACCTCTGGTGCCCCGAGGCACCGGCGATGCTCTTGAGGAAGTCGTCCTACACCAAGGCCTTCAGCGCGAAGCTGCAGTTCGACCCCAGGAAGCCCGGCTACGAGGCCGTTATTGTGCTCTGGTGGAACCAGAACTCGTTCGCCGCCATAGGCATCCGGCTGGTAGTGGCGGATGACAACGGTGAGCATCCCCATAAGACGGTCGTTTTCCAGGAGCCGACCGGAGAGGCCGGCGATTTCAAGGTATCTACTCACCTACTTGCTTTATTCGCGCATCCAAGAGGCAAAACCCGCGATGTGTAAGTCAGTGAGTGACGTTGTTGAATGCAGGGAGGTATTATCCTACGGCGCGGCGGCCCCGGGCGCTGCCGAGACGGTGGCCTTGAGCGTGGAGGCGTACCCCGCGAGCTACAGGCTCAGGGTGGCCTCGGCTGCGAGGAGCGGAGCTTCAACGTCGTCGGTAGCGCGTTCTGCGGCGCTATGTTTGGCATCTATTCGTTCGGGGAGTGGGAGCCGGTCTGGACCCGGCTGACTTCTCCGAAATCAAGATCACGGAGTCTTACACTGGGGGGTATCTCTCCCCGACTCGTCATGTTTGAGCAGATATTGTCTTGGGATCCATATTACCAGGAAAAGGATTTAGAGGTCTCTGTGAGACTAGGAAAGGGGCTCTTTCACATTGTAGACGGGGAGCTCGTGCGAATATAGACGAAGAATCCAAGACATCTTTCAATTGCTAGTCCAAGCGCATCTTACATATTCTATGTCGAACCAATTTGCCCTCCAAGGGACTCGTGGACAGGGCAGTACTGGTCGAGGAGACACAGGAGACAGGGGGGTTCGAAAACTCGATTGAGAACCACTTCTCGAAAACTGAGCACTTCTCGAAAATTGAGCATCCAGAACCAGAAAAAAAAAGCTATGAACAACCTGGCTTAGCACAATATTGCAGTATTTCAATCCTTTGAACCCGAAAACTACATCTGCACGCAGATGGACTCGCATTGTCATTTTCAGACCTCTTTGGTTACCCAAACCTTAAGGGTCCCTGCGCCCAATCGAGCATGATACAAGTTTTCGGATCCATCGTGGTCACGGAACCTCAATATTGTAAAGTGACGCTGCCTAACCTCGATCAAGCCTACTGTAACGTCGCTCCTCTTTGCCAAGCATCGTCCCCTGTCCCAAAGTTTTCGCGCGATCTCGTCGGCTGATCTCAATTCTACTTATAGCAACAACATCTTCGTGTATTCTTCTGCTTCTCATGTCTCAACGCGACTGTATATAAGCCGCAGCCGCTCCTTTTAACCCGACTTCTATCCCGATGAAGTCGTCCGCCCTTTTCCTGGCAGCGATCCTGGCCGCCACAGCATCGGCCCAGGTCCGCCTGCCGTTTTCGCGCCAGCACCGCGCCGGCGCCACCGACGGATCTGCTCAGCGTCGGACGCCCCCCGCCGTCGAGTTATACGGGGCGCAATTCACCTACGTAATCAACGCGTCGGTCGGCACGCCGCCGCAGAACCTCTCGCTGGCGCTGACACTCTCCGCCGACGAGTCCTGGGTCCTGGATGCGAATGACTTGTCCTACGAGGACTACGGCGCCTTCTGGCCGGGAAACTCATCGACGTTCGTGCAACCTGGCTGGAACAGCTTCAGCCTGCGGTACATAGACGGGCATCTCGCGTACGGCGACCGTATCCGCGAGACGCTGTGGGTGGGCGGCGCCGCTGTCCCGAACCTGACCATGGGCCTCGCGCACGAGACCAACGCCCGGCTGGGTATGCTGGCCCTCGGATTCAATCGCAGCTCCTCGGACGTGCCGAACTTCCCGGACCGCATGCTGGCCGAGGGGCTGGTCAACTCGACGGCCTACAGCCTGTGGCTCGACGGCCAGTCCGCCGAGTCCGGCAACGTGCTCTTCGGCGCGGTCGACAAGGCCGCCTTCGAGCCGCCTCTTGTGCGGTTTCCCGTCGGCACGGCGACGTTTCCGGACGGGGTCTACCTCTCTCCTCAGACATTTAACGTGAACCTCGCTTCAGTGAACTTTAGTCGCACAGCGGGCGGTCCCATGCAGCCTTTGGTTCAGAACCAGACGGCCGTGGAAGAAGTCATTGTCACGATCGATCCTAACTTCGCCGTCACGCACCTGCCGCAGTTTCTCGCGCGGCCGATTTGGGATCTGGCCGGTGTCACGTACAACGAGGACCTGAGGCTTGCCACGATTCCCTGCAGCGCAGCTTCGAACTCGACGGCGCGTCTGGCGCTCCAGCTGTACGGCACCGACGGACCCGTTATTGACGTGCCCGTCAGCGATCTCGTACTGGACGGGGATGGAGTTGTTACCTCTACCTGGGACTGGGATACAGAGGCAGCGACGACGTGGTGCACGTTCGGCGTGCAGAACACTTCTTCCATCAGCTCATCTCTATCTGAGGAGCGTCGCGCGTGGGGCTTAGGCGCCCCTATGCTGAAGCGGTCGTATGTCGTCTTCGATCTCGCCAACAGGGAGATGGCGCTCGCGAGGGTCAAGTTTGGCGCCGATCAGGATGATGTGGTACCTTTTCCCAGCTACGGAGCTGATATCCCCGAGTCGACTAAGGCGTGCAACGAGAAATATGATTACTGCTCCGACGACTCCGACGGCTCGGGTTCTACGGGCCGCTACCGCTCCGGTACACCATACGATGGAGGTTTGTCCGGTGGCCCACTAGTCGGCGTCATGGTTGGTTGTATCGTCGGGACCAGCGCCGTGGCACTGGGAATCATCTGGGGCATACTAGCTTGTGCCCGTCGCAGGCAACAGTCTGCTGATACCGCCGTGGACGACGAGAAGGCTCAGGCCGTGACCGAAGCTGAACAGCCTCCAGCATTACCGCCCCGCCCCCCACCGCCCGCTGATCCGGAGAAGGCAGCGGCGGCACAGGCAGTAGCCGAAACAGAATCCCCTCCAACAATACCCCCTCCAGAAACACCCCCTCCAACAATACCCTCTCCAGCAATACCCCCTCCAGCAATACCCCCTCCAGCAATACCGCCGCCAGGAATACCGCCCCACCCCCCAGTGCCCGCCGATCCGGAGGAAGCAGCTGCAGCGCAGGTGAATGATGAACAGGTGGCACCTTCGAGTTGATATCCAGGAGTCACTAGACTACTCCCCGGAAACCGCAGAGCAGACGAGCCACGCCTTAGGGATCGGCTGGGCTAAGGAGACGCTATCATCACGGTTGGGCTGGCCTCGAACGAAGACTGGGCTGGAACTGGGGTGGACCATGGCTGTAGGACTAATAGACTAACTAATTCGATAATTAATAGGCCTTAAACACGATCTCTACGCGTTCAATATTTCAATGCAAACACGTCACAGAGAGTCGTTTTGTGGGATGAGTCGACTATCATCCAACCACACTATTCTGGTCTCCCTCTGCTGGATGGCGAGCGACAGAAACTTAATACTCATTAGCTAATTACAGGGCTGTGGGTTGATGTCTCCGGTGGCAGAAAATGAACCTAAAGTAGCAGAGCACTGCCCTCTTGCATGTCTTTCCTAAGTAATGCCCGAAGAATGTCTCATGATTTGAGGCTTCTCATGAGATTCTCGACGCAGCGATTGGGAGCCGGGTTCGGCAATACAAAAATGGGTATAACGCAAGGGGGTGTCATCTTTATGCCGGACAGGGACGCGCCGAGGAGGGAAGTGAGCCAATCTTACTCCCAGTCGCCTCTTAGTGAGGCATCAGGCTCAGAACAAGACTACCCTATCTAGTTTATAATGGGCTGCAGTTCAGGTGACCGGAGACCGTCCCACCGACCTCTGAGTCTTCCCTTCCTACGAAGGAAGCACCCCCCGGACAAATGTAATTGTCCCTTGAAGACGAAGTCGTTCTCGCCCGTGCTTAGCAGGACCTCCTCCACATTGGGTCGGACGTGGCTCGTCGACACAATTCGATCAGATTTCGCCGCTTCCGTCTTGAATCGGGTAAGTATCGAATCGCCCTAGCCCACTCATTAACCGCGACCTCCTGCTGACAACTTCCACACGTCAAGTACTCAATGATCGTCCTTTCCACCAGGGTCAACTGTGTCAGCTTATGCGTATTCCTCTGGAGCCGACTCCGACCCGGAAGAAGACAATTCAGACTCATCCCCCGGCGACGCCCACTCCAAATCCACCGACTCACTGGACGAAACCTCCCCGTCCAAATCCTCCCCGGGCCTAGGACCAACCCGATCGGACTGCCCAGCACTACGAATAAGCCATGTCAACTCCCCAACACCAACCTCGATCCTCCGCGCAATCATCAGCGCCGTCTCGTCGTTGCCGTTGACGACTCGCCGGTCCAGCCTCGGGTCGCGGAGCAGTAGCTGCACGATCTCTTTGCGGCCAAGCGTCACGGCCGTGTGGAGCGCCGTGTCGGCCATGTCGTCCTGCGCGTTGGGATCTACCCTCCCGTCATCAAGCAGTAGCTTTACAACCGCTGCGAAGTTGGCGGTCACGGCTGCGTGGATGGGCGTCTGTTTCTTGTTGTCTAGTCTCGTGGGGTCGAGCCTGCTATCTTTCAGTAAGATCTTTATGCTCCTGGTGACGTGCCGCGCTGACTCCTTGTCGAGGTGTAGGCTTGCGGCTAGGTGGAGAGCTGTGCGGCCCTCGGGGTCCGGCGTATTGGGACTGAATTGTCGGAGAGCAAGGAAACACTTCATGAGAGCCGGCAGCTCCCTGGCGCCGCTCCCGTCGGACACGACAATATGGAACGCCGTCTGACCATTGATGTCCTTCAGGACTCCGTCCGTCCGTTCATTATCAAGAAGGGCGCGGATTACCCGGCCCATATGGAGGCGTTGTTCCCAAGCTGGCTGGCTAGCTTTCAGCCGAGCTGCTAAGTGGAGGGCCGTCCGGCCCGCAGAGTCTTGAGCATTGATATCCGTACGGATATCAGCGACAAATGCCTTCACCGTACCTACTTGAATCGCACCCGGCGCATGACCATCGATGTGCGCATGTAAAGCCGTTTGGCCGTCCTTGTTCCGTCTATTCGGGTCCAGATTTGTATTCGCGAATAGACTAGCTAGCATCTTCTGTCCCCTGGAGGTTCGCACCTCAGACGTTGACAGAAGGTGCAAAACAGTCGTCTGCTCTAGAAAGTGTGCCAAGTTGGGATCGACGGATGGGAATTCGAGCAATGCGTTGACAGTCTCCACGCGCCCGTTACTTGCCGCGATCCAGAGAGCCGTCCGGCCCTTGATATCTCGTTGGTTTGGCTCTATCAGACCAGACTCCAGCAGCATCCTCAGGTAGTATTTGGGCTTGCCATTCCAGTGCCTGGCAGCGATATGAAGCGCGGTTGTTCCACCCTGGCTGATCCATTGATTGCATCTCCCATCCGCAAAAAATACCATGGCAGCTTTGCCATGGGTGTTGATGTCGAGGAGATCAAACGCCGTCTTACCGTCCAAGTTGGCAATCGAGGCATTAGTACGAGAATCTCGGAGCAGCGAATCAATTGCACTGTGCGTTCCACGGATGGCTGCGGTGTGGAGCGGCGTTTGGCCCTTCGAGTCGCAGATATTCGGATCCGCAGTTTCGATCGCGAGAAGCTGGTCAAGCCCGAGCCCCGATTCCGCACCCAGGTGTAGTACTGTCCGACCATCACTCGTGGCCACAGCTAGGTTCAGAATATCGGCCTTTTTGTTCAAAAGAAGCTGGAGCGAGCCATATATCCGGTCACTGGAGCCATCTGCCTCTAGTAGAAAGGCAGTCGGGGTTCTGCCAGCTTTGTCGACAGCGTTAGGATCTAACCTAGTGTTTGCGAGAAGCAGCTTTAATGCAGCTTGTGCGAGGTCGTATTCAAAAGCCATCACGAAGTGAAGGATGGTGCCCCTCGGAGAATTCTGAAGATCCTTCAGGGGCGAGAATGTGCATCCGGTAATGTTGTTGTCCTTCAAGTCTAGCCGTGTATCACCGAGGAGAATGGCAGCCACGTCTAAGGAGCCTTTCGAGAGCGCTATTGAGAGTGGCGTTTGCCCTTTTGCATCATGGAGATTTGGATTGACATTCTGAAGTCCCAGCACTGCCTGAGTGAAGCCGGGTTTCCCGTAGAGAGCAGCGACATGGAGAGCGTTGCCGTTGTCGTACTTAGAAAAGACCATGCTTGGATCTTTGGCATTCTGGAGCAGTAGCCACGCACTGCCAAAGTATTGGGAGCAGAAGGCAGCCTCTATGTCGTCGTGTTCCGGACAGTATCGGCCGTCTTCGAGTAGAACTCGAATAACCGGCTTGTTACGGCGCAAAATTGCCTTTTTGAGTGGCTGCCCCTGAGCTATGTTTGTCCTTGGGTCTTTTAGCAGCGCTGCCACGACATTGGCATGGCCCCTCGCGGCGCCGCATGCGAGTGGACCTCCGGAATTTGGATCGATGTTGCGCTTTGTGAGGAGCTCTTGGGCCATCGAGAGCCGACCGTAGGAGGCGGCAATGGCGAGAGGATGATCGAAGTCAGTCAACCAGGGTCGACCGCCGTCAAGGATTAAATCGAACATGTCTTCGCGATTGTGCGCAATCGTCAGGCCGATTGCACTCGCTGGGAAGGCCGTGTTCTCATGTGTGTCCCCTACAGTGGACTCTTCCGTCTTGCCGTTTCTGAGTATCTGCCGAATTTGTAAATCAAGTCTAGGCTCTGCGAGGAGTATCCCAAAGACGCGTTTGAAGCCCATCTCGATTGCAATGGATAGCATAGTTCGTCGATGGCGATCCGGGTAGAGCAGCGTGGCATTTGAATCAACCCCTTGTTGCAGCCTTGCGTAAATCATACTTACAATATTTTCGTGTCCGCCCCAGCCGGCAACAGCCAGCGGAGTAAGCCCGCTGCGATCGGCAACATCGAGTTCCGTCCCGGCATGTTCAATCAGTATGTTGACGATTCTGGTGTAGCCCCTTTTGGCAGCATACCACAGCGCCGAACGGCCGGCTTTATCGACTAGGCTGCTCTCCTCCAAAGCTCCAGATTGGGCCAACTTCTCAACAATGGCAACGTTTCCAAGGCTCGAGGCGACAATAAGCGGCGTTTTGTGATTCTTGGCCGGCATTGATGGAGAGATTCCCGAGCTCAGAAGCAAGGACACAATGTCTTCTGCAAGCACCATGGTGGCGAGCAAAAGAGGAGTCCGCCCAAATCTGTCGCGCTCGTTTGGGAGTGCCCCATGGTAGAGGAGGATCTTGGCAATTGCGTAGTTTCCTTGCTCCGCGGCGTGGTGCAGCGCCGTCCTTCCTGACTCTGTCGCGTGGTTTGGGTCGGCCTTTAGTTCGAGAAGAGCAGCAACAACCTCAACCCATCCCATTGTGGTTGCATAAGCAATACTTGAGGACCACGGGTGCTCCATAATTCCTTCCCGGGTCATAACACGTAAGTGATTGAGCATAGCTTTGCGTGACCCATCGGCCAACCTCGCGGTCCCTGATGTAAGCGGCACTACGTCCCGCTCCAAAATTAACGCACCAGATGGGCTTGGCTCAAATGGTTCACTTCGAGGTCCGCTTGGTATCTCCGCACCTACTGGTCCACGAGGGATAGATCGCTCTATGGACTCTTGCTCAACATCACTCTCCTGGCCGCCGTCGCACTCGTCAACCCCTTCCATAGAATTCTCATCAGCAATACGTCCGAAGTCTTCATCTTCGACTTCCTCTGGATCGCCCGTCAAGCGGTCTGATTCTTTGATCCACTCCCGTAAAACTGGCGCCATCTCCGTGGGAGAGCGGGGAGTCTGAAACATAGAAAATAAATTTATATCGTCATTCGCCAGAGCCGCGAGAGATGTGATATCTAGGTACCTCTTAAGGATGCTTTGGACGTCGCCATCCCCAGGCCCAAATGTGGACAGCATCTTGGCAACACCCTGGTACGCAAACAGCCTTCTGTCTGCACTCGATCGTACGAGGGCCCAACGGTAGTGCTCACCAAGAGCGATCAGGCCGCTCTCGAAGCCGATGCGTTGCTTCCGTAGTACATCAACAGGCTCTCGACCTTCTAGCCGTTCTGATCCGGAGTATTTGACACATGCCACGTGTAGGATGCGCTCCGCCTCCTCCCACTCGTTTCTTCGTCGATATTCTGCGGAGAGGGACAAAAGGGAAGGGATCAAAAGTTCTCCCACCGGCGGCTTTAGCTGCTTCCGCATGGTAGGAAGCAGACATATTAATGCGTCAGCCGAGGTTCCCAGATCTAACTCCTCAAACCGCGTCACGATGCTGGATATTATGGCATTGTGCCACCGCAATCTTCCATCTACGGCAGTAACAGACACTTCGCCAATATTTGGGGAGAGAGATTCGCACAGGTTGTATATGAACGAGGAGAACAGTTCGTAGCTGCAATGATTTAAGAGCGAGTGCCTTGTCGAGATACCCTTAACAAACATTCGTCTCGTTTCTGATCCACTGTCCAGGTTTGACCAATTTGACCCGTCGAGAGCGACCCACCCAAAAATGCGCCGCATGCGGCGCAGTGGACGTGCAGTGTCAGCCTTCCACTGATTCGAGGTGGAGGCTTCCCATGGGGTCAATACCAGATGATTATCTAGCTTGTCCTTGACTTGCCAAACAGTGATGCTCTGCAACGAATACAGCTTGCGAACCTCTAAAATAATGGTCTTTGTTGATAATCGGTGGGAAACTCCGAGCCACATATCCAACTCCTCGAGTTGAGTGCCTTGGTCGTCGCCGATGATTCGAAACGTAGGCATCTCATCAGCCACCGACACCTTGTTTCCATGCTCATCGTCTTGCTCCAGGTGCTGCCCGTTCACCAAGGACCACAGCCAAAGACCCAGGATTGCCTCAAGCGCTGCAGAATCAGTCGTCCACAGCGCACCGTTCGACACGGAGGGATCGTGATTTCTCTGTAGACTCAGCTTAATGTGCCCCGTAAAGGTGATGCTGCCCCCGAAACCATTGGCCAATCGAATTGGAATGGTGAATGACACGGAGTTAGCGTTATTGGGCAGTTTGTCGCCAAATAGATCGTTGGCAGACCCTTCAATGGCCTGGCGCAAGCGCTGCGCCATAGTTCGGACCTTCACTTCATGATCGTCCCATAGCTGGAAGGATTTATCGCGGAGCTTGGAGTATCGCCCGGTGTGCCCAGTTAACATGGAGACTCGACGTCGGTACCGAAACAGTTTCTCTGGGAGGGCACTCGATGATGCCTCATTAGTGTCTAGGGAGTACCGAGTGGCTTCACAGGGACACCAGAACCATTCAGACTGCTTGACGGCCCCCTTTCGGCAATTACTGCTAGGAAGATCTTTGGCCCCAATCTCGAACGCCAGCCAGTCAAGCTCGTGCTTTAAAACCTTGTCGGGCATATAGGCGAGTTTGTTGTCGTCCCTCGTGAGGCGTTGCATACGCAGGCAACCTCTCAAGAAACTCATCAACAACGAGGCCCCGAGCTGGGCAATTGAAACGTAAGCATTCATGCCCCTCAAGCCGATGAACTGGGCCACGTAGCCCCCAAGAGTGACAATTATCGTGACCCACGTATACAGCTCTGATCGCTTGCTTAGATCTTTCTTGGAGGAGATATATTGCTCTAGATGTTTATTCCCGTCTTCGCTGTAGCCAAATGCATCAAAGGTTTGATCTCCGATTACCTGTTCGCCCGGCTGCAGCCAGAAAAGGCGCGTGGTTGGAACAGACGTTTGGTCTTGGCCCTGTTTGCGCTGATACGTGTACTCCCGTGTGCTCTGTCCGATGAGAGCAGCGCACAAGAACATGCCGAGGCACATGAAGACCGAACCGCAAATGAATACTAGAGCAGAAGGGTTGTCAGATATCACAGTTGAGGTAGTTGTCGCCTGTGTGCTGTTTACGGATCCGGTATCGTCATCTTTTGTCCATCCATACTTCCAGGAGATGAGTCCAGCCATTGCGAGCACTCCCGCTTGGAGGACAACGCCGATAACAGCCACCAAGTAGAAAACGCTACCAGGGAGCTTCACTATGCCCATGTTTAGCGACAGGTTCGGGTTAGGGGCGAATGGGTTCTTGGTGGAGTTTTCTAAGGCCAGAGAGGGATTTGAATTGGCTTCCTCCAAGGTGTCTGGTTTGGCCGAATTGAAGATCCTAAGCCCCCTAGGCTTGCGTTCTTCCCACTCGCCATCTCTTGGAAGTCGTTGTAGGTGATCTCGGAGGAGAAAGATGCCCATATTAATTCGACTAGACAAGTCGCCAGCGACGTCACTATCACTGTCACAATCGCTATCATTCTCATTGTCGTCGTTGTTCTGGTCGAGAGCTCCACTACCGCCGTCTACCTGTATGACTTCAAGAATCTTCGGCCGGCCCAAAACTCGAGTCACACCGCCTTTGTTGAAGAGTTCGCAGACGTCGCGACTGGTGGATGTGCAAAGCTCAGCTTCAATCACTCCGTCTCCTTCTTGCGCGCGTCCGACAAATGCTCTGAGTGAGGAGTCGCCACAAACGCGAATCACAGAAACAATTGCGGTTAAAATCCCAATGGGGGCCATTGCAAAGATGAAGTAATCAAGAAATGTCGTAGCCTCACTTAAATATTGTGTCGTAACCGGCTCTCCAAACAGTTGCAGAAGCGGGCCTAGATCAGTCGCCAAGTCATTAGAGAAGTCTGTGACGCTGCTGGCACTGCCTGTTTCAAGGAGGATGGCAATGGAAAATGCCACAAGCAGCAAGCCTGCCATGGCGGTCTTGAGGGTAGCGACGGAACAGACTCGTCGTTGCTTCTGGTATGCCACTTGTGGTCTACTGACAGGTGCCGTTGGGGGTTTGGGTTTTACAATATGCAGCTGAGGGCGGAGGCAGACACGCCACGGCGTACGCATACGGACCATGCGGACTCCGCCGTCCAGCCATTCAACAAATCGTCTGTTTGGTCGGCTGCAACCCTGGACACGCACAGCTGCCACGCCGAAAGCATGCCAATGCATGCTCCACGACTGCCGGCTTCCATATCAGCGACCTTGATTCGTTAAAAGTTAGACGGGGTTTCGCAAAGAGGTTCATCGACCCTATAACATTCGCCGTAAACAGCACATACAAATCTATTAGATATTACGGTTAACCCTATACACTTTTTAAGCAGCTCTGTAAAAATAAAGTTTATAAAAGGCATAACCTAGTAGAAAAAATTGTTAGATATAGGGGATGTTGTCGTGTAGCTAGGGTTTGCACTACCTGTCAGCTAGCCAGGGTGTTAAAGCACCCTAGCTACGCTCTGATCGGAGCATAATTGTTCCGTTGCTAGGCTATACAAAAGCAGTGCGTGTGCGGAGCACTTACGCAATGAGCTCAAAAAAACAACGCAACTGATATCCCTTATATCTGACACTACCCACCCACCCACGCTAAATTTTCCACCCACTGGCCACCTACGAAAGGATAATGCCACCCACGAAATGGGTAATACATTTTAGCATTACCCATTAATAATCATTTTTACCCATTAAATTTTTTAATTTTTCTTTATACGGTCGCATATAATTATAATCAGATATAGCATTATATAAGCCTTTTATTAACATTATAATTTTAATAATAAAATTATTCGCCGGTTAGTACGTTGGTTAATACGCCGTCCGGGAACAACTGTTCGTGGGTATTATTGATAGGTAAGTACTTAAGGCTACCCACGCCACCCACGGGTGGGTACCCACGGTCGTGGGTAGGTGGATAGGTAACCACGGTGTTACGAACAGAGGGTTCTTACCACAACCAACTTGGTCCTTCTTGGCATAGTTGGAGGTTTAATTTGGTAGAACCTCGGAAACCAAGGTTTGGCCTTCCTTACTAGAGATCAGAGTGATCTAGGTGATTTAGGTGATCTGGATTAGATTATATAGATTATATAGATTTACGACATATTTATTATTGGAAAGATGGATATATAAGGGATTAGTTTTTTATGTAGATAATTTCTAAATAGTTTCGTTTTTTAACTATTAATTTAAACTTTTAACTAGAAGCAATTGTACCGTTTTTTGATTAAGGGAAAAGTACTTTAAATTTCTTTAACGAACATATTAAATTATTTTTCGTTTTATTATTACCTATAAATCAAGACCTTTTTTGGATATTGCTTATATTTCCAGGTAAATGTATAATAGGTTCGTTATATTTTGATAGTTCCTTGATTAATAGTCGACGAATGATTTAAGGCCTAGTTAGGTATAAACTTTCCTGAATTTAATAAAGAAGATATTATAAAACGACGTTTAGAAGATAGATAATATACTCGATTTCCGTTATTAGTTAATAAAAGATCAATAACCAGAATTAACAACCTACCTCTTATTAAAGAAGTATTTCGATTTATCGACAACATGGCGCCTTTTACGACTTAAGCCCAAGCCAGTTCCTTTTTTTTTAGCAGTAACCTGCCCCGGCTTTTAAAGAAATTATTGAGGTATAAGGCAATTCCGAGGAAAAAGAGGATTATGAAAAGGAGAAACCCGTAACCGAAAAGCCAGAACTTAAGGGTAAGGAAAAAGAACGGATAACAGACGAAAAACTGAATTTCTTAGCAACAAAGATTTAGGCTTTAAAAAAGGAAAATGCCAGACTTGCTTAAAAGAAAAAAAAGAATATCCGATTAATTCGAGAAGAGAAGGAGAAGGCCTCCGTACTACCCTTGTTTGCCCCCGATCCTTATCGCGAAACCATTATTCTACCTTCTGGATATCATGGAATGCCAAAGGTTAAAGGTTATAAACCTGCCGTTTTTAAACTTTATGACGGATTTACAGATGTAGAGGGATTTTTGATTTAGGCCTGGATTTATCTCAAGTTTTACCAGAACTTTCTGGTAAAGGATTACCAGAAAGTGCTAGCCATCTTTTAAGTATTCGAAGAAAAAGTTTTTTTATGGTTTAAGCTAATTTTAAAAAATTATTTAAAAAATTACCCCAAAAGCTTATCGGACGCTATAAATTACATTTTCGGTAATTACGAGTAATTTAAAAACAGAATGCGAGCCTTATTCGGAAATACCGATAAAAAATAACATGCGGTAAAACAACTGTATTTGTTACGATAGACCAAGTTAGCAGTAAAATATACGACCGAGTTTAATCGTTTGGCCGTTATTTCGTAATTGCCTGTAAACGTATTATTTTATCCATATTATGACGGTTTAAAGCTTTAGGTTAAAAATGAAATGTACAAAGTACTTAAAATAAGATCCTTTAAGGAATATATAAATTAGGTTATTATCGCCGATCGATGCATTTTCGATAGATACCTCGAAAAAAAAGGGTTTAATAAGCGAAAGGACAAAAGAAATTTGAGTAACCGAATCCAGAAAAAGAGGGATAAACCTTAGAAAGAAGCTAGCTTAGTTTCGAAAGATTTTAAGATAGATAAGTTTAATATAGAATGTTTTAATTATGGCAAGAAGGGCTATTATAAGAACGAATGTCGTTTTTTAGCTAAAAAAGATATTAAAAAAGAAGGAATTCCCTAACCTTAAAGGAAATCCTAAGGAAAACCTTAAGAGAAGGTATAAATGGCAGAATATAAATTAGACAGCGAGAAGGAGGAGGAGAAAGAAGTTAGCACTATTTCCTTTTAGTAAGAATTTACCATTACCATAACAAGTTAAATTTAGAACGGTGATCCAGAATATAAGCGTTACCTAACCTGCCAGAATTGGATTGCCAGAGCCTGCAAGTATTATCCCGGATAAACAGTTTCCAGAATAGTTATAAAGTTAGGATATGTCTGTTATTTGGATAAGCAGGAATGCAAGATTTATAACGAAGACGGCCAGTTACGGCCAGACCCTAGTAATTACGGATAGTTATTCCCCGAGCTTTATGAGCTTTCCGAATGTACGGTATACCCAAAACCCGATAGCATTAGAATATAATAAACAGATGATTACCATTTTTTTAATTTTTCTGCCTGTTACGATTATAGTTGTTTGATTTATCTGCAAGCCAAAGAAGATAACGATTATTGGCCAGGTTGGGACGAGGAGGCATTTACTAAGCCAGATAATAAGTGTAGATATATTGAGACTTTTTAATAGCTAGAGTATTTTAAGTTTTGTTATTTATATCCGGAATCGGAATAAAGCTAGAGGGCCATAGTACAAAGATATATATATTACTTACCTATGCTGTGTATGATATATGAGATTTTGGTAGTAAAACTGGACCTACGAGAGGATATAACCCAGTTAAGTTTCCCTTTACTTAAAGAAAAAAAACTAACCTAAGTTTATATAGTTCCAGAACCTTAGTATTAATATAGCAAATAAATTTGGTTTAAGTATATGAACGATTATTGTTTTAAGTACGCGGTTAGAAAGGCCCGAAAATAGAGACGTTTCCAACCTTGTTAATTAAAAAACTTTAAAAACTTTCGATATTAAGGTACCGAGAAGCCCGCCGATATAAGACCTTATGCGAAACCAGAACAAGATTTAAGAGTTAGATTAAGATTTTATTATATTATAAAAACAAAACGTTTAAAGCGATAATTAACTTAAGCGCGGAAAGTAACTTTATTTTACCCGTTGTAATAAAAAAATATTAGATCCCTTAAAAGTACAAGTTACAGTTTTATAAATTACGTACCGTTAATGGAAGCCTGTTTATTTACGAAAATAGTTAGGTTTTTAAGGGAATAAAAGAACTTCCAGTCGAAATATAAGGATATTTAGAAAGGATTGTTTTTGATATAGCCGATATTTCAGAATACGATATTATTTTGGGAATGCCTTAGTTTCGTTTTAATAATCCACGTATTAATTGAAAAAAGCAAATATTTTCCTAGGAAGATAAAAAAGATTAAAAATCTGTTATGTTATTAAAAAAATACGAATTCCAGATAAAGATGTTATAATATTTTAGGAGTACCGATAATTTAAGAAACTGTTTAAGGACAGGAAAGATTACGAGTTACCTTTTTATAGATAATGGGACCATGAAATACCTATTAAAAAAGGGCATTATCCTAAACTTTATAAGATGTATTACATAAACCTTGAAAAGTCCAAAGCTTTGTGGAAAAATATACAGCTGGATTTAAAAAAAGGATATATTTAGCCTTTTAACTCGCCTGCCGGTTATCCCGTTCTTATGGTTCCGAGAATAAAGGACGGTAAACAAAGAATTGATAAAAACGGAAACCCGGTTTTTAGAAAAGTAATCGATTACAGATAGTTAAATAATATTATAATTAAAAACGGTTACTTTTTAATTTTTATGAATACCTTGAAAGAAAACGTTAGTAAAGCTAAATGGTTTACCGCATTCGACCTGTAAGATAGTTATTATCGCATTAAAATAACCAAAAACGAAGAATAAAAAATAGCGTTTAAAATAATACATGGACTTTATAAGTATAAAGTTATGTTAATAAAATTTATTAACGTTTCCGTAAATTTCTAACGTTTGGTTATGACTATTTTCAGATAGTTCCTAGATAAGTTCGTATTTGTCTACCTCGACGACATTCTTATTTATTCCGAAACGTTAAAGGAATACAAAAAGCATATTATTTAAATGCTTAAAACATTAAATGAAGCAAATATTCGAGTTAACTTAGTTAAAAATGTATGGCATATACAAAAACTGGACTTTTTGGGATTTACTTTTATTTCCGGACAAATCCAGATCTAACGTTTTAAAATAAAAGCAGTTAAAAACTGGCCTATTCCTGATAAGGCGATCGTTATAGATATCCGACAAATTTTAAGATTTACGGGTTATATACGCAGCTTAATTAAAGGATATGGAAACATAATTAAACTATTAACGAAACTTATTATTAAGGAATATGTCGGAAAGGAATTTAAACTTTCAAAAAAAATCAAGAAAGCATTTTGAATATTAAAAAATGCGATTACTAGTAGACTTATTGTAAAAATGCCTAATCCAGATAAAAAGAAGTGCCTAAAAACGGACGCCTTAAATTACGCATTAAGTGCCGTCTTAAAATAATTAAAGGATAACGATAAGTGGTACCTAGTGGCGTATTACTCCAAGGCATTTCGAGACGCAAAACTTAGATATCCGATTTATAATAAAAAGTTACTAGCAATTATTAACGTTTTTAAAAAATAGGAATTTTTCTTTAACGGAACGAAAAAACTTTTCGATATTTATTCTAATTATAAAAATCTCATTTGATTTATAAAAATACAAGAGCTAAATAAACGACATAAAACTTAAATAATTTTCTTGTCAAAGTTTAATTTCAAGATTTATTATATTAAAAGTAAGGAGAATATCCAAATAGATATTTTAAATCGTAAAGGTAACTACGACTTTAAAATCCCAAAACGTCATATGCAGATACTACAGGCTGCGGAAGATGGCATTTTATAACTATGCATAATCCTAAAACAGCTTATACCAAAACTTTTGGCATAATTTAAAAATTTCTACGATCTAAACGAACAGGAAAAAATAAAACAATTAAAAAAGTAATCCAGGAACTAATTTTTGTATTATGGCAAGGTTTACATACCAAAAAAACGACAAAAGCAGTTTGTTAAGAAATTCCACGAAAACCTCTTATATAAACATTAAGGAATTTTTAAAACTACTAAACGATTAAAAGAAAAATACGACTTCCTTAAATTTTGCCGGGTAGTTAAATAAGTTATTAAAAACTGCAACATTTGTAATAAGGTAAAAACAGCCCGATATAAACCTTATAACTTACTGCAACTTATAGATATCCCTAATAAAACATGGAATACCATTATTTAAAATTTCATTATCGGTTTACCTTTATCGAAAAACCCCGTTACTGGAATCGAATATAATGGAATATAGGTAATCGTTAATAGATTTACCAAATATGGATACTTCCTACCTTTCAGAAAAAACACGACCGTAAAACAATTAACGTACGTCTTTATACGACATTACCTCGACAAACATGAAATACCAAAGAAAATCATTTCCGATAAAAACAAGTTATTTATATCCAAGTTTGGCACCAGCTTTTTCAAACAAATCGGTATTAAACTTAAATTTTCTACAGCTTACTACCCATAAACGGATGGATAGATTAAACGATTAAATTAGACCTTAAAATAATATCTTAGAAGTTATGTTAATTATCAACAAAATAACTGGGTAAAACTTTTATCACTTGCTTAAATAGCTTACAACATTTCCGTTAACGAAGATATAGGCGTATCTCCTTATATATCGGTATATGGATACGAGGTAAAAACCCAACAACCGGAACAATAATTAAGCAAGGCTCCCAAAATCGCCACAATTATACCACGAGCAGAAATAATCGTAACAAAAATTAAAACGATCCAAGCCCGTTTACAAACTAAGCTGCAATTTTTCCAATAACGAATGGCCCAATATTACAACAAAAAAAGGATTAAAAAACCAATCCTATCGAAAAAAATAAGGTTTACTTGCTACGGCAGAAACCTAATACAACCTCGAACATCTCACAGATTAAGACAAAAAGGCCCAGCGACAAACTCGATTTCAAAAAACTTGGCCCCTTTAAAATAAACGAAGTTATTTCCAAAACTAACTACCGATTATCACTACCTAAAACAATAAAAATACACCCTATCTTTCACATTTCCCTGTTTAAACCAGTACCGAAAAACGCCCCGCTAAAAAAAAACCTAAAACTGGAAAACAAAACCAACAAATACGAAATCGAAAGGATACTGGATTCCAGAATAATCAAAAACAAAATCCAGTATTTAATTAAATAGGAAAGTTACTCACACGACAAAAACACTTAAAAACCATTTAACCACCTAACGAATATAATGAACCTAATTAAGACGTTTTACCGATAAAATCCTGACCGACCGTCTCCAACGCAGCCAAGGTCGCAGGCGACAAAAATCCCCCGCTCAAATCTACCCCAACGGAGTTCCAATCGAAAAAAAATGCCTCCGCCATAACGTTTATCTCAGAAGCAAGCTGTACCTGCTCTGCTTCCACACGACGCTGTTCTTCCTTTAACCTCTCCCATTCTTCCAGTTAATCCAATTCCAAACCTTCTTTTAACATCTTTAAGGCTTTCTTTTAAAAAAAATCCTGCTGAAAACGCAACCGTTTCAACCGACTAATAAATTCCCTCGTTTTCCTTTCTGTAACCTCCTGATAAACTAGAAATTCATTTTCCAGTTTTCGTTACTTTCGCTGTAATCGCTTTTGCGTTTTATTTATCTTTTTTAGGGAGTTTATTGTCAAAACGTTACAAAAAAAACGGTGGTAACGAGTATAACAGTTGCAGCTTGGATATTCCGCGGTATAAAAACACTCCTTTTTTCCGAAGCGGGTATAATTAAAACAAGGGAAGGCCTTAATCCCAAATTTTTTGATTAATTCTGCACGACTGTTACGAAAATTCCGTTAATTTAGACGTGGTTTCCTTTTTTCCTTTTGAATACGACTTAACATGTTGAAATCAATTAGGGACTTCAATACCAATCTTGTTAAGGGACCCTTTACCTTTTATTTTTGGAACAAAGATCCTTAAAAAAGGGGAATAGTGTTACGAACAAAAGGTTTTCACTATAATTAACTTAGTCCTTCTTGGTACAGTTGGAGATTTAACTCGGTAAAACCTCGGAAACCAAGGCTTGGCCCTTCCTACCAGAGATCAGAGTGATTTAGATAATTTAAGTAATCTGGATTAAATTACATAAATTACATAGATCCACGACATACTTACTATTGGAAAGATGGATATATAAAAAAACCAGTTTTCTATGTAAATAGCTTCTAAATAGTTTCGTTTTTTTAACTATTAATTTAAGCTTTTAACTAAAGGTAACTGTACCGTTTTTTAATTAAGGAAAAAAATATTTTAAATCTTTTTAACGAACATATTGAATTATTCCTCGCCTTATTGTTACCTGCAAATCAAGACCCCTTTTCGGATACACCTTTCCTTTTAAATATTATCCGTACGCTTGCTACTGTTAGTACTAAAGCGTGCATCACATATATTTCCTTAATACTTAGCATTAACGCCATTAATGGACGTAAAACACTAAGGCCGTAATTTCGCGATAAAAACGTTTTGGCTTTTATAAAATAATCTATAAACGGAAATAACGGCCCTTAATACCCCTTAACAACCCATTGTGGTCGACGACGACGCGGCCCAGTATATTAGTTTGCTTAAGCTACTTACCCCTACGAATTTACAGCGGAGGAAAAAAAAAAAACGTTTAAAGATACGTTTACTTTTAAAGCCAACCAACCAGGAAAAACCGTTCCCCAAATTCCTTTTACAGACATAGCATCCTCAGTCTTAATGGCCCAGCTCGACGAGATGGAACGGCAGGTACGAATTAAAAAGCAGGTTATCTGCGACCTGGCAAAAACTTTGGATTTATTAATGGGTTTTTATAAAGGGGATTACTTAACGGAATATAAATGCCAGGTTAAAGGCCTGGTCGAAATGTTAATGGGCTACTTAAATACGGTAATATTTTCCGTTACGGGTAAAGTATTTTACGTACCGATCCGGTTAAGAAGTTTTTAAATTATTTTTAGCGAGGTACCGTAGATAGTTACGGTTTCGAAACAGGTTTTATGGGCCGATATTTTAAATTTTATATCTAGCAATAACGTTACTTTAGCCCGGATTAACACTTTACGAAAAATAACGTTTTTTTCGGTATAGCAAAAAGCTAGGGACGATATCCGGATATTTATCCGCCTAAACGAAAAACGGAAAATATATAAGGAAAATCTTTTTACTTTAAGAACTGCTTTATGCAAAAAATTCCATAACCTCGGATTTACTTTTACGGACATCTTACAAATCTAACCTATCAAAACTAGGTAAGTTATTAAAACAGTTTCAAAACGAATCCGAAATTTGTTAATAAACCTAAATAACAAATAACGCATCGGTAAGGTAACGAATGTTGATATAATGGAGTTTCCAAAGCATTGGCATACGTATATAGTTATTAATATATCTTTTATGTTCTTATCGTATATAACGTTAAGGGAAATTATCGAAACGTCCGACGTAATAATAAATAAAATATATACTTAAACCAAAAAATACCCGATTAAAGCAAAACCTTCCAGATACGGACCAAACCTGCATACCGAACTAAGTACTTAAATTATTTCATTTCGGAAGCCAGTTTGCCCTTTCCGCCTTTTTAATAATAACGGGTTTACTAAGCTTATGGATAAAAAAACCTTTATCGAAATATATAACCCCGGTTATCAAAGATACTGTATTACTAAACGATACATAAAAACGGCTCGATATAACAACTATAAGGACAAATTAAATAATTACCCGGATATAACCGGACCTTATACAAAAGCACCTAAATACATTAGCTATAATAAGCCCTTTCCAACAAGCCATGCAAAGTACGCAGCAGTACCGAAAAAAAAAAGGAATAATTATTAATCCTTACGAAAAAATAACTTTAAGCGATATACAAAGCGGAAACAAAACGGTATAAGGATATAGCCGCCGTTACCGAAACTTAAGCCAAAATTGAAACCGAAACTTAGGTAGACGATAAAGTACAGTTAAATGCGGAATCGTTAAGGCAAAACGATTAACCCGGTTCCGAGCTCGATTTAATAACAGGAACCCGAACCCCGAATAACCAGATTCCGAAAAGTAAAAAACGAAAAAAAAGTTAGGGCCTAAAAGGGACGAAGCTTAATTATACCCTATCGGAAAATACAGAAAATACAGAAAATTCGATATACGTTACCCTTAGCTTTACCTCCAACGAAAAAAATAACGCAGCGGCTAGCAATACCGAAATAATAAATGTTACCGCCAATAAGCGAAAAACCCGCAAGGCAGCGATAAACGCCAGAGCAAATTAAAATGCCCTAGTCCTTAACGTCGAATAACAGGATACCGACGGGACCAAATAAACGCCGGGTAAAAACGGCAATAAAGACGGTTACGACAATATTAAAAAAAACGAAAGCTTTTAATAATATAATATAACATACAAAAAAACCTACCGGCACATATTACAATACTCGAAATCTGCTAGGAAAAAGGAATAGACGTAATATAGGTCCAAAAGTTATAGATCGGAAAAGAAATAACTATACAAAATTACCCAGGATATAAATCGTACGTACTTATAAACAATTGAATAAATTTGTACGACGAGCTCCGAATAATAACGTATATACGGAAAAATAAGCGGTTAAACGCCTAGTAAAAAAAACTGTTTTGTTTTAAGGATATTAACTGTTTAAAAATAAACGGATATTTTATGCTTAACTTATACAAAAAACTATATAGTAACGAAACGTTAAATTTCGTACTAGGATTACGAATACCACCGAATAACATTATTAGGGATAACTGGAACGTATGGCATTTTATTTTCGAACCTGGAATTACCGCAAAAGGTAGAAACGCGGTTATCGTATAATAAATAATAAATAATGGACTTTTATTTACTGGAATCCTTGGTTAATTAACCCATAAAATAAGTTACGTACTGGATCTGGTTTTTTCGGACGTATTATTTGCCAAAACGACGGTATCGGTAAAAATAAAATCTAAATCGGACCACGAAACATTTTTAATTACCGTACCAAATAAGGGAACAAAAACGCTGGACCAGTTCCGGTATAAAGTTGCGGAAAACGATATCGAAAAATTTGTAAGGCTAGTTAAAGCGGAAACGGTTATTTTACCGGACGTAATAACGGTATAACAAATAACGGAACTAGACGAATGCGTAAAAAAAATAAACGAAATATTTAACTTAACGTTAAAAGCTGCTGGAAAACCGGCCCGGGACGGTAGTTACAAAACCGGGTAATGGACGGACCAGTATGCCGAAACTTACCAAAAATTTAAAGAAATAAAGCAGCACCGTATGCCCGATAACCAAGCATTTACTGAAAAATACCGCGACTTTTTTAAGGTAATTTATAAAACGAAACGGGACTATTAAAAGAAAATAATCGATACGGTTGTTACGGACAAAAAGTTATATAACATAATTAACTGGTATAAACTTGGGCCGAAATTTAAGTTATCCTTATTAAAAGTTAAGGAAAGGATTATAGAAAATATTTCGGAAAAGGTAGAAATATTCCGGATTAAAATCCTGGAAAGGTTTAACGATAAGGATAACCTTAATTACAACCCGTTAACAGGCTGGCGGCTTTTTAAAGCTTGGTTATTATAGGACCTTACGATAATATTCGAAAAGGCGGAAACGCATATTATAGGAATAACCAGTACTTTTTCCGGGATAGATAGCATTACGGTACGGTTACTTAAAAAGTCCTGGAAACATATCAAGTATTACGTTTACGGAATATTTCAAAAATATTTAGAACTGGCATATTTCCCAGGTTTATAACATTACGCGGAAATATTTATGATACCGAAAATAAGCAAAAAGGACCGTACTTTACCTAGGTTTTAAAGATTTATTGCGTTATTTTCCTGCGTAAACAAGGGTTTAAAAAGGTTAATAACAAAAAAAATGGTATAAACGGCTTTAATTTAAGGGATATTTAGCTAATAATACGGAAAAGCACTTTTTAAAAGATCTATAATAGATCTAATAATATCTTTCGTTTATAAAACGAAACGGGCGCTTACAAAAAACCAAAAAATTTCGATAATTACTATAAATATAAAAAGGGCGTTTAACGCTTTGTTAAAACGACGACTCCTGTAACGGATAAGGAAATAAAGCTGGCTATTCGAAATCCTTAAACTTATGGATTTATTTTTTATAAAACGGCATATACGGGTGCAATTAAAAACGGCTATAACGGATTTCAGCCAGTCCGGGTACGGAACGTTTTAAGGATTTCCATTATTACCCGTATTATATATGCTATATTTGGCGGAATTTTTAAAGCAAGATTTGGACTTACGTTTCGGTTACGCGGACGATCTTTACTTATACAAAACGTCCAAATTATTCGAATATAATTTATAACGGCTAATAAAAAATATCGAAAAAATGTTACGATAAAGAAACGTTAACAAAATATATTTCGTACCAGAAAAATGCAAATTACTTTATATAACTTAATTTACGAAAAACGATTCCAACTTACCGGTAGTTATAAAGGACCGCTTTATTATTAACCCGGTTTCGGAACCGGAAAGTAACGACCGAATACCGGTATTACGTTAATTCGGGGTATAATTTAACCGAAAATTTACTTTCAGGCGTTACGTAACGGAAAGGGCAGGTAAAGCTATAATACTGGCATAACATATTCGTAACTTGGCAAATATTAAATACGGATTATTAACGTCGGGATTCCGGATAACAGTAATTACGTATGTTATCTTTACGGTATTATACGGTAACAAGGCCTGGTATAAAAGCAAAAAAAAGCTATTTAATAATCGGGCATAATTCCGGAAAAAAGTGGTTAATACCAAATTAGGCTGGCATATCGACGAAATATAAAAAGTACTGAATATAACGGCAAAAGCTATAATCCCGGTATAAAAAACCATACTTATTAACGTAATTTACAAAAACGCAGGCCTGTTAATAACGCAGGTAACTTTTAACCAGGCCTTATACAGATTTTCCTACAGATTACGTACAATAAACAAATAATACCTATTAATTAAACAAACGGAATTAGACATTATTACCCGCGGCCGAAAAATAAGCAAATAATAACGCTTTAAAACAAAAATATAGTACGTAATACGCCTGTTACCACCGGTTTAACGACCGCTCTTAGTCTTACCTCGATACCTGCCGGGATTAAAAACAATATTAACTGGCGGACTTACGAAAAAAAAAGCCGCAAATACCTTTCAAACATAACTAAGGAATTTACCCAAAAAAAACATAATCGTCTATTCGGATAATTTTTAAAATAACCCTTAAGTAAGATATAAATACGCTATTTATAAAGGTAATAAATTACTGGCTACAGGATAAGAAAAATTACATCCGATTTTTATAATTTTCGACGTTAAGGTTATTAACGTATGGAAAAAACTATAATACGTAATTAACCCGTTACCGGATATATTAAGGCAACGCATCTGGGTATACCTAGATAATACCGCGGCAATCTAAGGACTACGTATTAACGCGGCGCCGTCGTCGCAATAGGCCTATTTCAAATTTTACGCAATAATAAAAACGCGCGAAATCCGAATAAAATAATACCCTGGGCATTACGGCGTTTCCGGAAACGAATTAACGGACGAATTAATTAAAGCCGGCTCGAAATTATACGAAATAAACGAAAACTGCACAATTATTATTTACAGGATTAAATCGATAATTAAGTAACAAATAACAACCTTTAAAATAAAATAATAAAATAACGCCAAAACGAAACTATCAAAACGTTACAACAAATAAAAGCTAAATTACTATATACGTTACCCGAAAAAATTAAAAATAATAATTAAACCAAAATTATATTACTTCTTAGCAATTCGAACGGGATACGGCGATTTTACGTAATATTACCGGAAGCTTAAATACAATAACGCGGAATTAAACTGTTTTTACGGCAATAAAAAAAATCCGAAACACCTAATATATTATAAAAAAACGACCAAAACGTTCAGGATTTAACCGGAACTACCACCCAAAAAACCATACGGACAAAAAACGCGTAATTACTTACGAAAATAATAAAAAATCTTACGGTTTTCCGCAAGTTTATCAAGGTTACCGAATTTTACAATACCATCTGTACACAATAACGCAAAACAGCATCTAACGGCAGCAAAAAAAAAAAAAAAAAAAAAAGCAGAAACAAAAGATTTATTTTCTTATATTACTATTAATACCGTACTTAAGCACGAAAACTAAAAGCCCAACCGGGCCCTATCACTACGGTTTCGGTTCGAAACCTGAAACATTAACCTAAAAATTAAAAGTAAAATCACTTTTAACCAATATAACGACACTACCTTCCGATAAACCGCAAAGGAAATACATTTAAAACCGCCTATCGAAAATAACACGTCCTAAAACAAAATTTGCTAAATAAGTTTCTATATATAAAGTAAAATTACCTAGCCTAGCACGCCCAATATGCCCTAAGAAAGGCTCTGGGATAGCCGCGTTACGGCAGTCCCCCCGGCGTTAAATACTACAACAACAACAACAACCCTTTTCGGATATACCTTTCCTTTTAAATATCATCTATACGCTTGTTACTGTTAGTACTAAAGCGTATATTATATACATTTCCTTAATACTTAACATTAACGTTACTAATAAACGCAAAATATTAAAGCCGTAATCTCGCAATAAAGGCGTTTTGGCTTTTACAAAACAATTTATAAGCGGAAATAACGGCTTTTAATACCCCTTAACGACCCATTGTGGTCGACGACGACGCGGCCCAGCATACTGGTTTGCCTGAGTTACTTACCCTTACGAATTTACAGCGGAAAAAAAAAAAACGTTTAAAAATGCGTTTACTTTTAAAGCTAATTAACCAGAAAAAACCGCTTTCCAAATCCTTTTTATAGATATAGCATCTTCAGCCTTAATAGCCCAGTTCGACGAAATGGAACGGCAGGTACGAATCAAAAAGCAGGTTATTTACGATTTAGCAAAAACTTTAAACTTATTAATAGGTTTTTATAAAAAGAACCACCTAACGGAACATAAATGCCAGGTTAAAGGCCTGGTCGAAATGTTAATGGGCCACCTAAATACGGCAATATTTTCCGTTACGGGTAAAGCATTTTACGTACCGATCCGGCTAATAAGCTTTTAAATTACTTTTAACGAAATACCGCGGATAATTACGGTTTCGAAATAAGTTTTATAGGCCGATATTTTAAACTTTATATTTAACGGTAACGTTACCCTGGCCCGGATTAATACTTTACGAAAAACGACGTTTTTTTCGGTATAACAAAAGGTTAAAGATAATATCCGGATATTTATCTGCTTAAACGAAAAACGGAAAATATATAAGGAAAATTTTTTTATTTTAAAAGCTGCTTTATGCAAAAAATTTTACGATTTCGGATTTACCCTTACGGATATTTTACAGATCCAACTTATTAAAACTGGATAAGCTATTAAAACGGTTTCGAAACAAATCCGAGATTTGCTAATAAATCCGGATAACAAATAACGCGTCGGCAAGGTAACGAATGTTAATATAATGGAATTCCCAGAATATTAACATACGTATGCAATTATTAATGTACCCTTTACGTTTTTATCGTATGTAACGCCAGGGGAAATTATCGAAACGTCCGATATAATAATAAATAAAATATACGTTTAAACCAAAAAGTACCTAATTAAAATAAAGCCTTCCAAATACGGATTAAACCCGTATACCGGATTAAATACTTAGATTATTTTATTTCAGGAGCCAGTTCGCTTTTTCCGCTTTTTTAATAATAACGGGCTCGTTAAGTTTATAAATAAAAAAACCTTTATCGAAATATATAACCCCGGTTATTAAAGGTATTATATTGTTAGGCGATACATAAAAACGGCTTGGTATAATAATTATGGGAACAAATTAAACGATTATTTAGATATAACCGGATTTTATATAAAGGCATTTAGATACGTTAGTTACAATAGGCCTTTTCCAGCAGGCCATATAAGGTATGTAGCGGTACCGAAAAAAAAAGAGGATAATTATTAATTTTTACGAAAAAATAACTTTAAATAATACGCAAGGCGGGAACGAAACGGTATAAGGATATAACCGCCGTTACCGAAATTCAAGCCAGAACTAAAGCCGAAACTTAAGTAAATAACGAGGTATAGCTAAATACGGAATCGTTAGGGCAGAACGATTAACCCGGTTCCGAACTCGACTTAATAACAAAAACCTAAACCCCGGATAACCAGATTCCGAAAAGTAAAAAACGAGGAAGAAGTTAGGGCCTAAAAGGAACAAAACTTAATTATACTTTATCGGAAAATATAGAAAATACAGAAAACTCGATATACGTTACTTTTAACTTTACCTTTAACGAAGGAAATAACGTAACGGCTAGCGATACCGAAATAATAAATGCTACCGTTAATAGGCGAAAAACCCGCAAGGTAACGATAAATGCCAAAACGAATTGGAATATCCTAGTTTTTAACGTCAAATAACAGGATACCGACGGGACCAAATAAACGCCGGGTAAAGATAGCGGTAAGGATGGTTACGATAATGTTAAAAAAAGCGAAAGTTTTTAGTAGCATGATATAATATATAGAAAAACCTACCGGTACATATTACGATATTTGAAATCTGCTGGGAAAAAGAAATAAACGTAATATAGGTTTAAAAGTTATAAATCGGAAAAGAAATAATTATATAAAACTACCCAGGATATAAATCGTACGCGTTTATAAATAACTGGACAAATTTATACAACGGGCCCCGAATAATAACGTACATACGGAAAAGTAAGTAATTAAACGTTTAACAAAAAAAACCGTTTTGTTTTAAAAATATTAATTATTTAAAAGTAAACGGATACTTTATATTTAACTTATATAAAAAACCATATAATAACGAAACGTTAGATTTCGTATTAAAATTACGGATATTACTGAATAATATTATTAAAGGTAATTAAAACGTATAGCACCTTATTTTCGAACTTAAAGTTATTATAAAAGGCAAAGGCGCGGTTATCGTATAATGGATAATAAATAATGGACTTTTATTTACTGGAATCCCTAGCTAATTAACCTATAAAATAGGCCACGTACTGGACCTGGTTTTTTCGGACGTATTATTTGCCGAAACGACAATATTGGCAAAAATAAAATCTAAATTAAATTACGAAATATTATTAACCATAGTACTAGGTAAAGAAACAGAAACGTTAGATTAATTCCGGTATAAAGTTATAGAAAACGATATCGAAAAATTTATAGGGTTAATTAAAATAAGGGCGGTTATTTTACCGGACGTAATAACGGTATAATAAATAACGGAACTGGACGAATACGTAAAAAAAATAAACGAAGTATTTAGTTTAACGTTAAAGGTTATTAGAAAGCCGGCCCGGAACGGTAGTTATAAAGCCGGGTAGTAAACGGATTAATATGCCGAAATTTACCAAAAGTTTAAAAAAATAAAGCAGTACTGTATGCCCGACAATTAAGCATTTATTGAAAAATACCGCGATTTTTTTAAAATAGTTCGTAAAACGAAATGGGATTATTGAAAGAAAATAATCGATACGGTTATTACGGATAAAAAGCTATATAACATAATTAACTAATATAAATTTAGGCCGAGGTTTAAATTACCCTTATTAAAAGTCGGAAAAAAAATTATGGAAAATATTTCGGAAAAAGTAAAAATATTCCGAATTGAAATTTTAAAAAAGTTTAACGATAAGGATAACTTTAGTTACAACCCGTTAACAGGCTAGCGGCTTTTTAAAATTCGGTTATTATAAAATTTTACGATAATACTTAAAAAGGTCGAAACGTATATTATAGGAATAACTAGTACTTTCCCCGGGATAGATGGTATTACGGTACGGTTACTAAAAAAATCCTGGAAATATATTAAATATTACGTTTACGGAATATTTCAAAAATGTCTGGAACTGGCATATTTCCTAGGCTTATGGTATTACGCGGAAATATCCATGATATTAAAAGTAAATAAAAAAAACCGTATTTTACTTAGGTTTTGGAAATTTATCGCGTTATTTTCCTACGTAAGCAAAGGCTTAAAAAGGTTAATAACAAAAAGAATAACATAAATAGCTTTAACTTAAGGGGTATTTAGCTAATAATACGGAAAAGCATTTCCCAAAAAATCTATAATAGATTTAATAATGTTTTTCGTTTATAAAACGGAACGGGCGTTTACGAAAAACCAAAAGATTTCGATGGTTACCATGGATATAAAAAGGACGTTTAATGTTTTGTTAAGACGATAACTTTTGTAACGGATAAAGAAATAGGGTTAGTTATTCGAAATTTTTAAATTTACGAATTTATTCTTTATAGAACGGTATATACGGGTACGATTAAAAACGGCTATAACAGATTTTAGCCAGTTTAGATATGGAACGTTTTAGGGATTTTTATTATTACCCGTATTATATATGTTATATTTGGCGGAACTTTTAAAGCAAGATTTGGACTTACGTTTCGGTTACGTAGATAACCTTTGCTTATATAAAACGTTTAAATTATTCGAATATAACTTATAACGGTTAATAAAAAATATCGAAAAAGTATTACGATAAAAAGACGTTAACAAAATACATTTCGTATTAAAAAAATGCGAATTATTTTATATAATTCGATTTATGAAGAATAATTTTAATTTATCGGTAGTTATAAGGGACCGCCTTATTATTAACCCGGTTTCGGAACCGGAAGGTAATAACCGAATACCGGTATTACGTTAGTTCGGGGTATAGTTTAACCGAAAATTTATTTTTAGGCGTTACGTAACAGAAAGAGCAGGTAAGGCCATAATACTGGCATAACATATTTGCAATTTAGCAAATATTAAATACGGATTATTAACGTCGGGATTCCGGATAGCAATAATTACGTATATTATTTTTACGGTATTATATGGTAATAAGGCCTGGTATAGAGGCAGAAAAAAGCTATTTAATAATTGGGCATAATTCCGGAAAAAAATGGTTAATGCTAAATTAGGCTGGTATGTTAACGAAATACAAAAGGTATTGAATATAGTAGCAAAAGCTATAATTCCGGTATAAAAAACTATACCTATTAACGCAGTTTATAGAAACGTAGGCCTGCTAATAATGCAGGTAACCTTTAACCAGGCTTTATATAGATTTTTTTATAAATTACGTACAGTAAACAGATAATATTTATTAACTAAACGGACGGAATTAGATATTATTATCCGTAACCGAGGAATAAGCAAATAATAACGTTTTAAAACAAAAGTACAGTACGTAATACGCCTGTTACCGCCGGTTTAACGACCGTTCCTGGTCCTATTTCGATATCCGCCGGGATTAAGGATAATATTAATTAATGGATTTACGAAAAAAAAAGCCGCAAACGCCTTCTAGGCGTAATTAAGGAATTTACCCAAAAAGGACATAATCGTTTATTCGGACAGTTTTTAAAATGGCCTTTAAATAAAATATAGATACGTTATTTATAAAGGCAATAAATTACTGGTTACAAAATAAGGAAAATTACATCCGACTTTTATAATTTTCGACGTTAAGGTTATTGGCGTATGGAAAGGGCTGTAATACGTAATTAACCCGTTACCGGATATATTAAGGCAGCGTATCTGGATATACTTAAATAATACTGCAGCGATTTGGGGATTACGTGTTAACGCGGCGCCGTTGTCGCAATGGGCTTATTTTAAATTTTACGTAACGATAGAAACGCGCGAAATCCGAGTAAAATAATACTTTAGGTATTACGGCGTTCCCGGAAACGAATTAACGGACGAATTAGTTAAAACCGGTTCGAAACTATACGAAATGGACGAAAATTGCATAATTATTATTTACGGGGTTAAATCGATAATTAAGTAACGAATAATAACCTTTAAAATAAAATAATAAAATAACGTTAAAACGAAATTATTAAAACGTTATAACGAATAAAAACTAAATTATTACATACATTATCCGAAAAAGTTAAAAGTAATAATTAAACTAAAGTTACATTATTTTTTAGCAATTCGAACGGGGTATGGTAATTTTGCGTAGTACTACCGAAAGTTCAAATACGACAACGCGGAATTAAATTACTTTTGCGGTAATAAGAAAAATCCGGAATATTTAATATATTATAAAAAAACGACCAGGGCGTTTAGGATTTGGCCGGAACTACCGCTTAAAAAACTATACGGGCAAAAGGTGCGTAATTATTTACGAAAGATAATAAAAAATCTTACGGTTTTCCGCGAATTTATTAGGGTTACCGAATTTTACAATACCATCTGTATACGATAACGCAAGGCAGCATTTAACGGCAGCAAAAAAGGGAAAAAAAAGGTAGGAACAGAGGATTTATTTTTTTATATTATTATTAATACCGTACTTAGGTACGAAAACTAAGGGCTTAACCGGGCTTTATTATTACGGTTTCGGTTCGAAACCTGGAATATTAATTTAAAAGTTAGGGATAAAATTACTTTTAACCAATATAACGATACTACCTTCCGATAGGCCGCAAGGAAGATACATTTAAAACCGCTTATCGAAAGCGACACGTTTTAGGATAAGATTTGCTAGATGGGTTTCTGTATATAGAGTAAAATTACCTAGCCTAGTACGCCCAATATGCCCTAAGGGAGGCTTTGGGATAGCCGCGTTACGGCAGTCCCCCCGGCGTTAAATATTACAACAACAACAACAACAACCCTTTTCGGATACTGCTCATACTTCCAGGTGGATGTATAACAGGTTCGTTACACACGGGTACCCATTGCAAACCCTACGTGTAGCCACTGCACCAAAAGACTGTATTGATAAATGCGCACTTAGTGTGGGTGACCCACCTTTGGAGTGCACCCACCTTAGGAGAAGAATTTTCCCTATTAGCAGCGGTAGACGTTCCTTATTAAATATATTGTAACTAAGTTATAATTCAACTAATTTTAAAGTAATTCGTATCCGATTTGGAAAATAGATCTTAATAAAAAACATTTTATTATTAAGTTACCTAAGGAAATAAAAGAAAGCAAAAGGGTTGAAAATTTAGCCGCTATATAAAAGACTTCCGTAATAACGGTTCGAAAACTGTTAGATATAGGGGATGTCAGTTGCGTTCTTGTATTCAGCTAATTGCGCAGTTTCTTAGTACGCGTACAGCTTTTGTGTAGCCTAGCAACGGAACAATTATCCTCCGATTAGAGCGTAGCTAGGGTGCTTTAGCATCCTGGCTAGCTAATATACCCCTTTAACGCCTTAAAGAATTCGAGACGTTAATTATTACACTTTTATCACTTTTTAAAACTACAGCTTTCTATTTAACCTTTTCTCCGGTAATTGTATCCTCCTGGTTAGCTAATTCCTTATCAAAAATAACTTTCAAAGTCTTTTTCCGTAAATTTAAAGCTTTTGTAATATTTATTAATCCTAGCTGTTTTTTGAAATGTTTAAAAAGTTTTTGGGGCAGGGCTTTAATTAGTGCATTAACTAACACATCGCCTGTAGACGTATAATTTATTTTAATTAAACGTTTTTCTGCTACTTCTTGCAACTAATAGTTATGTATATTTACGTACCGTAACTTTGTTCGTAAAAAGGCGACGTTAACATTAATAAGCCGTATAATCTGTTAATTATTGCATTATATATTTAAAAGTCCTGTATTTAAGCTGATTTTTAATTCCTTAATTAATCGAAAGGCGAATAAGGCTTTTTTAGTAACTTACGCAAAAAATAACAATTTCGTTTCGTTTATAGAAATAGTTACTGTATTTTACTTATTCGTTTGTTATTTTATTACTTTTTTAAACAGCTTTATAACGTAAGCTTAGGAATCTTTTCGATTAATTATATTGTTTATAAAAAAATATCGTTCTAGGTATTTATTAAGTCCTTGCTACCGAGTTGTAATGTTAGTATTTTGGTACCGACTAGGTATCGTATAACGCGATTAGCTGCTTTATGGTATACGTTGCTAAGGTTTTGGTTAAATCGGGCAAACCTAGATATTAAAAAGGATATATCAGGTCGCGTATGGACTGTAACGTATAGGATGGAACCGATTTTTTTTTAGTATTTATTGATAAAACCTGGATAGGCCAGATCAAAATTTAGCAGTAACTTTTTTTTGCCATTGGCGTTTTTAGGAAGTTATTTAAATTTTCTTTAGGGATTAAATTAACCAGTTTATTTATAAAGTCGGATTGGGATAGCTAAGTTTTTTTATTAGGTTTATCTTTAATTATTTCGATTTTAAGGAATTATTGGAAGTCCTTATCCCTTATAAAGGTGTACCGTTTCTGTATTTATTAAATTAACCGATTAACGAGGGCTTGGTTTTTTCTGTTATATGCGGTGATAATGTTATCGACGAAAAAGAAGAGAAGGACGTCTTAACGAATAAAATAACAGGGCTTATAAGGAACGGAGTTAAGTCCTAAGTTTTTAAGCGTGTTAATAAAGTTTTTTTACTAAAGTAACGGTAATTCTTTTAAGCCATATAAGGCCTTTTTAATTAGGAGTATTTTATTACGTTAAGGATATCCTAAAGGCGTTTTTATATATATTTCATAAGATAAATTCGCGTTAACGAAAACGTTTATAGTATTATATTGCTTAAACTTTAGGTCGAACTTAACCGTAATAATTATTAAGGATTTAAAAAAATTTCCGGTTAAGGTAAATATATATATATCGCTATAAGCAATAAATTATTAATTATTTCGTATAACGAAACGTACCTTATATTTCTAAAGCCAGCTATACTTATTAAACTTATAAACGTATACTTATATATATCTTAGAACTTGCTTTTTTAATAACGGACTAATCGACGACCTCCTAGAACTGCATATTTTTGTAACTTTGCAAATAAGCTTTTTCGGTTTCCAAAAATAACTTCCTTAATGGGTATATATTTAGTTTTTTATAGCTTTTCGGTAATAGCGGTAAGTTTCGTTTATATACCCGGCCTTATAACCTAAATAACATTTTTACTTTTAATTTTATTTTTAATATATTAAAACCTTTCCGATTAAAGTAATACAAACTTTAAGTTATTTTTTCCTTAAACTTCCGTAACTTACCGGCCAATTATTAATTGTATTAACAAAATAAGTTAATCGTTTAACGTTAAACGCGGCTTTTTATATCCTGTAATCGTACCGATAACTATCTTTTCGGTACGGAACGTATAGGAAATTTACGTTTATAACCCGTAAAATATTTTTATTTTTTACCGTTATTTTAAGTTAAATCATGTAACAAAAGCTTAAAACTACCTTTATTTTTTCCGTCGGCGTAATAATCGTAATAATTATTAAGGCAAACGCTAGCGGAAATAACGGTTTAAGAAACGGTAATAATTCAAACATAGTTATCGTATAAAAGTAATCAATTTTTTACATACAATCTGGTTTTGCTTTTTCCCGTACGTTTTCGACATTAATACTATTTTAAAACTATCCTTCTATCCAGCCGTTAATTAAATTATTCCATTTAGGTTTTTATCTTTCTCGTATATATATATAAAGTAGCTGTAAGCTTAATCAAATACGTAAACCTGTCGGAATAAGTTCTATAACTCGTTTTCGGTAACATAAAAAAAGTCGTTTTTTAAGTTTTTGATATTACCTAAAAAAATAATCTTTTCGTTAAACTGTACGTTTCGAATAGCAATAACTTTATTCGTTAAAAGGTTCCAAATTTCGTAAATATTCGTCGATCGGTAACCGACGAAAAAGCTAATCTATGCTTTAAAATTTAACTTTTGGAACCTTTGTTTTTTTTATAACAATAAACGTTATAACGTAAGCCATACAACTATAAACTTTTAAGTAGGCTTATTAAAGTTTATAATTAAGCACTATAATGCCGTTTTTATACGCCAAATAAATATAATAAACCTCGTATAAGGTTTACTAAAAAAACATATTTAAAGGTATGGTTATACAGGTATATTACAGCTTTGAAAATATGTACAATTTAAAATATAGGTAACTTAACGCCACTTCGTATAATAGTCGTTTTTTCCTTAATCATACCCCCTAAACGCTTCGTACCCCCGTTCTAAACCTGGGTATATAATACTAAAAACTCAAGCTTAATATTAAAAGAAAACAACTAAAAGATATCTCGAAATAGGTAATTTTTTAAAATTTCGTTATCGCATTCGATTACCTATAGGAAAACCTTATCTTGGTTTTTCAAAACGCTTAACAAATATCGGAATACAATAATTAATATATCCTGTTCTTAATTTTTAAAATAAATATCTTAAATAAAACCTAAATATCTATCGGTTACAAATATAACGTATCTATATCTTTTAAGGTTTTTTTCAAAATTTGTAAAGTCAACGGGCAAATCTCTGTCCTAATCGGAAAACTCCCTTTCTAGGTTCGCAGCATATTTGCCTTTTAATTTTTACCTTATTACATACTTAATATTCGACAGTTGTAAAACCTTTTAACCGGATTCCCTTAATATAAAATTATAACTAAGTAATTACTTTAAGGCTTAGGTAGCTTAATTGGAAATACCATAAAATACCGTTATCTATACGTAATAATCTTAACGTCCTTAAGTTAATATTTCGTTTATAAGTAACCAAAATTACGCAAAACGTTATTGCGTTAATATCTTCGATAATAAACTAATTAAATTTATTTATTAAAATAACTACAATTTAATTATACTTATTTCGAATACAGTTATTAATCCTTCGGTTATCCCACTAAAAACCTTTCTTTGGGAACTATCGAAACGACACCAAATTACAGGCAAATATTTTATAATAGGCTACGTCATACAAACGTAACGCTCTCGTATCGTTAAGGCTTTAAAATAACACATTAACCTTTCTATAACCTTTAATCGAAACGAAGCTATTACCCGCGTACATCCCGTTACCTTATATGGTAAACTTAAAATTTAAAAACCCGCTAAAAAAGTTAAAAAAATATATCGTAAACTCTAAATCCAAAATAAACGAATTCCTTAAAAAATAAAACGAAACGCTTATAACAACCTATTAATCAATAATTAAAAAACACGCCAGGACTCGCCTTATTCCTTCTAAAAGTTAATCCGTCTTTTAGATAATTATTTTATCTATAAAGTTAGATATACAGTTAATTTTTTCCTTTAAAGACTAATTAAAAGTAATTCGATTCTTAACTAACAATACCATTAAGCCCGTAAATCGGAAATTTATTAAAACTTTTTTAAAGAAAGTATAAAAACCTCCACGGCTACCTCGCTTCGAACTTAATAGCCTGCTTTTCGGCCTGTTATCTTCCTAATCAGAACCTTCTTAATCAAAGAAATCTATAAGGGTCTCCTAAAACATCGGAAACGCTGCTTTAATATTTCGTAATACAAACGGTAAATAAGTTATAACCTAATAATCTAAAAAGTTAGCAACTACTTTTTAATAATTAATCGTACCGTTTTTAATTTTAACCTTCCGTACCATTTGGAAAGTAATTATTTAATTCTCTAAAAAAAAAACTACAGCTATATATAAATCGTTAACCTATACAACTATTAATTTCGTTTCCGGAATTCCGTATCACTATCTCTAAGCCATTATCTTTTGCTATTTTACGACCTATTCGTTTAACTTTTTACTTAATTTCAAAACTTGCTTTAGCCTTTCGCGGTATTTTCGTTAGGTATTAATCAAAAGCCTATTATCGTACATTTTGCCGAATTTAGCCAATATAACGTACCACTCCCGTAAATTCTTTTCTGGAAAAAAGCTCGTTTCTATAATCGCTAAAAATACCGTTTCCAGGACCTAATTTATAAAAATATTTATATTTTCCCAAAATATATCGTATTTCCGATCCATATAAACAAATTTGGTAAAGTTCTAATTATAAGCTTATCGGCTTTCGGTCGTTATCTTAAAGGTATTTATTAAGTAACCCGTATAATCGATTTTTTCGATAATTCTTCTTAAAAATAAAAATAAAGTTGTTAAAATATTAATCCGCATCGTATAATAAATTCGTCTCTTCGGGTAAAAATTTATATCGGGTTTCGTAAATTTAATAAGCTACTAAAACTCCTAATCAAAATCAATATAATCCCAAAAATCAAAAACGCATACTTTAAATTAAAATTCGCTCTTAAAACGGTCCCAATTTTTAAGTCTCTTATAAATGATAGAGGTCGACGGTACGGTCGCCATTATTATTATTAAAATATATAAAAAAGATTTCTACTAAAATACAACTTATATCGTCTTAGCAATAACTAATCAATTAATAAATTACTCAAATTAGACGAATAAAACTCTTAATTGTCAGATATAGAAAATATCAGTTGCGTTCTTATATTCAGCTAATTGCGCAATTTCTCAATACGCGTACAGCTTTTGTATAGCCTAGCAACGGAACAATTATCCTCCGATCAAAACGTAACTAAGATGCTTTAGCACCCTGGCTAACTGATAAAAACACCGGAACTGCGGTTTTATCATACAGGAAGCCCTTAAACCTCGTTAACGTCTTTTAAAAGATAATAAAAATTACGTAACGGAATAAATATATATAAAAAAAGCGGAACGAATTTCTAATAAAGCGCAAGTATGTTAATTTATTAAAGTCGTTTTTCAAAGCTATATAAACGAAAAGATTTTAGGAATACATTACATAAATAGCTTTATATACCGAAATCCGAATATTAAAATCAAGTTCGGAAGGTAACTTAATTTTTTTAAAGTAGAAAAAACAAAAAAGAAAGCTTTTTAATATTATTACAAATCTTTTAAATATCTTTTTTAAAAAAATATCTAACCCGAAAGAATTACGGATATAAATAAATATATTGTTTAAAAAGACGAATTTTGTAATAAAAAGGTAATAAGTAACGTTTTAAAAACCATGTTAAATTAAAGAAGTTTAAAGAAATTTTATTATTAATAGTTAAACTTTATCCAGTTTTTTTATATTCTTTACTCAAATTAACGGCAAACATTTTAAAAGTTAATATAAATAGCAAAGCGAAAAGAAAAATATACTAGTATACGAAATAATAAAGAATTATAGATATTAATAAAAAAGGATTTACTAAGTACTTAGTTAAATAAAAAATTTACCCGGCTTCCGAAAATATCTAGAAACCTGTTAAAAGTTTCATAAATACCCAGCGTTTTTTAAAAGATATTTACTAACAACGCCGGAACCTGTTATAAAGGCCTCCTAGTCCACGTTATTAATAGATGACCAATTAATAATATTAATACCGGACCAGTCGGAAAAAACGGGAGTATACACCGCCTAAGTATAACGAACCTGTTATACATCCACCTGGAGGTATGAGCAGTATCCGAAAAAGGTTCTTGATTTGCAGGTAACAATAGTACGATAAGTGATTTAAGGATTTGTTCGTTAAAGAAATTTGCGGACTTTCCCCTTAATTAAAGAACGGTACCTTTAATTAAAGGTTTAGATTGATAGTTAAGGAATGAAACTATTTAAAAGTTATTTATATAGGAAACTGGATTATTATATATCCATTACCATTTTGGTAAGTGTGTTGTGGATTTATGTAATTTATGTAATTTGGAATAGATTACTTAAATTATTTAAATTACTTAAAAACTAAGCCTTTTTGCCGAGGTTTAGCCGTAACGTATTTTTACGTTAGGTTTTAAAGGTAAGTTTTAAAGGCGAAAATACCGTTTTTGTAATATTATTTCCCTTTTTTAAGAATTTTCGTTTCGAAGATAAAAATAGTAAGTTATCTTTTTTTGTTGGATTTTCTTTTTTAACCTGGTTATCCTTTATTATGTTAGATCGTATTGAAAAATAAAGAAGGAAGCTTTGTTTAAATTAGCGCGATTTTCGGAACGATCGTGTTGATTTAATTAAGAAATTTGGTATTAAAGTTTTTTCGTGTTTTTACTGTATTCGATTTGGCGAGGCCGAGTGTTTTTACGTTTTGGAATATTTAAGCTGTAATAACTGTATTTGCCGCCAGCGTTTTTCCTGTAACGTTTTAATTATGAATTTCCTGAAAAAGATGAACGAAACGCAGGAGCGGTTATAATAAGAATAGCGTAAGTTAGAGGATGAATTTTTGGCCTATTAGGAGGTAGCGGAAAGAAAAACAAGGCAGTTTATTAGTCGATTGAAACGTTTGCGCTTTTAATAAAATTTTTTTAAGAAAAAAGCCTTAGAAATGTTAAAAGAGGGTTTAGAGTTGGATTAGTTAAAGGAACGAGAAAAAAATAGAAGAAGAGCAGCGGCGTATGGAAGAAAAGCAAGTACGGCTTGCTTTTGAAATAGGTACCATAACGGAGGCGTTTATTTTTTTCGACTGGAACGCCGTGGGGTTGGACCTAAGCGGGGGACCGTTGTCGCTTGCGACTTTAACCGCGTTGGAGACGGTCGGTTAAGGTTCTGGCGGTAAAAATTTTTAACCAGGTTTTTTATATTTTTTAAGTGGTTGAGTGGTTTTTACGTGTTTTTTTCGGGTGAGTATCTTTTTTATTTGATTAGGTACTGGATTTTGTTTTTGACTATTTTAGAGTTCAGTATTTTTTCGATTTCGTATTTATTAATATTGTTTTTTAATTTTAGGTTTTTTTCCAGCGGGGTGTTTTTCGGTATTGGTTTAAGTAGGGAAATGTGAAAGATAGGGTGTATTTTTATTATTTTGGGTAATAACAGTCGGTAATTGGTTTTAAAAATGATTTCGTTAATTTTAAAGGGCCAAGTTTTTTGAAATCGAGCTTATTGCTGGGTTTTTTTGTTTTGATTTGTGAAATGTTTAAAGTTGCGTTAGGTTTTTACCGTAGCAAGTAAACCTTATTTTTTTCGATAGGATTAATCTTTTAATCTTTTTTTGTTATAGTATTGGGCCATTTGTTATTAAAAAAACCGCAGCTTAGTTTATAAACGGGCTTGTGTTGTTTTGATTTCTGTAATTATTGTTTTGATTTCTGTAATTATTGTTTCTGTTCATGGTACGATTGTAGTAACTGTAAGGGCTTTATTTAGTAATTATTTTGGGCGTTAAGTTTCTGTTTTGTATTTATATACTGTTATATAAGGAAATACGCTTATGTCCTTGTTAATGGAGGTATTATAAGTTATTTAAGTAAATAGTAAAAGTTTTATTTAATTATTTTGTTAATAATTAATATAATTTCGTAAGTATTGCTTTAGTGTTTAGTTTAATCGCTTGGTTTGTTTATTTGTTTAAGGATGATATGTTATGGAAAACTTAAGTTTAACGTTAATTTGTTTAAAGAAACTGGTATTAAATTTGGATATGAACAGTTTGTTTTTATTAAAAATGATCTTTTTTAGTATTCCGTATTTATCAAAGTAATGTCATATAAAGGCGTAAGCCAATTATTTTATTGTGGTATTTCCTTTAAAAAGTAAAAAGTATCTATATTTGGTAAGTCGGTTAACGATTACCCATATTTTATCGTATTCGATTTTAGTAACTGGGTTTTTCGATAAGGGTAGGCCGATAATAAAATTCCAAGCGATAGTATTTTATGTTTTGTTGGAAATGTTAGTAAGTTGCAACAAACCGTAAGGTTTATATCGGGCTGCTTTAGTTTTGTTATAGGTATTACAGTTTTTAATTATTTATTTAATTATCCGTCGAAGTTTAGGAAAATTGTATTTTTTTGTAATCGCTTAGTAGTTTTAAAAATTCCTTGGTATCCGTATAAAGGGTTTTCGTGGAATTTCTTGATAAATTGTTTTTGTTGTTTCTTGGGTATGTAAACCTTGCCGTGGTATAAAAGTTGGTTTTTAAGTTATCTTTTTAGTTATTTTACTTTTTTCCGTTCGACCGGATTATAAGAGTTTTTAAATTATGTTAAAAGTTTTGGCGTAAGTTGTTTTATAGTTATATATAGTTGTAAGGTGTTATCTTTTGTAGCCCGTAATATCTGTATATTACGTTTCGGGACCTTGGAGTTATAGTTGCTTTTGCGATTTAGAATATCCGCCTGGATATTTTCTTTATTTTTAATATAATAAATTTTAAAGTTGAATTTCGATAGGAAAACCATTTATGTTTCGTAGCGTTTATTTAGATTTTGAGTTGTTATGAACCGAGTAAGGTTTTTATGATCCGAGTAGATGTTAAAAGGCTTTTTAGTTCCGTTAAAGAAAAGTTCTCATTCCTTAAGCGTTAGGACAATCGTTAGTATTTCTTTGTCGTAGATGGGGTATTTGAGTTTAGCGTTCCTGAAAGCTTTGAAAAAATAGGTTATTAAGTATTATTTTCCGTTATTTTTTTATTGTTTTAGAATTGTTCCGAAAGCATAATTTGATACGTTTGCTTTTAGTCGTTTTTTTTTTGTAGTAATTGGGAAGTTTTATTACGGGGGTATTGGTAATTTTGTTCTTAATTTCCTGGAAAATTTTCTTGGCTTCCTTTAAAAGTTCGAATTTTTTTCCGGCGTATTTTTTGGTAGTAAGTTTTGTTAAGGGACTAGTTATCCTTTTATAATTTTTAATTAAGTTGCGTACCTATCCGGTAAATCCCAAGAATTAACGGATGTCCGTAACGGTTGCCTTATTTAGAATTGGCTAGTTTTTAACTGCCTTTAATTTAAAGTTCTAAATTTAAATTTATCCCGGAATAATGGTGTAACCCAGAAAGTTTATTTTTTGTATGTGCTATACGCTTTTCGCTGGGTTAACGCGGATGTTTGCTTCGTTCAGTGTTTTGAACATTTAGGCGATATGTTCCTTGTGTTTTTCCAAGGTTTCGGAGTAAATAAAGATATCGTTAAGGTAAACAAATACGAATTTGTTTAGGAATTACCTAAAAGTAATTATAATTAAGCGTTGGAAACTGGCAGAAACGTTGGTAAGTTTTATAGGTATTACTTTATATTTATAAAGCTCATGTATTGTTTTAAATGCCGTTTTTTATTTTTCGCTTTTGGTTATCTTGATACGGTAATAGCCATTTCGGAAATTAAGCGCCATAAACTATTTGGCCTTATTAGCGTTTTTTTTAAAATATTTATGAAAATTAAAGGATATCCGTTTTTAACCGTAATGTCGTTTAGCTGCCTGTAATTAATAACTTTTCTGAAAACTGGATCTCCGTTTTCGTCGATTTTCTGCTTACCATCCTTTATTTTCGGAACCATAAAAACGGGATATCCGGCGGGAAAATTAAAAGGCTGAATGTATTTTTTTTTCAGATTTAATTGTATACTTTTTTATAGTGCTTTCGATTTTTCTGGGTTTATGTAATAAATTTTGTAAAACTTAAAGTAATGTTTTTTTAATAGATATTCGATAATCCTATTAGCTATAAAAAGGCAGCTCGTAATTTTTTTTATTTTTGAATAATTTCTTAAATCCTCGATATTCCTGGAGTACCGTAATATTTTTTTGGAAATTTGTATTTCCTTAATAATATAGCAGATATTTTCTTTTTATAATTCTGCTTCGTTTTCTTATAAAAGCGTTTGCTTTTTTTAGTTAATACGGGAATTACTGGAACAGAATTAAGGCATTTTTAAGATAATGTTATGTCCTGAATTGTCGGCTATATCGAGGACAATTCCTTTTAAATGTTTTTATATCTTAACTGGAAGTTTTTCCGTTTCCTTGAAAACCCGGCCGTTTTCGTAAGTAAATATGCTTCCATTAATAATGCGTAGTTTGTAGGACTGTAGCTTGTATTTCTAAAGGATCTGGTATTTTTCTGTTATAACGGGTAAAATAAAGTTGTTTTCCGTATTTAAGTTAATCATAGTTTTAAATATTTTGTTTTCGTAATGTACTGGAATCTTAATTTAACTTTTAAATCTTATTTTAACCTTATATAAAGTTTTGTATCGGTAAGCTTTTCGATACCTTAATATCGAAAGTTTTTGAATTTTTTTAATTAGTAAAATTAAATGCGTTGAAAATTTCGTTATTTGCATGCTTTCTTAATTACGTATTTGGGGTAATAATCGTTCATGCACTTAAACTAAATTCGTCTGCCGAACTTATATTGTAATTTTAGGGCGATATAAAGTTAAGTCGGTTTTTTTTCCATAAGTAAGGGAAAACTTGGTCGAACCGTAACCTTTAACGGGTCTGTTCTTATTACCAGGGCTTTATGTATTATATATAACATAGGTAAATAATATAGGTATCCTTATATTATAACTTTCTGACTTTGTTCGGATTTTAGGTATAAGTAACAAAATCTGGGATATTTTGGTTATCGTGAAATTTCCATATATTTATATTCCTTATCAGGTTTTATAATTAGTTTATTATCTTATCCGGGTTAATAATTATTATCTTCCTTAGTTCGCAAGTAAATTAAACAGTTATGTTTATAACAAGCAAAAAAGTTAAAAAGGTTATAATTATTTATAAGTTGCTTTTTAAAGATATCGGGTTTCGGGTATATGGTATATTTGGGAAACTTATAAAGCTTGGGGAATAATTGTTTATAACTGTTAGGGTTTGGTTGCAATTGACCGTTTTCGTTATGTATCTTGCACTTTTATATATCGAAATGATAAGTATATCCTAGCTTTATAGTTATTTTGGAAGTTACTTATCCGGAATAATATTTGCAGGCTTTAACTATAAAATTTCGGCAAATAAGGTAGTTTTCATATTCGGGGTCGCAGTTTTAGACCTTACTTGTTATGGCGATAGTGAATTCTTGCTGGAAAAAAGCGGTATTAACTTTTTTCTTTTCCTCCTCGTTTTCGTTATCTAATTCGTATTCTGTTATTCGTACCTTTTTTTAAGGCTAGGAAATTCCTTCTTTTTTAATGTTTCGTTTAGTTAAGAAACGATATTTGCTTTTGTAGTAGCTTTTTTTGCTACAGTTAAAACACTTTATTTTAAACTTGTCTTTTTTGGGATTTTTCGAAACTGTATTAACCTTTTTTGAGGTTTGTCCGTTTTTTAAATTCGGTTTTTCGAACTTTTATCGTTCTTCCGTTTGTTGGATCCTTTCTTTTCGAAGTACTTATTAAAGGTACGTCGGTCGGTAATAATGGCCTAATTTGTATATTTTTCGAAAGATTTTGTTTTGGGTACTTTATATATCTTATCCTTAACCTAAAACTTCAGGCCGTCGTAATATAAGTAAAACAATGCGCTTATTAGTAGTTGCAAAATAACGGCCAAGCAATTAAACTTGGTCGTATATTCTGCTGCTAACTTAAACTATCGCAGTAAATATAGTTGCTTTACCGCATGTTGCTTTTTATCGGTATTTCCGAATAAAGCTCGCATTTTGTTTTAGAAATATTTATAATCGCTAAAGATGTTATTAGTTATATCGGATAATTTCATGGGATAATTCTTTAAGTAATCCTTCAAAATCGGCTCAAACTATGAAAAAACTTTTCCTGCGAATACTTAGGAAATGGCCAATATCTTTTAATAATTTTCTATTAAAAAGCTTTAATAAAATTTAAAGTAAATTCGGGCCTGGATTAAAAATCCTTTTATGTTTATAAATCCATCGTAAGATTTAAAAGCAGCTGGCTTATACCTTTTAACTTCAGGCATTTCATAATATCTGGGAGGTAAAATAGTAGTTTCCCGTTGTTATTCCTAGCCGAATACGGAAGGGCGGGCAGGGGTTTCTTTTTCGGGTTCGGATTTATATAGATCCTTAAGTTGATTTTTCGAAAAACGAACTCCTTTCTTTATTAAGGCTTGGATTTCCTGCGCCAGGAGGTCCAACTTCTAATCGGTCGTAAACTTCCTTTTTTTGCTGTTAAGTTCTTGTTTTTAAACTTCCGGATTTTTTTTCTTTTTTTTCTGAATTTCCTTAGACTTTAATAGTTTTCTTAAAAGCAGGAGTAGGTTGTTATTAAGCTTAGAAAAAAAAAAAGGGTTACTTCTGGCTCGGGTTATAGGGGGTTTCATATTGTCAGAATATTTTTTTAATAGGGAATAAGTTATTTAGTTTTGTTATTAATCTTTTATTAACTTATAAAGGAAATCGAATATGTTATTTATCTTCTAAACGTCGTTCTGTAATATCGTCTTTACTAAGTTTAAAAAAACTTATATTTAATTAGGCCTTAAATCATTCGTCGACTATTAATTAAAGAGCTATCAAAATATAACGAACCTGTTATATATCCACCTGGAAATATAAGCAGTATCCGAAAAAAGTTTTTGATTTGTAAGTAACAATAATATGATAAGTAATTTAAGGATTTTCCCTTTAATTAAAAAACAGTACCTTTAATTAAAAGCTTAAATTAATAATTAAGGAACGAAACTATTCAGAAGCTATTTATATAGGAAACTGGTTCATTATATATCCATTACCATCTTGGTAAGTGTGTCGTGGATCTATGTAATCTATGTAATCTGGAATAAATCACCTAGATCACTTAGATCACTCAAAAACCAAGCCTTTCTGCCGACGTTCAGCCGTAGCGTACTCCCACGCTAGGCCTCAAAGGTAGGTTCCAAAGGCGAGAACACCGTTCTTGTAATACTAAGCAGCGGCCTCGGGTTCCTTATATCCTGCCTTTTCGCGCTTTAACCGTTCAAACTTTTCCAGGTTATCGATATCCTGCGTTACAGCTTTTATCATTTTTATACTATATACGTTTTTATTTATAAAGGCAGGTTAACTATACATTTACGCGTTCCGTTTTTTCGGCCGTTTATCTTAATTCTAACTCTTGTTTTCAACATTAAACGGTTACGTATTATAATTATTTAGAATTAAAACCGCAAACTTTATAATTGGATTAACTGTATTTAATATAAAAAAGAAACAGGAAAGGTCTCTTTTCGATAGGTTGTAATCAAAAACCTCGACGCTTATAAAATAAAATAAAATACCATTTTTTAAAAGTTACGTTACGCAGTCTTAACCTTAACCAAAGGCTTAGAACGTTTCTATATACGATTAATCATTATTATTAATAAGAACGAAAAGAAACTTATTAAATTAATATTTAAAACGAAAATCTTAAAAAGATGAAAATCGTATTATAACCTAATAGCTTTTTGCCTTTACAAACTTAAAACGCGTCTAAATCGAAAAATTAATTATTAAAAAGTATTATACAAAAGTCCGGAGCTATTTCATAAGTAATTTGAACTAATTCGAGCTATAATCGCAAAATACGATATCGTAAAAAAGGTTTTTATAATTTCGACACAACGATATTTTTAATAAGGCTTTTAATAATATACGATATAATAATTATAAATATCGAAAAACGTACAAAACCTAAATAAGTCTAATAAAGTAATCGGAAATAGATTATAATTATATATATTGTTAATTTATAAAATTGAGTTATATTATTATTTAAAACTTTAATCGAAAAAGCTTACTTTAAATATTAATATCGTAATAACTTATTATTAACTGATTAAAAAGTCGGTATAAATTACAATAACTATATAACGAACGGATTAAGTTTAAAATAAATATAATATTTCGCTAAATACATTCTAACATATACGAAAAAAACGCCTTTTTATATTTAACGATTACAAAAATCACTTTAATAAAATTCGAAAAATATTACGCGAATAACAGCATTATTACGTTTTATATATTGTTTTTATTTTTTCTATCGGTTTTAATTTCTTAACGTATCCTGCTTTTCCGTTTTAAAACGTATTTATATATTTTATATTAAGAATTTAATATAATATTACCCTACTTATATCGTAAAAAAGTTTCTTATCGGTTTTTATAATGCGTTTAAAGTTATTATAACGTTCGATTATATCAAATCCGGTCTTATAAAAATTAAACTTATCTATTTAATCCTAATAACGTTGTTTCCGATTTAAAAATTGTGTTAGTTATATTTACGCCGACCGTTTCGCCGCTTACCTCCGCCGGTTTTATTTTATTTTTTATTTTTAAAAACCTTTTAAAATATATAACAACTAAAAAAACAAAGACAATATTTATAAAAAAAGATTAAAAACTAATAGGGAAGTTTGCCAAGAAGGTTAATTAAATCGCTTACTTTTTTAACAAAAAATAACTTAATACTTTTATATGAAAATATTTCTTTTTTTTAAAAAAAGGCCGCTAAATTACGCGAAAACCAACCATCTTTTTAACAAATGCTAAAGAATCAAAAACAAACATTTCCTAAAAAAAGAACACTTATTATATAAAAAATACAAGTTTTTTTAGACGAAAAAAAAGAAGTAATAAAAAAGATACAGCCAACAACAACTAAAGATAATCGTTGTAAAAAAGTTAAAACGAAAAAATAAAAATATAACGTTTACGGCAAGCCCGGACATAATACGCGTATTTATAAAAAAGCTATAAATATATTTAGCAACAAAAAATCCGATTAATTTAAATTAATTTACCTCGTTATAATTATTGGATTTGGATTTGTTTGTGACGGCTGGGCTAGTTAACCAACTATTAAACCTAGTCGTACGGGTTTATGTTGGCAGTGGTACTGTGGGAAACTGAGTAATAACGGGGATACTAGTCACGTCTGGTAATATCAGATAACCAAGGGTGATCTGGGTAACCAAGTTGTATTACAAGCTGGTGCTATCTAAAACTATGAAAGGTAATGAACGTATCTATATACTGATGAATTGTGTGATGTTTTCTTGGATCATTACACTCGAGAATGATCCCAATGATCCTTGGATCATTACACTCGAGAATGATCCCAATGATCCTTGGATCATTGCACGTGATGACACGTGACTCGGATTTGGAGAACCCCTGCTTCTGACCGTTTGTGGAGGCCAAGAGGTGTTGGGTCATAACATTGTTATTCTGAAATGTTAAAACCGCGCAATTCGATAATGCGCGCGATTTGGTAGTATGAGACGTTAGCTGTCAGATATAGAGGATGTCAGTTGCGTTGTTGTATTAAGCTAATTGCGTAAGTGCTTCAGCATACGCACTGCTTTTATATAGCCTAGCAACGGAACAATTATCCTCCGATTAAAGCGTAGCCTTTTTTAGTTAAAGTGCTTTAGTACATTTATTAGCTGACATACCCTTTTAACGCCTTGAAAAATTCGAAGCGTTAATTGTTATACTTTGTTACTTTTTAAAGCTACAACCTTCCATTCCACCTTTTTTCCGGTAATTATGTTCTTTTAATTAGCTAATTCCTTATCAGAAATAAACCTTAAAGTCTTTTTTCGCAGGTTTAGGGCTTTTATAATATCTACTAATCCTAACTGCTTTCTGAAATGCCTAAAAGGTTTTTGTAATAGGGTTTTCGTTAATTCGTTAATTAACATATTACTTGTAAATATATAATTTACTTTAATTAGGTACTTTTTTATTACGTTTCGTAACTAATAGTTATATATATTTACGTACTATAACTTTGTCCCTAATAAGGCGACGTCGGCGTTAATAAGGTGTATAATTTGCTAATTATCGCATTATAAATTTAACGGTTCTATATTTAAATTAACTTTTAGTTTTTTAATTAATCGAAAAACAAATAAGGTTTTTTAACAACTTGCATTAAGAATAATAATTTCGTTTCGGTTATAAAAGTAATTACTATATTTTGCTTATTCGTACATTATTTTATAACTTTCCCAAATAACTTCATAACCTAAATTTGGAAATTTTTTCAATCGAATATATTATTTACGAAAAAAACGTTATTCCAGATATTTAACGATTCCTTACCGCCGAACTGTAACGTTAACGTTTTAGTACTAATTAAGTACCGTATAACGCGATTAACTGCTTTATAATGTACGTTATTAAGATTTAATTTAAATCGGACAAGTCGGAATATTACAAAGGATATATTGAGCCGCGTATAAACCGTAATATAAAAAATAAACCCGATTTTCTTTTTAATATTTATTAATAAAGCCTGGATAAACTAGATCAAGATTTAGCAATAACTCCCCGATTACCAATGGCGTTTTTAGGAAGTTATTTAGATTTCTTTAAGGATTTAAGTTAGTTAATTTATTTATAATTTTTTTTAAAATAACCAGATTTTTCTATTAAGTTTGTTTTTAATTATTTCGATACCTAGGAATTACTGTAAGTCCTTATCCCTTATAACGATATACCGTTCCTATATTTGCTAAATTAACCAATTAACAAAAGCTTGGTTTTTCTTATTATACGCAATAACAGTATCGTTAACGTAAAAAAAAGTAATATTTTTTAACGAAAAAAATAATAAGATTCATAAAAAACGGGGCTAAGTCCTAAATCTCTAAACGTATTAATGAAATCTTTCTACTAAAGCAACGGCAATTTTTTCAGGCCGTACAAAGCCTTCCTAATTAAAAATATCCTGCCACGTTAAAGGTATCCTAGGGACGTCTTTATGAAAACTTTATAAAATAAGTTCGCATTAACGAAAGCGTTTATAGCGTTATACTGCTTAAGCTTTAAGTTAAACTTAATTATAATAATTGTTAAGGCTTTAAAAAACTTTCCGGTTAAGGTAAATACATAAATATTGCTATAAGCGTATTTAAGCTATTAATCGCTTCGTATAATAAAACGAGCCTTATATTTCCATAACTAACTATACTTATCAAACTTATAAACGTATACTTATATATATCCTAAAACCTATTTCCTTTTAATAACAGATTAATTAACGGTTTCCCAGGACTATATATCCTTATAACTTTGCAAGTCGGCCTTTTTAATCTTTAAAAATATTTTCCTTAACGGGTATATACTTAGCTCTTTATAGCTTCGCGGCAATAACGGTAGGTCTTGCTTATATATCCAGTTTTGCGACTTAGGTAGCATTTTTACTTTTAACTTTGTTTTTGATATATTAAAGCCTTTCCGATTAAGATAACGCGTATTTCGGGTTTTTATTCGCCTTAAATTTTCCGCAGCTTACCGGCCGGTTATTAATCGTATTTATAAAATAAATTAACTGTTTTGTATTAAAAGTAACTTTTTTATATCTTATACTCGTATCTAATAAGATTATTTCGGTACGGAATATATAAAAAGCTTATGTTTATAACCCGTAAAATGCTTTTGTTTTTCACTATTATATTAAATTAACTAACTTAATAAAAGCTTAAAACTATCTTTATTATTTCCATCGATGTAATAATTGTAATAATTACCAAAATAAACGTTAACGGCGGTAATAATCTAAAAAAAACGGAGATAACTCGAATATAACGGTTGTATAAAGATAATTATATCTTCATAAATAGGTTTGTTTTTTGTATTTCGTACGTTACTTTAAAGTTTTATATTATTTTAAAATTATTCCTTTTACCCAGCCGGTAATTAAATTATTCCATTTAAGTTTTTATTTTTTATATATATAAAGTAATTATAAACATAATTAAGTACGTAAATCTGTCGAAATAAGTTTTATAATTCGTTTTCGGTAACGTAAAAAAGGTCGTTTTTTTAGATTTTTGACATTACCTAAAAAGGCAGCCTTTTTGTTAAATTATACGTTTCGAATAATAATAACTTTATTTGTTAAAAGGTTTTAAATCTCGTAAATATTTGTTAATCGGTAACCGACAAAAGAGCTTATTTATGCTTTGAGATTTAATTTTTAAAATCCTTGTTTTTTTTATAGCAATAGTTATTATAACGTAGGCTATATAGCCGTAAGTTCGCAAATAAGCCTGTTAAAACTTGTAATTAAATATTAAAACGCTGTTTTTATATACCAAGTAAATGTAATAAACCTTATAGGGGATTTGTTAAAAAAGCGTATTTAGGGGTACGGTTATATAAGTATATTGCAGTTTTAAAAATATATACGATTAAAAACGCAAGTAACTTAACGTTATCTCGCATAATAATCGCTTTTTCTTTAATTACATTTCTTAAACGTCTCGTACCTCCGTTCTAGGCCTAAATATGCAATATTAAAAGCTTAAGCCTGATATTAAAAAAACGACTAAAAGGTATTTCGAAATAGGTAATTTTTTAAAATTTCGTTATCATATTCGATTATTTATAAAAAGATATTGTTTTGGTTTTTCAAAATGTTTAGCAAATATCGGAACGTAATAATTAATATATCCTGCTTTCGGTTTTTAAAGTAAATATCCCAAATAAAACCTAAATATCCATCGGTAACAAATATAATGTATTTATATTTTTCAGGGTTTTTTTCGAAATTAACAAAGTTAATAATGCTTTTTAAATTTAATTAAAAAACTTCTTTTTTAAACTTGTGGCATATTTATTTTTTAATTTTCGCTTTACTATATTTGTCATTCGATAGATTTAAAACTTTTTAACTTAACTTCTTTAATATAGAATTATAACTAAGTTATTATTTTAAGGCTTAAATAACCTAATTGCAAGTATTACAAAGTACCGTTACTTATTCGCGGCAGTTTCGTTATCTAAAGATTAACGTTTCGTTTATAAATAACCAGGATTGCAGAAAACGTTATTGCGTTAATTTCCTTAGTAATAAATTAATTAAATTCATTTATTAAAATAGCCGTAATTTAATTATACCTATCTCGAATGTAGTTATTAATCTCTCGATTATTTTACCAATAGTCTTTTTTTCGAAGCTATCGAAATAATATCAAATTACAGGCGAATTTTTCGCAATAAATTAAGTTATATAAACGTAACGTTTTTATACCGTTAAGACTTTAAAGTAATATATTAACTTTTTCGTAACTTTTAATCGGAACGAAACTATTGCCCGCATATATCTCGTTGCCTTATATAGTTAATCTGAAATTTAAAAACTTGCTAATAAGGTTAACAATGGATATTATAAACTTTAAGTTCAAATTAAACGAATTCCGTAAAAAGTAAGACGATAAGCTTATAACGTCCCGTTAATTAGTAATAGAAAACTCGCTAGGACTCGTTTTACTCCCTTTGGGAATTAATCGGTTTCTGTAGTTATTTTATCTATAAATTTCGACAAATGGTCGATTTCTTTTTTTAAAAATTAATCAAAATTAATTCGTTAATGGATTAATTTTATTATATCGCTATTAAAATGGAAGCTAGTTAAAGCTTTATAACGTATACTTTACGCATTTAACTTTTCGCGCTTTCGTTTATTAACGTTTTTATCTGTATTAAAACCTTTACGGTTATATCGCTTTAATTATCCGGGGGTTTTACCTTGCAGTTAACGGTTAATAAGCTTACTTTTTTTTAAATTAAGGTTATCTTAATTAACAAAATCTATAAAGTTTCCGTAAAAGGTTAAAAACGATGTTCTGAAAGTTCGTAAAATAAAATAAAATAAGTTATAATCCAGTAATCCAAAAAATTAACCGTTACCTTTTAATAATTAATCGTTCCGTTATCGATTTAACCTTTTTTACTATCTAGAAGGTAATTGTTCAGGTTTTTACGATAGGAGCTAAAGTTATATATAAATCGTTAACCTATATAACTGTTATTTTCGTTTTTGGAATGCCGTATCGTTATCCTTAAGCCATTATCTTTTGTTATTTTATAATTTATTCGTTTAGCTTTTGCTTAATTTCGCGTCTTACTTTAGTTTTTTTCGATATTTTCGTTAAGTATTAATTAAAAGGTTACTATTATATACCCTGCCGGATTCGGCTATTTTAGCGTATTACTTTCGCAAGTTTTTCCTTAAAAGAATACTTATTTTTTTAATTAGTGGAAATATCAATTCCAGGACCTATTTTATAAGGTCGTTATTATTTTTTCGAAAGGTATCGTATTTACAATCTTTATAAATGTATGCGTAAAGTCCTAATTGTAAGTTTGTTTGTCTTTTGTTGTTATTTTTAAAGTATTTATTAAGTGTCTTATAAAGTCGATCTTTTCGGTAATTTTTCCTAAAAATAAAAAATAAAATAAGGTATTGGTTTACGTTATATAGCGAATTCGTTTTTTCGAATAAGAGGTTATATCGGGTTCTATAGGTTTAACAGGTTATTAAAATAACTAATTAAAATCGATAAAGTCCTAAATATTAAACGCGTATATTTTAAATTGGAATTTGTTTTTAAAACGGTTCCAGTGTTTAGATCCTTTATAAATAACGGAAAACGTCGACGGTACGGTTGCTATTATTGTTATTAAAGTATATAAAGATAATTATTACTGATATATAACTTATATTGTTTTAATAACAGCTAATCAATTAATAATTGCTTGATTTAAACGAATAAAGCTTTTAATTATTAGATATAAAAAATGTCAGTTGCGTTGTTGTATTAAGTTAATTGCGTAAATGCTTTAGTATATGCACTGCTTTTATGTAGCCTAGTAACGGAATAATTATCCTCCGATCAAAGCGTAGCCTTTTTTAGTTAGAGTGCTTTAGCATACCTGCTAGCTGATATTAGCAGATATTACAAAAGGTTTAAACCGGCGTAAAAAGATTGTTAAAGTAATTTTAAATAAGAAATTGTTTAATTAAAACGATATAATTACTAAAAATAAAAGTCGAATAGAAAATTATAGCTTTAAAAAATAATAAAGTATGACAATTAACGCCTGGAATCCTTTAAGGCGTTAAGGGGATGTGTCAGCTAGCTAGGCGTGTTACTGCATATTAACTAAAAAAGGTTACGTTTTGATCGGAGGATATATGTTCCGTTACTAGGCTATACGAAAGCAGTACATATGCGAAGCACTTACGTAATTAGCTGAATATAACAACGCAACTGACATCCTCTATATCTGACAATTAGCGGTTAAAATATAACCAATCTCGTTTAAATCCATGTGTGGATGTAAAGTTATTAATGAATGTATTGGTAAGGATCGGGATGTGTGGCAGTATTGAAAGCGGGGAAGTGCGCTAGTGACCGGATTTTTTTGGCGCATTAAGTAGTGTTCCTAGGACCCATACCGTTCCCGCTGCCGAGCCTCCACATCGATGAACTCCTCGTTGAAGAGCCTCGTCTTCCGGCACATTATCTTTAAATGCTTGCACGTTAGTCGGCCAGCAGCGTTCTTTCGCAGTTCTTCAGACACAAGTGGTGAAGGATTCTGGGGCTCATATTGGGCAGCAGACAGAGCAGTGGAAACGACATTCCGGATTTGTCGCCCGTTAAAGCGAGGCTTATCACAACATTCTTCATCTATAAATGCATCAATGCTCCCTCGCTCATAAACCAGTTGAGGTGGAATATGATCTAGGAAATACTTAAAGATAGCCTTGCACTGCTCATGTGTCAAGTCGGCATATCTGACGGAAAGAGACATTCGGGAAACAAAGGCGATGTCAAAGGTCTTGACGCGGTTCGTGGTTACGATGAGGATTCCTTGGAAATATTCAAGAACCCGCAAGAAAATCGCGGAGAGAGCGTTCCGGCCGGGGCTTGATTCGGTACTGCGGGTTTCGAACAACACGTCTGCGTCGTCGAGGAGAAGGACAGCCTCCCACTTTGTCGCAAGGCTATAGAGCCTCTCGAAGTTCTGTTCGGCCTGAGAAGGATTCAATCCTATCTCGGCAACGCTCACGGCAAAGAGAGGTCTACCTGTAGCCTCTGCGACAGTCTCGGCAGTCAGCTGCGTAATTTTCCGGTTAGTCATATGTCTCGCGTAGAGAATATCTACGGACTTACAGTCTTGCCTACACCTGGTGGCCCTGCACATCCGCAGATCAGCGCAGTGCACTTCGAGAGTATACAACTGGAGCCGAAACAAAGGATTTCTCACCGTGTAGAAGAATAGACAACCCCCTCCCCTTTCCTTCGACTATGTCCACCAACTGCTTATCGCTGTCTCTGGAGAACGACATGACGAGTGACTCTATCAAGTGTTTGTTGTTCTCATCGAGCTGGAGGGCGTCTCGGAATTTTTGGGGTTGCTTCCCACCCCCTGGTTTCACAGAATTTATAAGGAACTGAGCCCAGACCTTTTCCTGGGTCGCATATCCTAGGATGCGCGGAGGTAGAAGCAGGAAGTTGTCGTTGTTGGGATCCGGCCCTTTGTGCTTATCGAGATTCATCACCGTGTCTTCGAATTCTATCGTGTCTTCAAAACTAGACTGCAGTTCCTCAGACCGGGAAAGTGGGTGTCCCAAAAGGCCTCCTAGTAGAGGCCGTCCGTTGCCTGATTGCAGTGAGTCACAGATCCGATTCGACCTTCTCTAGAAGTCTCTCCTCACCAAACTGGAGAAATGCCTCTGCGTCTGAAATACCATATCCCTTGACCTTCGTAAAAATTAGCTTCGGCGCATTGGGTTCTCACAGAGACTACCAACCGAGGCCAATTCAGGACCGAAATCACTCGTGCCACTGCTTTTCCCCGAATCAAGTGTGTCCCCCTAGGATTCAAATTAAGAACAGTTACCATTCACTAGTTAAGGACCAGCGGGGCCTTACGTTAATCTCACTAGTGTTGGTAGGGAAGATCTTTTGTCGGCGGTGGACGTAAGCGTGGCCATGGTACTGAAATAGCTGGTCGGCCCCGGGCTTGCACCAAAAAGTCTGTTCGATGAACCGCAAAGACCGGCCCCTAATAGTATTGCACAGCGCCTCAGGTCGGCTGCAGTCTGCAAGTGGTTGATAGGGAAGGCCATCTACTCGTCGAGTCCCGACGAAACGTTCAATATCCAGGTCATACTTGACCCTGATAAAAGCTTCCCGTCCCAGTCCCAGTGCCACGCCCAAATGCGGAAGAGTCGTCTGGAAAGCCTAATGGTATCGATCACCCGAAAGACCTGTGGAATGTTCATGAACGGTCTCGCCATGACCAAGGTTTCCGGGGCAAAGAGAGTCCACAGAGTTTCAAATGTGGCTGTCCTGGATTTGGCATCCGCATCGCGAATCCTAAAGTAGTCTTCCAACTCCGGTTTGGCTTTGACCGCGGCGAGGAGATTCGCTAGGTCTTTGCAAGGCTGGGCGTCTGGAGCCTTCTGGGTTCGCTCGACCAACTTCTGCCAGTTGTGCACCTGCATATGTTAGACTTATTAATGCCAAGGAATTGGGCTGCAATGAAGGATAGGTGTGTATACTAACGATGACGGCGAAAGGCGAGGAGATTATGACAAGGCTGGCTTTGAAGTTGACACCAGGGTACCTCCCAATGACCTCGTCCAGAAGGAGAATCAAGTCCAAATCTTTAATTTCCAGCTCGCTAGTGATTCCGTTCTTGAGTTTTTCTGGGTCTTCCACCTTTCGAAACAGGAATGCCGGATTTGTAGGGGAAGTGCCACATGAGCGAGCCTCGGCCTCCTTGTTTTCGTAATGTGGCATCAATATCTGTGCCTCAAGACTATTACTCGAAAGCTCTTGGTTCGGTCTAACGGATTTAATCCCCGGGATGCCGTCGGTACGTTCCAAGCTCAGCGCTTCGACTAGAGCCTCAAGTCGGGCGAGTCTCTGTTCGAGACGTTCCAAGGCGATCACCTGCGCCATCTCTGCTGAAGAATCGCTCTGTCAAAGAACGCTTAGTCACCTCGAGAGTCAAGGTTTTGCTCCAATGAGCTTACCTTAGGATCGTTCATGCTCATGGTGAGACGGTATCTGGCTCCGATTGCACTGAAATCAAGCTCTCTTGTCACGTTCTTGAAGACAGATGGCAGGCTTGCAAACACGTACAGAGATAAAGATCTTGCTAATGGAAGGACGAAGGGACCTTAACAGCCGAGAGGGTTGCGCTTCCCTTTGCGGAAGAGCCAATCCTGGCCGTAGGTGCAGAGAGCAAAACACAGGGAATGCGGGTCTGCTATTGGCTAGAATTGTGGCGGAGGTTCCTCAGAGCAATCAGGCAACCTCCAGGCTACAACCAGATCCCCGCGATTTTCTGTTCCATCTCCTCTACCTGCAAATCTCCGCAATCCATATCAACGCCAGGATGCCGCGTCCTGCTTACGCGGCGAGGAATTCCATATCCGATAATGTCTGATGACAGACTAGTGGGTGGCAAAAGAGTTGGAAACCGCCTCTAAGTACTGCATTTAGCACTTAAAGTAAGTTCCAGCTTTTTGCCACCTACTGCCCTAGTTTTTAGATTCGCTGGATCATCAAGGTCCCAAAGGGTTAAAGAACGAAATATGTCGAAAATACTAGAATACTATTAACAGAGTATAAATTTAAGGCGCCTCCTATACCCTTTTTATGGCACGTTATGATATAAAAATACAAACTGAAAAAAATGTAATAAAAACTTCATAACTAAGCCCCGTCCCAGCCGGCGAATATTGTTTTTGTTTAAAGGCCCTATTTAGCATTAGCTATCAAAAGATTATCTGGAAGGTAAGTTCTAAGAGTTTACGCGATCCATAGTTCATCTTTCAGATATTGCTAGTAGCCGCGTCCCAGAGCCGGACCGTCCTGTCGTTAGAAGCCGACGCGAGTGTCCTGCCGTCCGGCGAGAAGGCGACGGCATTAACTAAACTGCCGTGCCCCTCGAGCGTCTGCCGGTACGCGCCGCTGGCCACGTCCCAGAGCCGGACCGTCTCGTCGTTAGAAGCCGACGCGAGTGTCTTGCCGTCCGGCGAGAAGGCGACGGCATTAACCAAACTGCGGTGTCCCTCGAGCGTCTGCCGGTACGCGCCGCTGGCCGCGTCCCAGAGCCGGACCGTCTCGTCGTTAGAAGCCGACGCGAGTATCCTGCCGTCCGGCGAGAAGGCGACGGCATAAACTAGACTGCCGTGCCCCTCGAGCGTCTGCCGGTGCGCGCCGCTGGCCGCGTCCCAGAGCCGGACCGTCTCGTCCCATGAAGCCGACGCAAGCGTTTTGCCGTCCGGCGAGAAAACAACGGCGCTAACGTAATCGCCGTGCCCTTCGAGCGTCTGCCGGTGCGCGCCGCTGGCCGCGTCCCAGAGCCGGACCGTCTTGTCGTAAGAAGCTGACGCGAGCGTCTTGCCATCCGGCGAGAAGGCGACGGCGAGAACGTAACCGTCGTGTCCCTTGAACGTTTGCCGGTACGCGTACGTTACGGCACCTTTCTTAAGTAATAGCCGTACGATAGTTTCGTGGCCCTTTTCAGCGGCCCATTGCAATGGCGTCCGGCCGTTATTATCCCTCGAATCAATATCCACCTTGCCCGTATCGAGTAAAAGCTGGACGACAGCTTCATAACCGTTCGCGGCAGCCCAACTAAGCGGCGTCTGGCCAGACTCACTATCCATTAAGTCGGCATTAACTCCGTTAGTGGCGAGAAGTAGCCGAACCACATCGATATGTCCCTTCTTTGAAGCCGCAATTAACGGCGTCCATCCGTCCTGGTTTGTAACCGCCACGTCGGCACCTCTGTCAAGAAGCAGCTTAACCATTTCGACATCGCCGGTCTCAACGGCCCATCGAAGCGACATCTGGCCACCGTGACGTTCATGCTCCACCTCGTCGTTATGATGCGGCTCGCTTGGAGGAGGAGACATTCTTTCGGGGGCGTCTTGCTCGTCACGGTCAGCCGCGTAGTCGCTGTCTGGCCAGCGGTTATCATCGTCGTGCCGCGATTCCGCGGGACGTCTTTTCACCGCCTTGGCCTTGGTTTCGTCCGTAACCTTGTCTTCCCCGGAGACAACGCGCTTGCGTTCCTTCATCTCCGCAGCCTCGTCCATGCGGCCCTGGTCGCTCAATGAATCGATGATCTCGTCCATGAGAACGAGGATTATAGGGTTGCCCGGATGGAAAACCTCTCCGAATCCTGTCAACGCATTGGTCAAGTAGTTAAGACCCTCAGTCGTCCGGCCCCACAACGCCCCTAGCGCCGCCGTTGCTTGGTAGCGCAGCGGGTTATCCTTCCCATACTCCTCAGCCTCCTTCTCGGCCTCGGCGAGAATATCCTTATCCTTCAATACCCGGCCCCGGAATATCTTCAACCTTTGGGAGAGCCGTTGCACCGCAGCACTACTTGTCCGCAGACGGAGCTGCCGCACCGGGTCTTCGACAGAGTTCAACGTCTCCACGGCTTTGTCGGCCTCTCCCTGCGCCAACTGGGCATTGCCAACGTCAATCCGGGCGTCAAGCGTCGCAGGATGCTCCGGTCCCTTTGTCTCCTGCAAGATCTCCATCGCGGCAGAGGAAGCCCTCTCAGCGCCTTTCGGATTCTCAGTCGCAGACTTAGCCTCGGCTGTCAGCTTCAGCACCTTGACGCATAACGGGTCCTTGTGGCCGCGCTGCCTCGCTAACCAATCCTCCAATCTCTCGACTGTCGTCTCCGCCGCTCCCACATTCCCCATCGCCAGCTGCACCCTGCCTAGTCCCACCCCGGCTTCGACGGTCGCGGCATCATCCTCGTCCTGCACGGTCGCGAGGTCCTTGTACGCCTCTTCGCACAACTTATTCGCCCTGTCGTAATCCCGCAGCTCCAGTTTCAGTGCCCCCAGGTGGCTGGCCAGGTTCAATGTACGAAGGTCGAAACAACCATGCACTTCCCGGAAGTCTTTCAGGGCGTTGTCTAGGATTCCTGAGACCTCTTCCAGCTTTTTCTTGCCGTCTTCTCGTTTGCTCTTCTCCCCTTGGTTCAGAAGCCGCCTCGCAATTTTTTCGCGTACCCTCGCGAGACAACTGATTGTTTCCAGACTGCGGAGCGACGCCTTGCCAGTGAGATATTCGTAACTGTCGTAGCACGTCTGGTACTCGTTAGCCGCGAGGTCGAGCATCCCCTCCTTCTCGTGCAGCTTTCCCAGGCGCAGTCGGACCTCGCAACAATACAGGTCGTGTTGTGTTCCAGAGGTCAGGGCCGACGCCGACCTAACCGCTTCGAGGTCGGAAATGGCCTCCTTGTAGCCCATTGTCCCATACGTTTTGGCCGTCCAGATTTTGGCCTGAAGCGCGAAGAGCGTGAACCTGTTATCCTCTCCATGGGATTCCGCTAGCAGGCGGTGAGCGTCCTCGCACAGTTGTCGCGCCGCGTCAGCGTTGGGTGAGTCGGAGGGTGCCCGCAACGCGTAATGTTCGCCCATCCGCACCATCGCCATGGGGCCCGTGACGTCGTCCGTCTCGGCCTGTGAGCCGTTAGCCCTCCTTGCTAAAAAGCCATCGGATGCGAGCCGATGCAGGGCCTCGACTTTGCCGGGTACGGAATCTTTGGCGTCTCGTACCACGGCGAGGTGGTGTGCAGCTGTGAGGGTCAGCCGATGTTGTGGCTCTATCCTCGCGACCCCGTATTGGCCGGATATTGCCATGAACCCCTCGTACGACTGCTGCAGAAGGGCTTCGGTCTCGATCTCGTGGCCTCTGTCCTGAAGGACGCGGTTGATGCCGAGGCTGAGATCCGTGGTGAGCGTCAGAGGATGCTCCTTGACGCCCTTGCCGTAGAGCCGTGATAGCCCGCGTATCGCGCGGCGGTAGAGCGCTTCGGCACCTTTATTCCGCTCCTTGCGCTCCTTGGCGTCCAGCCGTGCTCGTGTCTCCGAGTCGTAGACGAACGCCTCCACCTCGGCCAGTGGCAGAGCCTTATGCTGTCCGAACTTGCCCAACGCCTGGTTATACACCGCGGACGCTTTGGCCATGTCGCACTCGTCGACGTAGAGCATCAAGAGGCTCCCGATGGTGTCGAGCTCCAGCTTTTTCCACTCCTCGCTGTCGTTTTGTTGCCTAGAGTCGCCACCGCAAAAAAAGCAGGCCGTCGGATTCGCGCCGGCGCTGCTTGTCGTGGTATCGGCCGTTCCGCTGTTTTTGCGCTTCGGGGTCTTTTTGTCGCCGCACCCCATCAAGACCGCCTCGAACAGCTGCTTTGCTTCTGCTTTTCTGCCTTGTCCCATCCAAACACGCCCGAGCGAGTATCTGGCTCTCAGAATCACACATTCTGGCGCAAAGAGCTTGACATAGCCATCGATGGCGATGTGGTACCACTTCTCGGCCGCCTTAGGGTTGCCCATCTCGGCATACACGTCGGCCAGGAGCTGGATTCCGGCAAATTTCTCCTCATCGTCGTCCCTGTCATATAGTTTGCTTTCCATCTGCCCGGCCAGTGCCGCGCCGGAACCGATCAGATGCCGGATTACCAGCTTGTTATGCCTCCGCACGGCGATAAGATGATGCCCGGGACGAAGGCGACGGCCCTCTTCAATCGCGTCATCTGGCACGCGCTTATCCTTGATGATTTGGGGAAGAAAGTGGTCGAGCTCGAAGCCTACGTTGCGTTCAGACTCTAGCAGGGTCGGCCAAGCGGCCTCGGCAAGAGGCTGGAACGCGTCCCGATTCCTGTTATCCGGACCTAGAAAGTCCCAAAGCAGATGCAGCTTAACCCACTCGGCTGGCGTGCTCCGTTTTTTGGTGATATAGAGCTGGTGCAGCCAACTGCGCAGTTCCTCGTCGGACTCGGCGGCCGTCGACGACGACGACGGCGGCAGCAGAAAGCGGCGCAGGCTCACCTCGCTGGCAATCGCGAGGCCGTTAAGCACGTCCAGAATACCCTTCTCGTCCTGTGTTACCACGCGTCCGTGGGTCTTGTAGGTGATGTCATGTTCGATCTCGGCCCAGGCGTGCATGATGACCGTGCCAACTTGGATTTCCACCACCCTCCTTTCCCAGATATCCTCCGCTTCCGGTCCCAGGTCCCGCGGCTGTAGCCGCCCGGGTACCTTCACAACAAGGTGTATAGCGCCGTACCCCGAGAACTGCTGCTCTAAGCCGTCTAGGTCGAGGTCGTCGGCGGGCGCTTTAGACGCGGACGCATCCAGCCATTTGGCGTGAAGCTTTCGCAGCCTCCTGGCATCCGCCAGACCCCCCATCCGTTTTGGCCCCTTGACACATTCATAGCCTGCGTCCTGCAGAAGGCTGAGTACCTTCTTCGTGTCACTGGGGAAATAGAGTACGATCCGCGCGCCGAGCATGTCGTGGAAGACATGCTCGAGCTCGTCCCGGTCTCTGAAATATCCGAGCTCGGTCTTGCTCATCTTGTATCTCTCGAAATACCTCTCCCAGTTCTCATTCTGCTCCGTCAACTTGCGTTTAATATTTTGGGAGTTTATCCGGTCCTCCTGTCGGCGCTGCGCAGTACCTTTAATGGAGGCCCAGCCCTTCACCCGAGAGGCGATGGGGAGATGCCGGATAAACTCCTGAGCCAGGACGTGGCTCAGGTCTTTTGCGACGATGTTCAAGCATCGCCGGTACTCGCCAGCCTCGTAATCGTAGACTTTGTTTAGTTCGTTCAGGAGCTCTTCCAGCTTGTTTTCCGGAGGCTCCTGTGGACTATCGGGGGCCATCCCGGGGTCCATGCCGGGACCCATGGCGGGGCTCTTTCTGGGGTCTATGTTGAAGCCTATGATGGGAGCTATCCTGGTACTTCGATACGCGGTCGTTGTTCGGTCTGGGCCCTGAAAGGACAACATTAATGTGTGCAGGACACTGAGAGGCAGGGCAGGCTCTTTAACAGGATTTTACTTAGAATCTTCGACCGCCACGCTCCCAAACAAGCCTCGACCTGATTCGGTTATTTTAAACTTTTTGCACAGTATGCACCTTTCGTCAAGGCCGTTGGCTGGGCTGAATAAAACAAATACTGCCCCGTGGTTGGTCCTCGTTGGTGAAATGCACAATGCTCAACTTGCTGTTGTCGTCATCCGATTGGGCTAACGCGCATAGGAGTCGCCAAGGCGTCACGAAATGGATGGAAGAGGCGGATAAGTGGTTAAATTCCGTTGGTGGGATTCGTTAATGGATTTCGTTGGTGAAACACGTTACCGCCCGATCGGGCCGGCATACATAGAATTCGTGAAGTTAGATGGATCAATATTTTGGGTAGAAATTAGAAGGGCATCTTCAATTTGTCTTCAGCAATTTAGATGCTTCGATATCTGGAAGATGGGCTGTTTAGTTTTTAAAGATCGTCCACGTGCTTACAGCTATACTTCCTTACCTGACCAAAGGACGATTAGGGTATTGACTCTATATAGCGGAAATCCCGAGGACCCGCTTAGGGGTGAGCTCAAGGCCGTTGCCGTTGACGCTGCCGGGGATTATAAGCCTCTCTCGTACTTCTGGGGGCCCAATAAGCTCACGCACGAAATATTTCTACCCACCGCACGGCTCAGGCTTACGGCCAGCCTATACCATGCCCTGAGACGACTTAGACGGCGGACCGGGTCCCGACGTATGTGGGCCGACCAGGTTTGCATTAATCAGCGCAATAAGGAAGAAAGATCGCAGCAGGTGCAGTTCATGAACAAGATTTACAAGAATGGGAGCCACGTACAGGTCTGGCTTGGCCTCGACGAGCAGCATTTGGCGAAAGAGGCCTTCGCCTTTGTACGACGGTTGGCCGGGCTCCTCGCTAACAATGGGGAGCATGCCTTCAACATGGACAATTTGGCCGAACAATCAGTCGATTACTGGATGCCTCTCAAACACTTAACGGCTCTCCCGTGGGTAAGTTGATTTGGCACGAGATTCTTTACTTCGAAATCGGGATGTCGGCGCTGAGAATGCTGTTGTTAGTTCCGACGTAGCTGGATCGTTCAAGAGATCGGCACCAAAACTTCCGCAACCCTGCTTTGGGGGGAAGCAGAAATGGTGTGGGACACACTGCATAATGTGTGTAGAGCTTGCAGAATACCATCATATGAGATCAAGGTTTAATGTGGAAACGTCAAAAATCAAGTACCTCTATCGCCGCTTCGTCGAACCCGAAACACCTAGTCGGCACGACAATCGGTTCAGCTTCATTTACGAACTCCATCGAGCAGGACACCTGAATGTCACGGACGACCGGGACCGGGTATTTGCCATGCTGGGCCACTACTCCATCCGCAATGGACATAACAGCGAGCTGAAAGGGTTGGAAGCGGACTACACGAAATCGGTCGAGGAAGTCTATACCGACGTTGCCGCGAGGGCCCTGATCGGAGACAATGAATCTCTTATTACTCTCGGGGCCGTCCAGCACACAAGACTTCCCTCCTCAACCAAAGCTTCACGAAAACGAAAGCGTAAACTGCCGCCGTGGGTGCCGGACTGGAGAGCTCGCCACGGACATATAATGTCAGAACCCACCAGTCCTCACCGCACCTGCGGCTCGAAGAAGCCGGATCTGCGCATCAGCCCATCAGCCCCGAAAGTGCTCGGCATTCGTGGCACGAGAATCGACTCGATCGAGAAGTGCTCTGACCTGCTGGAAAAGGGGGCGTTTCACGAAAGGAAAATCTACGAGGGGGACACCACGCGGGCCGCAGTCGAAACTCTTTGGATGGAGATCTGTGGGAATACAAACGGCTTTGGTCTCAGCGACAAGTACGCCGGCGGAGAAGAAAGCGGCTTTTTCGCCTATGTCCAGACACTGAGCAATGGCTGCATGGCTATTTACTGGCGGGACCACGCCGCCGAGCCCTACGGCGACATCCCGCATGAGAAATGGCTTGCACATAGCGCTGCCTATCTCACTAAAGTGGTAGATAAGGCGGCCATCTCTCCTGAGCTCCGCCGCTTGGCCGAGAAAGGAGACGCACACAAATGGAGCCGTGCGGCAACCGGCGCATCGAGCAGTCGACGGTTTGCCCGAACGACCAGGGGATACTATGTGATGGGACCGCAGGTCATGGAGAAGGGCGACATTGTCTGCATGCTCTTTGGCGGGAAGATGCCGTTTTGTCTCCGCCACTGTCTGGACTCTCAGTTTTACTTGCTTGTTGGAGAGTGTTATATACATGGGTTCATGAATGGGGAGGCTGTAGATATGCTTGAAAGGGGGGAATTTTGCGAGGATGATTTCGAAGTTGTTTGACCGAACACTGAGTATCCAAAATAACCCTTTAATATCTGTGGTCGTCAAGCCCGCTAACTTGTCCGCTGCTTCGTTACCGGGAACTTCCGAGTGGGCTGGTGCCCACGCCGAGCGGATCGGTTTCCCCGCTGTTATGCGCTCCGTGATGTCCCGGCAATATGCCGAATGAGGCTCTGATGCCTCAGGTTCTTGATAGCTTGGAGCGTCGACATGCTGTCTGAGTAGACTGTGGCTATCTGGAATTGAGTGATGTTGTTAAGAAATGCCGCCGCTCGTTTGGTGGCTTCCCTGGCAGCCGCCAGTTATTAAAGCGAGAAAGCGCTGTACTGGCCGCGAAATTTGGCTGGCGCGTCCTTCCGCTTTCAGCGGTCTCGACAGTGGAAGCTCACCATCCCCAGGTACTCTGTACTTGTGGAACCCATGAGCTAACACGTTATCCCACTTTCCGTACTAACGCATAGCCTGTATCGGGACTTACAATAGCGTCCGGCTGCTTTTCCTGGGAGGGCTTAAAAGGGTTCCCACGAGAGCGGCGGGTCCGCGTCTTGGAAACTCGCCCTTCATGACGAAGAGCGCCCTGATGTGCGGAGGAGGGATGAATATCTATCGGCGCCCAGGCTGGCCGACAAAAAGGCCTGCTTAAAGCCGCAACGCCGTGGGTTCGTTGCTAGCAGTCGCGAAGGTTTAACTTGCCGCCACGAAAGTCCACTACTTTACCAGTAGGCACAAAGCCATGAGGTGTGTAATGACTGGCCGTCGGCGGCTCTGCTCCCGCCAGGTGTGCGGGGCAGTTCGAATGGCGACATCCCCCGGTTGTGGCACCCAATCAGTCTGCATCCATTCTGCGTGCAGGCCGCCGCTGATGCGAATGAAGTGCTAGAGAATGGCTGGGATGCAGACTTGTAATATGAGACGGAGAGAAAATCACGGGAGTGATAGTTGCAGAATCAAGAGACGTTTTAGGAACGATAAAGGCCTGCCGTTGCCATAGCTGAAACCGTTTGTCCTAGAACGCCATGCTTGCGGGATGGAATGACGAACGGAGTGGTCGGCCGGTGGAAAGTGGGCCTACTCCATGAACGTCAGAAAGGAACCGGCCTTGGCGCCTTCAAGTGGATGTTCGCGGCGTTCCGAATCGGCAAGGCTCGGCCGGAAACGCGCCAGCACGGGACTGCGTCGACACGTCAAATGGGCAACTCGAGTGTGCGTCACATCGCCGGTCGCGACCGCTGCACGTGGATCGAAAGTCCTGTCTGTACTACTTCGGAAAGAGACCTGCGGTACTGGTCTACTGGTCAGTTCAATTCTCCACGTGTCCTGGTCTTGCAGATACGACTCTGACGCAATTCAAGTGCATTTTCCTTTTACTCGTTCAAATTACCGAACATCGCCTTTGCATTCACTGCCACACTACCTTCGCCCTTGTTGCCGACCCTCTGCGGCAACGGTTTCGCCTACGGTATATATCGTGGAATCGCATCCAGCAAGCGAAAGGAGGGCATGGTGGAATGCTTCGATCGCCTGAACCCGATCCCCGGATGCCGTCCCGGTTCACGTAGAGTCAAAAACTCTATACAATCTGAAAGCCTCAAGGCCTTTCCTTAAAAACCACTCTGTAGAGGACCCGTCAGAGCCAGCGTAATCAGGGCCCTCGCTCAGGGGGAAAAGAGCGGGCTTCAGGAGGCCTGACAGGGCAGAATTAATTAAACAAATTATTATAAAGTAAGTAATATTAACTAAAGCAAAACCTAAATTAATAAAGTTTATACGCGGCTAATAAAATTAAATAAGATTTGCTTACATTATTATAAAGCTATACAAATTTGTATAAACTCGTACGAGCTTATATAAGCTTGTATAGATTTTTATAGGTTGATAATTTTATTAAGAAATATTATATTTAATCATATAGTTAAATTCCGCTTAATTTATTAAATCTGCATTTAAATTTACCCAGGTGTATACTTATTCATAGTTTTTGGGTTTTGTCGCAGTGGTCACTGTCGCCAACCGTAATCGTTATGTAAGCACGTGTCAAGTCGCAGCGACTGATACATGCTCGCAACGCTCCCAAAAATCCGTTCTGCTGTTCACAATCCCCTGTCACAAACGAATGATTCTGGAGCCTGTCCCATGATATCCAGTGAATTAACATCACGGAATCAAACGTGAGAGCTCGCCCAAATATCTATAAGAGACACGCCATTATGTGCTCCCGACTCAAACATCGATCTCCCCAACATCTACCAGAAACATGATCAGAAACGAGCCTCGAGACTCACGATACCCGGCAACACGGGGAGACATGGAGAGAACCCTAACCCTAATACAAAACGCACAACGATAAGCATACCATCACCCATCGTCTATGATCCACCACGTCTTCCGGCGGCAATGTGCCCGGCGGCAATGTCTCCAGCGCCAGCTCGGGTACGCAGGTGAGCTGTTGGAGCCCCTTATTTCTCTTACAGTATCTCTCAAGAGCTTCCCATCTCAGCGTGAACCATCCCATCCGTTATAGCCTCTCTAGATAATTAGTTTGGAGGTCGCGCGCATGAGCTCCCGAGAGGTGCCAAGAAAGAACAGCATCACCGACTCGAGAGCATGACCGGGGGGGGGGGGGGGTTGGGCCCCCCCCCCCCCCCCTTTTTTTTTTT
>QJOB01000770.1:0-154338 GCA_004155035.1 Monosporascus sp. 5C6A | reverse complement strand
GGCATCTTATGGCTTGTGGAACGAGCACTACGGGATGAATGCGGATACAAGGGAGCGTTGTCGTACGGGGTCAATGCGCGATTCTCCTTTGACCAGAAGACATCTAAAGTCTGGGGTGGCAGTATGACCTCGTCCGGCGGAGACGGGGAGTATCTCCCAGACAAATATGGGCCGCTCGCCGCCGTAACCCCCGGGCTAACCATAAACATCACAGTCCAGTTTTCCGCGGGCAAGGGCGGAGGTTGCGTCAGGGACTGGCTCTTCGCCAACTTCAACGTGAGCCTGGGGCCGGTTGATAAAACATACATGGACCCAGAGAACAAGTATGGATAGCTGGCGAGCCCGCGATGTCTGCGGCGCAATGTCGACCCCAAATCCGGCGCTGCCCTAGCTTGAACGGAGGTGTTGGCCTTCTGAGCTCGTCCGAGATCGCTACGTTCCGCAGGGAGATGGATCTTGGGTGGCGCCGCCAGTCCCACGCTTTCATCGGCAGGGACAAGCGTCGACATATTTACCTCTCCAAATGACCCAGCGATTTACCTGCTTCACGCGCAGATCCATCGCGTCTGGGCCATCTGGCAGGGCCAGGATCTGGAGGCGCCTCCGTGCACCACTTCCGGAGACCGGACTCGTTAGGGAATACCCCTCAACGGGGCTCCAAAGGCCCCGCCGTCCGAAGCGACGCTTGATGATGCGTGACTTCGGTGGTGGATACACGCCGCTTGCCCAAGAGGGTATGAGTATGACGGAGGGAGGGCGTTGCTATGTTTATGTGTAGGGAGTCAGCGTGAACAGGAACTCGATTCTCGTCAGTTTGCATTGTCTGTTTTCTCTAAAACCATCTGTCGGATGTACATTATGGCATGTAAGCCAACATTGGAAGTTGCGTATCTCGATGCAACCAGCGCGGGCGGAGAACACAGAGCCGTGTGTATCCTTTGAGAACTAGGCCTGCTCATACATTTCATTCCTAGCTTGGTGATGAGAGATGTGTTATCATTGAGAAGGCGTCAGTCTACTAAAGTACCGTGAATTGGGCCTCTACATATAGAGTAATAGACTAATAGTAGGAAGACGAAGCTGCCCGGCTTCCATGTCCAATGTTGTTATGGACGGATAGTTCGTCGTAACAGAGGTCGCCATCGAACATGTCAAGTCCAGGGCGTTTTATGATTTTGTGACGTCACTCGGACAAATCTTATTAAAAATGGCCAAATGCTTATTTGGCCAGCTTACTGGCATCCCGGCCGCTCGCGTCTCGGCGAAGTTGGAGTCTCGAGGCTGTTTATATGCTTGGCAGCGGCCGGGCTTTGTGCTTCTGAAGTCCTATTGGTTCCGTCATCGCACTATAATCCGTCCGCACCAGATCCGCACCAGGCCGCACCAGGACCGCACGGGTAGCTTTATAAGCAGTTGCTGTGGGAGGGCGAGGTCGTGTTGCTCAAACAGTCCAGATCGCGTGGTTTCTAGCAAAATCTGAGGTAATACTTGCAGGATGTGCAGCTAGCTAGCCAATGCGACTATTATTTTATACGGTGCTTGCTGTTACGCCGTCTCGGATCCGAATCCTCAGGTGGAGACCGAGGACGCCCGGACCTATCTGGGCACAACCGACAGGATATAAGTTGAGCATACTCCTCCAGCAACTATGAACGGGTCACATACCGCACCCATGAGCTTCATGAGATTACCTTCCCAGCTCATCCAGAGGAGTCTAAACAAGCGTCCACTGCACCAACTTGCGAGAACAATGGCGACGGCAAGCAAGATCCAGATCACCCCTGAGAACACCGGGCTGTGGCATATCAAGCAGAGCGAGCCCGCGGCCAAGAAAGCAACTGAACTGTTGCAGAAGGATCTCGAGGTCGGTCTTCCTTATACCTCTGGAACTTTAGCGTTGTTTTACTAAACGACCATCAGACGCATCACGTCTTCTTCAACGACGATGGATTCCACAATCAGTAAGCGCACACACTCTCTTTCCCCAAGGCTACCCGTCCATCACGTCCGAAGCTAACAGAATGCTCAGCATAAGCCACCAGATCCTAGCCCTGTACGGGATAGGCGCGCCGCCGGAGAGCCTGGAGAAAGCCTACAAGGTCAACGAGGGCTATCAGCGACCGGCGGCGCCACCGCACGAGGTGCTGCGCGACTGGGCGGAGGTCAAGCAGTACCTCGGCAAGGGGGAGCACTATACGGACTTCCTGGCCTTCTTCAAGGGCGAGATCGAGCGGCTCGGCGGCTGGGAGGCGGCCCTCCGCGAGTACCTGTTCAAGCCGGGCGACGAGCGCAGCGAGGACCTGCTCGTCCGCATGTTCGCCGGGCTCCTGCACCCGCTCATCCAGCTCATGTACGGCATCGAGTGGCGCCAGCCGGCCGTCGTGGCCATGGCCCTGGCGCAGGCCGCGGTGCACGGTGACGACGGCGGGCTGCGGGACTTCCTGCTGACGGCCGATCGGCAGGCACACGCGGCATCCTCCTCCGAACCGATGCCGGCCATCGTCGACCTGCTGGAGGCGGTGCAGGCCGACGAGAAGCTGGCGCGGTCGGCGCGCCTGTCCGACGGCAACAAGATCCGGGACGGCGTGCTGGGCCGCGCATGGGGCGAGGCAGTCGCGGTGGCGAGCCGCGTGCGCGTGAACCCCGACGAGCTCGACGAGCGCACCGCCGAGATGTACCATGCGGCCATCTACCAGGGCGCCTCGGCGGCGCTGCAGCCCGGCAAGCAGCCAAAGTGGGATTTCTTCTTGATGTGAGTTCTTTCGCTCCCGCGTCCCTTCTGCATACCACTCGATCGACCCACCCCCGTCCCAGCCCGGAGACGGCGTGCGAGATTGAGTGCGTGAGTAAGTGAGTGAAACAGGTGACGTAGAAGGCTGACAACCGTAATGCGGGATAGACACCACATCAACCTCTGCCCCATCTTCCTGACCATCAACGCCCAGGACTGGATCCCGCTGGAGAGCAAGGTGCGCATCCTGGAGTGGAAGATCCGCCTGGACCTCGCGCAGTACGCCGCCCGCGCGTGTCCGGAGCTCTCGCTCGACAGGATCGCGTCGTACGAACCGAAGGACAAGGGCCCGGGCCCGGCTGTCGGTGAGTTAATAGACAGAGCACACGTGGCCCTGAATCCGCTATCACCCTTCCTCCCCCCTTCCTCCCGCCTCTCCTATCCCCGTCCCCAGAAGCAACCCACGCTCACTCACTCGCTCGACACAGAACGGCTCCTCCCGCGCATCCACGCGCTCGAGGAGGACGGGCACGCCAGCAAGCTCTTCCGCGCGGTGGAGATCGGACGGCGCGCCATCTCGCGGTACGAGAACGACGATAACAACAAAAACAACTGGGTCCTGATCCGGGGGCCCGAGCTCTGGGACAAGATCATGCACCTTGTCGTTGACTCGGTCGAGGCGCCGGGGCCTAACTGGGTGCGGGGCGCCGGGGACGCTGATGCTTGGAAGGTAAGTCTGTCTTAATATTTTATCTACCTACCTTGTCGCGTGTTTGAAAAGAAAATTGAGGAGTTTCGTGTGGACGGCAAGGAGCACTTGCTGATGATATACGTGAATAGGGCGTCCCGAATCTATAGATGAAGGGGGAGGAGTGCCAAATGGCCCTGAGTGAGATGGTGAGAGAAGGGGTCTGGCGAGGAGGTGAAATCGTGTTGTGGGATTATAGGATGATAGCGAGTATATATGACTAGGAACCGTTCAGGATTTGCGGCGTAGAACCCGAGACGGGGATGGAAACTCGAGCTGTCTAAGCTTCGAGCATTCTCAACGCCTCGCTTCGTCGTAAGAGTACAGGAACTCCCCTCAGACCTTACCCAAAGACAGTGCTTCAGCTAGCAACTATCAACGCAATGCAGTAAATACACAACAGTGAGTCTAAAGCACAAGCGCAAACTCTTCCAGGGAAGCCAGGCTGCTCCTAATCCCCGGCGTATTATGCCCTGTTTCGTGTTTCGTCCGCCCGCCTAGCTCAGAGAGCGACCGCGGCTAGCGCATGACGGGTTCTCGTATGGCCCGCGCGAGGGTGACCACGACACGTCGGCTACGATTAACCCACGTGCACGACATCCCACGCTAGGGCGAACAAGACCGCGATGCCGGACCCGCCGGCGACGAAGAACGCGGTATCGCTCGTGCGGAGCCTGTCGAGGGCGTCGCATGACCCGTAGAGGCCGTCCAGACGGATACATGGCCTCCGGTTCAAGCGCGCGTTGCGGAAGAGATCGGACGTGAGCCCGAATGGACCCGGGTTAGTAAATTAGCCAGGCGTGCCCCGGCGCGTCCGGTAACGCAGAATTAGTGTCCGGTGCTGCGGACGCGAAGGTGAAAAAGAAAAGAAAAGAAAAAGGAAATAGAACGTCTGGTCCCGGATTCACCGAGCTCTCTCCCCCATATGAGTACGTCTGGACTTATCCATCCTAGGGCCTAAGCGTCTTGCGTACTACCAACTAGACCTGTTTTTGTTGAAATCCTGATCACTTAATGGGGTATATGTCCTCGCCATCTGCCACGGAACCTCCCCAGACGTTCCTATCTAAAATGCAGGTTGAGCACTGAGGATAATCTTACATGTCACGTAGAGTTTAGCATAACTCCCAAATCTACGCATCCAACCTCAGACCTTGAAGCACCTCTGAGAGACTACGCCGGTGGCGCTACCACCCTCGTCCCCTGTTCCAACCCCCCCGGTGCCCCTGGTGACCGCGGTAATCCCCCCTTCCCCCTCCCCTACCATACTGATGATGGCCACCGCCGCCTTGGTATTGATGCTGATTCTGCTGCTGCAGCGGCAGAGGCGGTGGAGGGACACCGCCCCATCCACCAACCATGCCGGGCATCCAGTTCGACATGGCACCTCCCGGCGGCACCGGCGGAGGTGGCGGCGGCCATTGACCCTGGAAGTTCGGCGGTGGCGGAGGCGGGACCATGAACTGGCTGAAATCTCCCGGTGGTGGAATCGGTGGTGGAAATGGCCCAGGCGGGGGCTGGAACTGGGTGTTTAGCGCTGGAGGCAGTGGTGCTGCCTGGGGATGGTAGCCAGGCTGCTTATCATTCGGGAAACCCTGCTGCTGGTTACCGTATGACGGGGGTTGTTGTGATGATGATGGTCGTAGCGGCGGACTACGCCCTCGTGATCGCGAGCGGGAGGGCGATTGCGATGAGTTGTCACGCCAGCTTCTCCTGGGCCGTGAGCGCGACCTCGAGGTGCTGTACCTCTGCCTGTGCCGTTCTCTGCTATAGCTGCGGCTGCGGCGGCTTCGGCCCCTACTTCTACTACGGCTGCGGGAACCAGACAACCTCGGTCGCTTGAACGCCGGGCGCGATGAGCTGCGGCTGGAGCTCCTCGAACGTGATGGTGAGCGCGACTCGCTCCGTCCACATCGGCCATCCTGAGACCCGTTTGGCTTCTTCCGACGTTGCTTCATCTTCTCGCAGAAGATACGGGACCATCCGTAGTAAGTATCCCCCCCAATGATATCCCCGGTGATCTCATCGACGATAACTCGCTGACCAAGTTGATCAATATCTTCAGCTGGGCCATCACCGATAATGCGATCCTTGGCATATATACGCTCCACATCCGCTAGCAAATCTGTCACGGCCTGGATCAGGCGTTTGTCTGCAGGGCCTGGCACGAACTGTAGCGGCTTGATCATATCCGGGTTCATCGGCCTCGTTGAGTTTGGTTCAATAACCGGTAGCCAATTCGCCGCAGGCAGATCGTACCAAGGTGCCGCCGCATCGCCATGCATGGCTGGCATAATGAAAGGCGCATTCTTCGAGGACTTGGAAGTAGCAGCACCGCCGCCATCAGCCGTGCCATTCGGCGCTGATTTGAGCTCCTCAAGCTTCGGGGCATCTTTAACGACCGCACGGAGTTTCTCGACAAAACCAGGAGCGAAATATCGGTTCTCCTCCCAGAGGCCGACAAGATTCTGAACCTTCTTCGCGTGCTTTGGCGAGTTTGAGAATGCCGCGGCAGATTGAATGAGGTCCGGAAGGAATGGCTCTACTTTGGCCGGGAAGCTGGAGTCACGGTCTCTGACAGACGCATGGTAAAGCACATCGTTCAGCAGATACAAGATGTGCAGGCGTTTGCGTTTCGAAGAAGGCTCGCGGGCCTGTCTACTAGCAGCGAGAGTGGCAGAGAAAGATTTGGCCAAGGCCGTCAGGTATTTTCCCAGGGCGGCAACGCGGGCCGGGGAATGAACCAGATGCTTTAATATCCACTGCTTGCTTTTCTACGCGACGAACCATTTAGCTGTCGCACACGACTTTAACTTGCATAGATGTGTTGCTCAAACCTGAACATTCGACGGAGAGCATCGCGAGACAGTCGCGTCGACAAGACGGATGAATTCATCGAGGTCGCTTCGTGAGCAGGGCGTCGGGTCAGGTCGCAGAAGGACTGCGGAAAAGGACACTTTCGCGATGTCAAGCAGTGGCGACGCCATGGCGGGATGTGAATGCTATAAAGATACCGTCATCGAATTCTGCGCTCTTTAAGTGTTGCAGGAATGGAGGTTGGCAGTAACGAGAAACTTCGTAGTTGATGGGCGATTGTGTATATGAATTAGTTGAAGAGATCATTCATTCCATGGATGCAGCAACGGAATTCTAAGTACAAGTACCATCCTGCTGGGAAGAGCATGTAGGTGCTTGGCAGTCTTCTGGCTGAGCCCGCTCCTACCACCTGCCAAAGGCACCAAAGTTCCACTCGGTACCCGGAAGAAGTTTGTGCCGGCATAAGCCCCTCCCGTCCGGGAACTAGCTTCACGCCTGGGCATTTGATGTAGTGAATTTGCATATAGGCGGTAGATTCATCAATTGGGGTATCTTCCCCAAACCGTGCGCCTATGACGTTGCAAGCTCCCTCCCTACATTGTGTGTCTAGAGGAGTGAGCGAGCAACCCTTAACGTGGGCACGTCAACCATCATGGAGCCGTGATCTCTAAGAAAACTTGTCATCTACAATATTAGAAAGCCGATGGCTAGTTCAAATTGTATAAGGTCAGAGGACCAAGAGTTACGCCTACCAGGCTCACACTTTTCATTTTAAGTATGAGACTGGTCAAATAGAGTAGAATTAGTAACCATTTTACATGGAAGCCCTCCATCAGTTCATAGCCATTGCTCCGTACATATACAAATCCGCGTGGTTGTGGTGATAGGGCGAGAAAGCGCGCAGCCCCGAAAGTCTCCGTCCCGTACGGACGAGTCGCATAGAATCACGAAAACCGATCGCCCTTGGGAGCCCTGTACGGCGTGCTACTCTCGTACTTGCTCTTCTCCATCACCCTTTGCCCTTCTGTCGCCGGCGCGTGTCTGGTCGGGGCCGGGTCGGAGCTTGCTTCCTGACTGGGAGATCCCGAGGGATCGGTCCGCGGAGTCCCGGTCCCGTTCTCGGTCGTCGAGCCGCCCATGGTTGCCGAGGACATTGGTCTGTTAGGGACGTTGTTCGAGTATTCGAGGGAGTCGATCATCATCTTTTTCCTGCGCGTCTCCTCCAACCGCGCCTGCCTGTCCGCGTTGATGCTCCTCTTCGCGAAATAGTACGCGCCTCCGCCGGCTACAAATCGGAGACAGATGAGTAAGTAAAAGGCGGTGCAACGAAGAGGGGAGTAGAAAGATGCGACCTACCGACACAGAGAGCTCCCCATCCCGCCCTGATATGCCGCAGACGTTAGCAAGTAATACTAAGTGTCCAACGGGTCATGCGCAACGACGGCCGGTCGGCGTACCAGAAGGATTTCACCTTAGGGGAGAGACTATTAGCTTCGAGTGGACCTTTTAGCTGTCGGCGACATGCGACACTTACCGTATTCATGTTCGATAACAACTTATACGTTAACCTTCGAGTTGTGATCTTATACGCAGGAGGAGACACGAACAGAATGCGGAAGGGGAAAAGTCTCAAGACACATGCAGGTTTGTTGGGTTTAGTTAGAGAAAATACTATAGCTAGAAATGGGGTGTTCAGATACCGTAAAGTGGTACGATTATTCTGGGTTGAGTTATCAGATAGCGCCTATGCAAGCGATTCGCGAGCTGCGAAAAGGCCTCCCCCGGTAACACGGAATGTCCTTAGCGGGGTCGCATCTGCCGGACGGCGGGGTGTCTCGTCGAAACCGTTTTGTGTGTGGACGGCACCGGGGTCTGCCAAGCTCTAGTTCCGGACAGACAACCGAAAGCTTCGAAAGTTCGTAAGGAGGCAGCAGCGTCACCAATACCTAGCGCAAAGAATTATCTAGATTAAAGGAACCGGGATCTATTGATAACGGGCGCCTACGCAGATACGAAATAATTGTCCAGAGCGGCCGTCAGTGCGTCTCTTGTTCGTCCAGTAAGAACTGTACATGTGGTTCTCTAGAGGCAACAGGTACCTGGTAGCAGTCGGTATATGTACAATATGCTTGAAGTTACCCGTGGTTACATATACTTGTATGTTGTATGTTATGTATCACCGATTTCCCCGGGAGACGCAACATCGGACCGGACTGGACTTTCTGGCTGCAATTGTACATAAAATCCAGTATAACCCCGAGTTCGAAGAGGTACCTACCTACGGGTAATTTACCTACACTAGCTTCGTACAGGGTTACGTATTCGACAGGGTTGTGCTACAAGTGTACGGCCTGTGCTCTTGTACCTCTCTAGTACGAATGATTGCCATTGGTAACCGTACAACGTTCTCCCTGAATTTTAATGAGCAATGCTCCGAGTAGGACAAACGAAGGACGTCGCAATAATAATAAAAATAATAATAATAATTTGAGTGTCTTTGCGACCAGCGGTCAGAACCCTCAACATACCAACCATATTACTACGCAGCACCTCGAGCGACCATTTTTGGAAGGACGACGGCAACCATCCGGCCAGCACCAACAACCCCACCATTGCTGCATATAGCCAGTCAGAAGAGGGCCTGTTTTACTATTCTATCCGCCATTGCATTACAACTGCCGGCTGTGACACTCTCCCCTGAGATATAGTCCTAAACCACATGCGCATGTGAAAGCTCTTTACAATCCACAACCGGATGGTCCCCTGAGAGAGAGTATCCCCATCGTCGGTCAGGGATGCCATGGGCGTGATAAGAGCCGCAAGTCTGGTTTGGATATAGCCCTAGGCCCCCACAGCCCTTATATCGGAGCGCTCTCTCTTCGTCCATCCCCATGGAGCACGGCGGGCAGGATCAGGATGGGCCTGACGGCTCCTCCCTGGTATGAGGCTCTCCATCTGCGTATTGACTAGGCTGACTCTTTTCCCCAGAAGTCCGTCTCCTCTCTGAGATCGCGGTTCGAGAATATGCAGAGCCAGAACCCGAACTCGAAGCCTAACGAGACATCCACTCCCCCGACGCCGGTTACGTCTACGGCTCCTGCGCCTCCACCGCCTCGGGCCGTTAGTCGTTCGCCCTCTCCGAAACCTCCTCCTGTGCCGGACACGAGGCCTAGTAGAAGTTCCCTTGCGAATGGACGATCGAAACCGCGAGAAAGTCTAGACGCCCCGAGGCCACAAATACCCTCTCACCCGTCCTCGCCTAGTTTCATTAACGGGAGCGCTGGCTCTATTCGCTCTTCTCGCCTGATGAACCCGCCTCCTCTAAGCCCCAAACCTACGAGGCCGCCGGCCGTCATGGTCGAGCCTCCTCAGTCTCCCGCGCGAGTGAATAGCATCACGGCACCCATGGGCGATCCCGACAATCGTCTAAATCCTGAAGTCTCTAAAGGCCCTACAACGCCGGCCGTTCCATCCAATCGGCCTTTTAAGATCCCCAGCCGCACTACCAGTCCAGGTCTCGAACCTCGTCGATCGCCCAAGCCTAGCGCTTCTCAGCCCCCATCGCCACCGCCACCCCGGAGATCTGCTGAGCTGAGAAGGGACCGTGATGCAAGGCCACCACCGCCGGTGAATCGCGCTGACAAACCGGGTCTTCGGCTCGCAAACCCGATGGGGAATGCCCCCAAGTTAGAACCAGGTCCACACGTAGCGGATCGGCGTTCTCCTTTTAGTAGCCCTCCTGGTAGCGATAGTGAGGAGCCGCCAGTGCTTCCGACTCGGCCACAGCGACCACCCCAGCAGCAAAAAGCGATGCTCACGAGGGCTCCCACGGCGCCCATGCTGACAACTTTTGACCCTCCACCGCTACACCCGTCACACCCTTCCCTTGCGGCCAGAAGGCGAGACCAAGAGATAAACGGGCAGGCAAGAGCATCTTTGCCGACCCCGCCTGCCGCGGACCGGCCCTCTCTGCCATCACGATCCAATACAACTGCTGAAGCCGACCCTACACGTGCCCCTCACGTGAACCCTACTCTCAAGCCTCCACCTCATCCCCCGAGACCTGGTGTGATTACATCTGGTGTGACGGTGGACGCTACCACGGTTTCTTCTCAGTCGGGTAAGAGAGCTGTTTCTAACCCTACGGCTCAGTTTGCGCCTCCGCCTTCAAGAACACATAACCGGTCTATGACGGTGGATAGGACGTCCGAGAAGACGCCCGCCGAGTTTCGCGAACCTCCTAGGAGAGTCGGTATGGAGGAAAAGGGTGACCACCAGTCCGTCATCGCGACCCCGATAACGCCAACAGCTCCTACGCAGATTACCACCGCATACCCAGACGCTTCAAAAGTAAACCGCCGGAGTCCTTTCTCCAAACAGGGCAGCCATGAGTTACATACAAAGTACGATACGAGGGCTTTCGATGTCTGTGGGCGATACGTGTGTACCAGCGGGCATTTCACTCGCGTCTGGAACATACTAGATGGCGAGCAGATGATGAGCCTTGCCCATGGGGAGGGGATAAAGGCGGCCGCTGTGAAATTTAAACCTGCTTTGGACGTCCGAGATGAGAGTACGAGATTATGGATCGGAAGCAATATCGGTGAACTGATGGAGGCCGATGTTGCGACCCAGAGCATTGTCGCTAGTAAGCCAAATGCACACGGACGATTCGAGGTGATAAGGATTTTCAGATACTTCAACGAGATGTGGACCCTGGACGAAAGCGGCACTTTGCATATTTGGGGACCAGACAGCGAAGGGTTTCCTAACCTGAACAACAACCCTCATCAGACATTTAGGTTGCCCAGAGGACATACCTTCTCGATGCTCGTCGGCGATAAACTGTGGCACGCTACCGGAAAAGAAATCCGAATATTCCATCCCACGGTCGATGGGAGAACACAGGTTCAGGTTCTCGTGCGGCCTCTGGTCTCGGAAGGCGCCGGTGAAGTGACATCAGGGGCTCTTCTCAAAACACAACCGGGGAAAGTCTTCTTAGGTCATGCTGACGGCAAAGTCAGCATTTATTCTCAAGACGATTTCACATGTCTCAGCGTGCTCACCATAAGCAATTTCAAGATTAACTCGCTCGCAGGTGTGGGCCGTCATATATGGGCAGGTTACAATAGCGGGAAGATCTGTGTCTATGACGTGGACGCGTCCCCATGGGTCATTAAGAAGGATTTCCAAGCACACAGAGATCCTGTTCTAAGGATCGTCGCCGATCAGTCGAGCTTCTATCATATCGATCGCCTCCAGGTCATTTCTCTGGGTGCCGACAATGTGCTGAGGTCGTGGGATGGTCTACTGCAAGACGACTTCACCGAAACTGAGATGAAAGCTATAGAAGCACGGTATTGCACCTTCGAAGATATCAATGCACTGGTAATGACGTGGAACGCCGGCGCTTCGACCCCGAGCAGTCTCAGATACTCTGAGGCGGACGCCGCCTTCATCCAGAACCTCTTGCAATCGAGCGGTGCTCCAGACATATTCGTTTTTGGATTTCAAGAATTGGTTGACCTAGAAGACAAGACGGCCACCGCGAAGCGCCTCTTCAAGTCTAAGAAGAAGGATCCAGTGACCGAGCAAGAGCGGATGAGCCACCAGTACCGGGATTGGAGAGACTTCCTGGTCAGAAGTCTCGATGACTACATGCCCACAGATACGCTCTACCACCTTTTGCACAGTGCAACACTCGTCGGGCTATTCACCTGCATTTTCGTTAAATCGAGTATCCATGGCCGTATCCGGAACCTCAGCAGCAGCGAAGTCAAACGTGGCATGGGCGGCTTACACGGGAACAAAGGGGCTATCGTCGTGCGCTTTATGGTTGACGATACCTCGCTCTGCTTCATAAACTGCCATCTGGCGGCAGGCCAAAGCCAAGCGAATGCACGGCATAACGATATCAAAGAGATCCTGGAGACGGCGATCTTCCAACCCGAGCCGGACCCGGCCGTCCGAATGGACAGCTACACGGGGGGCGGCGACGGCACTATGATCCTGGACCACGAGCTCTGCCTGCTGAACGGTGACCTCAACTACCGCATCGACACCATGTCGCGCGACACGGTCGTGAACGCGGTCAAGGCGGGCAATCTGGCGAAGCTGCTGGAGCGCGACCAGCTACTGGTGGCGAAGCGGCGGAATCCGGCGTTTAAGCTGCGGGCATTCGAGGAGGCGCCCATCACGTTCGCACCCACATACAAGTACGACGTGGGCACCGACAACTACGACACGAGCGAGAAGAAGCGCTCCCCGGCCTGGTGTGACCGCCTGCTCCACCGCGGCGGGGGGCGCATCCAGCAGCTGGACTACCGCCGCCACGAGGTCCGCGTCTCCGATCACAGGCCCGTTACGGGACGCTTCAAGTTCACCATCAAGTCCATCTCGCCGCGCGAACGCATCCTCGCGTGGAGCGAATGCCAGCAGCGATTCGAATCCTTCAAGGAGAAAGAAGGCCAGGAGGAGAAGTATGTGTTTCTTTTATTCTATCTACAACCTAGCCCCCCCCAATCGTTTTCTTCGAACATTATGCCGGTATACTCGCACGCGGAGACCGTGTCCAGCTGACAAAGGGTTTAATTCAAAAATAGGCTCCATTACTTAATGAACGTGATCGGATACGACCAGGCCACGAGCCAACAACTGATCCGGGAAAAGGACGCAAGGAAGGTCCGTCGCAGTCCGAGTCGGCACGTAGCATAGGAAGAACCGGTGCCGCCAGCTCACGACGGGGAGGCGATTATTTTACAGGAGAAACGCGATCTGTTAAAGGCGAAGCCGGGGCAGGCCAAGATAGCTGGTCTTCGGAAGGTCTCAGTGGCGTCGCCAGAACACGAACAGGAGAAGAGCGCCGGTGGCAACGCCGTCTGAGCGTGAGCCGGCTACTGTTTGGGTGCATCATGGACAAGCTGGGGTTATAGAGAGGAATTGCATCGGTAACTGTGTTCGGGGAAGGGAGAGAGGGCCCCGCGGCGTAACGGTTATCGGGCTACTTGGCTGACTAGATAGATGTAAGCGCATTTGGAAATTAATGCAAGGTAAATAATAGGTCCAAGCCTTAGTTTCCAGGCTTGGCCTTAGTTTCCAGGCTTGCACCTATTATTTACCATGCATTAATTTCCAAATGCCTGTGCCCTGACCGACGGGCACGTAATAATCCGTCAAGTCTCACAACGCTATCAAGCAATTTGGAAATTGTCAGCAGTCACAGTGATCAAATGCAGGAAGCTGGCGAGTTCTGTGTGCGATGGTTCTCTAACTGTTCTGATGGACAAATCTAGTCCGTGGGCAATCGCCTTAAGTACATGACTGGGCGGTTAATGGATGGGCGGTGGACAAGGCATGTCGCAGGCTGCATCTTGCAGCCTTACACCGACAAAGCCTTCCAGCCTGCAACACCTGAAAGCACCAAATGCCGACACGCCCTCTTGCGTCAGGTGTTCTCGCTGAAAAGTCCCAATCTGTATGCGATCTACTCACCCTGTATTTTCTCGAGTCCTAAGTTCCGTATGAACCTCTCGAAATCCGTTCTATCAAGTGGCTTCGTAAGCCCATCAGCTGGGTTGTCCTTGCTTTCCACGTATTAGAAGCTGATATTGCCGTCCCGTACCTCCTGACGGACGTAGTAATATTCCATTCGAATGTAACGCTTTCTTCGTGACATCTGGGTCTTTGTCACCCACTTGAGTGCCCCTGTATTATCCTTTAGAATGGGAATGGGGCCTTCCGGCATGAGCCCTAGCTCCGTTAGGAAATTCCTGATCCCTGCTGCCTCCGTAGCGGCTGTACCGGCTCTAACGTACTTTGCTTTTGTGGTATACCTTGTAACAACACCTTGGAACTTCGAAAGCCATGATATTGGTAGTAATATTAACGTTAGCTCCTAAGTCCCAAAGCAATTCGTCTCTGTCGTCTTCCATGGAAGAATGGACCCGTAAAAGCACCATGGCGCTTCCCACAACAATTGCTCCAGGGGTCTCGAGCGCTGTAGCTTCAGCGCGTTCGACTGCTGTAGCTACCCTTGCCTCAAGGCTCTCAACCATTGTACCTTCAGCACATTCGACTGCTGTAGCTATCCCTGCTCCAGGGCTCTCGTCCACTGTGGCCACCGCTCCAGGGCAGTCAACTGTTGTAAACACCTCCTGAAGCTCCTCGTCGATAGTTGCTTCAGGGCAGTCAGCCATTATATCTTTAGTGGTCTCGACTGCTGTAGCCGCTGCCCCAGGGCACTCAGCCACTGTAGCTTCAGGGCTCTCAGCCACTGTAGCTACTGCTCCAGGGTACTCAACCGCTGTAGCTTCAGGGCTCTCAACCGCTGTGGCTTCAGGGCTCTCAATTACTGTAGCTCCTGGAGCTTCCTTCTGAATCATCTCGTCGTACCACTGCATAAGCTCTTGAAGCTGTTGCTCGTTGACGTGGGCGCTGAACGTTCCTCCGCTGGAACGATACAGGTCTCTCAGGCCCTCTGGGATGAACTGCTCCTCGTCCTGTCCACCACCTCCACGGGTGTTGCGGGAGCTGTTGCCTTGGCTGTTGTTGCTGTTATTGCCCTGACGTTGGCCACCATTCTGACCTCTCTTTCCTTTCTTCTCCTTCTCTGGCTCAGGGCAGTCCTTGGCTAGGTGCCCGTACTTGCCACAATTGAAGCAAAGTGGCTTTCCATTCTTGTTCCATGCGGGCCTGTTGTCTCGGGAGTCCTTGTTGCCTCCCTTGCCCTTGCCTTTCTGGGCGTTGTTAGATTTCTTGTCGTTCTTCTTCTTGCTGTTACTGGAACGCTTATGGAATTCGCTGTTGAAGTCGTCGATCAGTTTCTGGAAGGAATAATCCGTCTGCCGCAGTATTGATTGCATAGTTTTACATTAACTGCCAGTTCGGTTTTTTATAACGGTAAAAAACATAATAATATATTCCTTATTACGGAGCTTTATTCCGTAACCTTTAACTTCCCGCAGAAGTTTCTAAAACTTAATGATAAACTATATTAGGTTTTTACCGTCGTAGGTAATTTTGCTAAGTTTCTTTTAAAGGAACTTTTGCTTAGCTTTGTTTATAGCAACGTAGGTTTTCCGTAAGGTCCTCAATATTTTCGTACCCTTCTTAATACCTGTAATTAATTCCAAGGGCGTTTTTTTGCAGATTTTAGTAATAACTTTGGCTAAGCGCAACTGATCCAATTGCTTTAGTTTTATGCCGTCCTTATAGCTAATTTTTTCAAGCGCAAGGTTTAAGGCGTTACTTTAGAGCTCCTAATTGGCCCAACTTAGCAGGTAATTCTTTTTGTCAAGGGTAAAATCAAACTGCTTCTAACGGAACTTCGAATTATTACTAAATTTCTTTTCCTTTAGGCGTACACCTGCCCTATTGGAGCTATCTGAGCTACCGGAGGTACTGTTAGAAAAACTATGGCTCCTTTTGTATTTCGGGGAACCTGCGGACGAGTCTGCTGAAAAGGAAAAAGAGAAACTGTCTGAATTATTAAGGTCACTGCGCGCCATACTCTTTCCCTTAGGTAGCTTTTTCTCCTCGCTCTGCTGTCTTTTTAGTAAATTAAGCTTCTTTGTAAATAAATCAATCTCTTTTATTTCACTTTCAACTGTAATAAGGATTTCCTTAAAACTACCAGCCTTAACTTCAGGCTAAACGCTTTCTAATTTCTTGGGTTATACACTAGCACTTGGTAACTTCGGCTTTAAATCTAACTTATCCAAAAACTATGTCACCATTTCGCTTAATCGCTCCATTATCTCAATGGTCTTTTAATTCTAAAACTTCAGTTTTTCGTTTTGTTGCTTCAGCTCTTTAACCTTTTCCTGGACCTGTTAATAACTGTCTTTTCGTGTCTTAACGTCCTGCCTGATGCTACCTATTTGGTACCTAGGAAGGTATAAAGCTTATTTAAATCAGCTTCGGGTAGTTATCTTTAAATAAGGGTTTTAAATCGTTTTTCCGGTTGCTGTAGTTAAGGTACTGGAACTTCCTCTTTTACTTCTTCTTTTTCTCTCTTATTAAAGAACTTTTCTTCTTAAAATACATCCTAATCATTAAAAAATTCAGGTTGCGGGAAAAGAAATAGGAAGGGGCATTTTGTGACGGCTGGGCTAGTTAACCAACTATTAAACCTAGTCATACGGTTTATGTTGACAGTGGTGCTGTAGGAAACTGAGCAATAATAAAGATATTAATTACGTCTGGTAATATTAAATAACCAAGGGTAATTTGTGTAATTAAGTTGTAATTATAAGCTGGTATTATTTAAGATTATGGAAAATAATATGCGTATATATCTTACTTTTGGTTTAAGGCGTTTAAGGTGCTTAAACTTTTGAGCCCGTTAAGCTTTTTAAATGCTGTTATATAGTTTAAGGCGTTTAAGGTGCCAAGATTTTTGAATCCTTTAAGCCGGTTACGTAACCTGGAGTCGCTATCGGATCTTGATTCCTGAGCCTCCGATCGTTTTTGGAGAAGCTAAGCTTTGTTGGGTTATAATACGATTTCTTTTTTTTTAGGATCTTTGCTTTTAAAGATTAATTTTGTTTGTTTGTTTTTTAGGTAAGTAACTTCCTTTTTTTACTTTTATTTTTAGTACTTTCGGGGGCTGATTATTATGTTTAATCGAATTGAAAAGTTCCGTTTTCGTTAACGTATTAACGCTTTTATTCTGGCTAAGCGAGTTGTTAAAATTGGTTTTACGATGTTTTCCTGTTTTTGTTATGAAAAAAAAGGTGTGGATTGTAAGGTTTTTCGTGATTCTGGAAAATATGCGCGTTGTATTCGGTACGGAGGTCCTTGTAACGTTTTTGGGCCTTTGGAAGCGGAACATAAAAAACTATTGGATAAGGAAGATCGTTTGGAACGCAAGAAGGAGCAGGCCAGGGAGACGTTACGTATTGCTACTAATAAACTGGATCGTTTTTAAAAACAGCGACAATTGTTTCGTAATTATGGTTTGGAGATGTTTTGTCGTGGTATTAAGGATGCCGAAATAATGGAGGAGTTTGTTCGTTTAAAGGAAAAACGAAAAAGGTTGTTTACCGAAATTGCCGCGTTAATATAAACCGTAGTTCTTATTAACTGGTCTGGTATTAATAACATTAATTGGTTTAATCCTGATAACGTGAACTGGGGGGTATTTATAATAGGTTCCGGCGTTATTAGTGAAAGTTTTTTAAAAAGCGTTAAGCGTTTATAAGATTTTTGGCGGGTTCCTAGGTGTTTTCCGAATCGGGGTATTTCTTTTATTTAATTAGATATTAGGTAAATCCGTTTTCCTTTTATATGTTTAGGATTTTTTTTATTTCGTATATTGGTACATTTTTTTCTGCTTTATTTTCGTATCCTGTATTGATTTTGATGGTATCTGCTGTTGATTTAAATAAGGAAATATGAAAAATTGGATGGAGCTTGATTTTCGGTAGTAATTTTAATTCGTAGTTGTTTTTTGAGATTTTCTTGGCGACTTTGTACGGGCCAATATATTTGAAATCGAGCTTTTGGTTTGGGCGTTTGGTTTTAATATTTTTGGTAACGAGGTAGACCATTTCCTTTTTGGAAAAGGTTGGTTTTTTTAATTTTTTCTGGTTATAGTATTTCTTTATCTGGTTACGTATAAATTCGAGTTCTGTTTTTATTTTTGCGTGTAGTTGTTTAAGTTATTTTAATATCAGGATAGCTTTAACGTTAACTGGACCGTTACGTGTATTTTTATAGATTTTTGGTGTAAAACCGAAATTGGCGTTTACTGGGGTTGTTTTGATACTTTCGTAATGGGTGGTGTTGTAAGTTAATTAGGTTACTGGTAGCTTTTTAACCCAGTTATTCTGTTCGTAGTTGGTATAATACCGTAGGTAGGTTTTTAACGTTTAATTTAGGCGTTTTGTTTGCTTATTTGTTTGGGGTCTAAATATGCTGGATAACTTGTGGTTTAGGCCGATTTGTGCCATAAGGCCCTGCCAGAATTTAAAGGTAAATGTAGTGCCTTTATCGGAGATGATTTTTGTTAGTAATCCATGTATGCTGAAAATATGTCGGAAAAAGATATATGTTATTTGTTTTACGTTCGCGTTTTCGAGGTACGGAAGAAAATAGGAAAATTTGGTAAATCGATCGACGATTACGAAAATGCTGTTATAGTACATTCCTGTCGCTGGATTTTCGGATAAGGGAAGTTTAGTAATGAAATTTACGGTGATTAAATCCCATGGTTGTTGTGAAACTAGAAGTGGTTGTAATTTTCCGTATGGTTTGTGCCGTAAAGCTTTGGTTTTGGCGTAAACGTCGTATTATTTTATAACTTTCTGTACTGCTGTTTTTATCTTAGGAAGGTAATAGGTGCGTTGTAATCGTTTTAGGGTTTTGTGGATCCCTGGGTATCCGTAAAGTAGGTGTTGATGTATATCCCATATTAAATCTTGTTAATATTTCTTTGGAACCTGGATTTTGTTTATTTTTTGATTATCGGGTAGGCTGTTATTATATTGTTAAATTTTCTGATGTAAGTTAGGGGGCATTGCCTTGATCGTCGTAATCTGTCGTGATTTTAAATGTCCTTTTGGGGTGATATCGAAGATTCTGTGGCTAACTTTGACCAATTTCTTTTTTAGGTTAGGTCGCTTGCTAAGAGCGTCTGCTTTATTATTTTTAGAGCCCTTTTGATATATGATGATAAAATCGTATTTAGCCAGTTTTTCTGCGTAGCGTAATTGTCGTCCTGTTAGTTTTCGTGTGGTGGTAAAGCGGGTAAGATTTTTATGGTCGGTATAGATTTTAGTTTGATGGAGGTTTTTTTTAAGTATATGTCTAAATTTTCGGAAAACTTTAACGATGGCCATGAATTTTTTGTCGGGGATACCATAATTAAGTTCTGTTTTTTTTTAACTTGTAAAAATAGAAAGTAATCGGGTAAAGTATTTTTTGATTATTTCGGTGTCCGATTATTGCGCTTAATGCGTAGTCCGAAAAGTCGGTTTCTAGTTTAACTGGGCGTTTTGGATCGTATATAATTAATACCGGTTTATTAATAATTAAGTTTTTGATTTATTGGAATGTTTCCTCCGTTTTTGTCGTTTATTAGAACTTATTTTTTTTTCTAGTTAAATTCGATAGTAATATTGCAATTTTGCTGAAGTATTTGATGAATTTGCGATAGTAATTAGCGAATTTAATAAATGCTTGTATTTCTGTGATTATAGTAGGTTTTGGTTATTTGGTAATTGCTGTAATTTTTTTAAGGTTTATTTTGATGTGTCCTGGAGTAATGATATGTTCCAGGTATTCCATTTCCTGAATGTGGAACTGGCTTTTTTTTGCGTTGATTAATAGATTGGCGTTTTGTAAAGCTTAAAGAACTTAATAAACGTATCCTGCATATGTTTTTTCTGTTTCCGAAAAAATCAGAATATCGTTTAAATAGCATATAACGAAGATGTCCAAATATTTTCGGAGTATATGGTTGATTATCTGCTGAAAAATTGCTGGTGCGTTCGTAAGTTTTATTGGTGTAATTAAATATTCGTACAGTCCGTATTTCGTTTTGAAAGTTGTTTTTTACTTATAACCTAGCTTAATTCGAATTAGGTTGTACCCGTTTTTAAGGTTTAGCGCGGTAAACCATTTGGTTCCTTGTAAGCGGTTCTTTATTTCGGTAATTAATGGCAAGGGTGTTCGGTTTTTGACGGTGATATTATTTAAGTGCCGATAATTTATTATTAGTTGTAATTTGCTATTTTTTTTTGGTATAAAGAATATAGGATATCTTGTTAAAAACGTAGATCGTCGGATCTATCTTTTTTAAAGTTTATTTTCCAGGTACTTTCGTAAAGTGCGTAATTTTGTGGCATTAAGATTGTAAATGGGGTAGAATTTGGGTAAGGTACTTTCCTGGAGGATTATTTTATGGTTTTATTTGTTATATTTTGGTAGTTTTATTTAGAGCTTTTTTTGAAACAATTGCTTATATTTGTGGTACTGTGGTAATACATTAGCTATGTCTTTTTTTGGCTTTTCGGGCTGTTATTTTAGGATTTCGTTTATGTTACAAAGTTGTACCCGGATAATGGCGATAATGCGTCGAATGCGTTTATTATGCCCTTTTTTTTTCTGGTGTTTTGTTTTTTTGGGTAATAAGGTTTTTGTCGTGTTTTTATACTTGCATTCGTTATTTTTCTTGTTGTTAATTAAATATGAAAATCTCGTTCGTTTTGTTTGTTTATTGATGGAATATAAAGCGAACTTTACCTAATTAGTATTTTAATCGATTAAGGGGTTATATTGGTGTAATTATGGTTTTCCTAGGATTATGTCGTAATTCCTTAACGGAACGATGTCGAAGTTAATTATCTGGATTTGTTTTTTAATAAAAATCTCGAGATAATTAATTTTGCGTGTGATTTTTCTGTTATTGTAAGCGAATGCCTAACTTTCGGCGTTTTCGGCGATGTAAAGGTTTTTTTTATTTTTTTTATGGCAGTTTAAGCTGATTTATTAAATTCGGGGTGATATAATTAACGCTTAAAGTTCCGCAGTCCATTATTGCGGTATACCAGTATGTTTTAATGCGTATTTTTAAGGTGATAGGGTTGTTTTTGGCTCTTATTGTTATGTATAGAGCTTTTTTAAGGGGTTTATGCTAACTTCCTTAGCTTCCGTTATCTTATGGCTTTTTTACAGGTAGCGTCTATTTTTTGGGTTTTCCAGTTGCTTAATTTTTGCCTGCAGCTGCTGGATATGTTTTTTTTAACGTCGTAGCGTTACCTTTAGTTCCATGGTACGTATATCGAATAATTTGTTATACTGTTTTAAGGTGACAAGATCTTTTTCGATTTGTTCGATTATGTTCTTTTTTGGGCGGTTTGCTTCCGTTATCCAGCTATCTGGGCTATTAAATTATTGTTAATATTGTGCGTCGTACTTGGCCATGTTTTCCTGTCGGGATTGTATTTTTTTTCGAAGCTTTTATCGTTCCTTAAAGCCAGTTGTAAATGCTAGCTGGAATTGTAAGTTATTAAGGGTTTTTCGTCCTGTTTTTATAACTGTTTGATGAATCCATTTTTTTGTATTTTATGGTTGCATGTTTCAAAATGACATATCGGGTTTTTTTCTGGGCAACTTTTATTTTTAAGTTAATTTCTTTTTGCTGTAAAGATATCGATGGTATTCTGTAATGTTATCGTACGTAGGTGACGGTATTATCGTTGATCTTTGGGGTCGTTTCCGGTCTGGTTTTGAAAGTCGAATCCTTAATACTATATACGTATAATGCGGCGTTGGATATAGTTTTGCTGTTTTTCGTATCGAGGGCAGTAAGTTCGTTTGCAGTGGATAGTATGTAGTTTCCTATATCGGTTAGGTATTCCTGGTAATAAGGCCTCGTTTTAACCGTGGTATTTCTTAATTTATGCGTTTAGTTCCAATTGTTCGTACCGCTTTTGCTTTTTTTTTTTGTAATTGTAAGCAAGGTTTAAAAATAAAAAGCTTTTTTTATTTTTAATATTCCACTAACTATTTTATTACGGTAAAGCGTTATCGTTTGATTGTTGTTTAAGATAGGATTTTAGTTACTTTTAATTTTTGCTGTATTTTTTTTTGTTTATTATCGTCGTAAATGCGAATTATATTAATTTGTCTGTTGTTACCGGGATTTTTTGGTAGTCCCTTTGGTATTAAGGTCCAATGTATTTTTTGTCGTTTTTTGGTGGCGTTTTGTATCGTCGAGCGATATGCCTTTTTTTGTTATAATTGTAACATTTTACCTGGTTTATGTTTTGTCGTTAAGTAATGCCAATTTCCATAGGTTCTGGAATTGTTTTAAAGGAGGTAAGAGGTGTTTTGCGTTTTTTTCCTTGATTGGTTTTGGAATGTCCGACCCGTAAGGTAAAGTGTTTTTTTTTTTTTTTTTGTCGTTTTTCGAACTGCCGATTGTCGATTTTTACTGCTTCGATAATGTACTTGTCGAGTGTCGTAAGTCGTGGAAATTTGATAATTTCATCTTTAACGTTTTTTTTTAAACCCTTATAAAACATATCGATTAAAGTATCGTTTTTATTATCTATTTATCTTGTTTTAGCCATAAGGTTCCTAAACTTTACAGCATACTTAAAGGCTGGTTTTTTTTGGTGTAGTTGGAGGATTTGCTGGGTTGTAATTCGTTTTTCGTCTGGGTTCTCGAAACTGTTTTTAAGCTTTTTTTCGAAATTGATGTAAGTGGAAAAGATTTTTTTAGTAGTTTTCTTTTAATCGGATTTTCTCTTTTTTAGGAAGTCCTTTATGGTAGGTTCGAATTAATTAAAAGCGTTTCCTTTTAAGCAGGCTGCAATAGCGAGAATTTGGTCCGCTAGGTCGGTAAGCCCTTTTAGGCGGATGTAAACCCGAGCCTGGGTTAGGAAACTCTGGACGTTCCTTTTTCCGTTATACGGTTCTGGTTTTTTAAGTTTTATTTTGTGAGTGCCTACTGGTGTTGCTATCTGATCGGTAAATTATTAAACGATAATTTTAAATTCTTTAACCTTGTTTTGAAGCTGTTAAACCGTAGGTTTTTAAGTTATGGTTACTTAAATGCTAGTCGACATAATAACGATTCGAGGTATTACTTAAAGTCTAACTATACCATTAAATAAAAGCTTGTAACGTATAACGGTTAGGCTAATTAATTAACTATTAAACCTAATCGTACGGTTTATGTTAATAGTGGTACTATAAGAAATTAAGTAATAATAAAAATATTAATTACGTTTAATAATATTAAATAACTAAGGGTAATCCGGGTAACTAAGTTGTAATTACAAACTGGTATTATTTAAAATTATGGAAAATAATGCGCGTATATATTTTACTTTTGGCTTAAGGCGCTTAAAGTATTTAAATCTTTGAGCCCGTTAAGTTTCTTAAGCGCTGCCATATAGTTTAAGGCGCTTAAGGTGCCAAGACTTTTGAATCCTTTAAGCCGGTTACGTGACCTGAAGTCGCTATCGGATCTTGATTCCTGAGCCTCCGATCGTTCTTGGAGAAGCCAAGCCTTGTTGGGTCATAACACTTTTCGCATATTTCTGGCCCTTCTGGAAAACGAAGCTATTATCGGATGGGTTGCTTTATTTAGGAAGCTTCCCGTGGTTCTTTTTCTTATTTGCTATTATCAATTGTTAAATTTTCTTTCGAATCGTTAACTAAGCAACTTTCTCTTAAGTTTTTTGCTTTCTCTGTTAACTTAACTATTAGACTGCAAATAACCACTTCGTATAACGTATTAAGGTTATTAATTAACCAAAAAATGTTACCATATCAGCAGTTACAGTAATCAAATACAAAAAACTGGCGAGTTCTATGTACGATAATTCTTTAACTGTTCTAATAGACAAATCTAATCCGTAAATAATCGCCTTAAATACATAACTAGGCGGTTAATAAATGGGCGGTAAACAAGGCATGTCGCAGGCTGCATCCTGCAGCCCTACACCGACAAAGCCTTCCAGCCTGCAACACCTGAAAACACCAAATGCCGACAGAAATTAATAAAAGCGAACACAAAGTTAACAACAGCCCGTTTGACATATATCGGTTTATGAGACCCTGACATCACACACTGAAGCATATATGGTCAAGGAAGAATATATTATCAGGTTGACCTTTAAGAGGTCCTAGATAGCAAGGGAGGGTAGTGAAGCTTCTTGAATACACATTAAAACAACTGTTGTAAAGAGACAGCTGTACTTGTACCGGAGATGCGAACAGCAATCTCCACTAGTAGCAAAGCTAACTAGCCCAAGGCTTAGCTAACAGACCTAGCCTTCAGCTGGGTCTGACAAAATTGATATAAGTCGGACCCCCCACTCACGCTCCACCCCCCCCCAACGCGCCACCATTTCCCATACAAAATCGACAAAATCGCATATTTATAACTAATTAAAGAAAATAAATACAAACAAACGGGAAGCTGAATTAAATTGCATATTAAATAATAAAAATAATATATAAAAACCAAAAAGTAATTTCGGCAGTAATCTTAATAAATAAACCGTCAAACATATAGTTTTTTTCTTTAACATTTTCCCATACAAATTACTAAGGAATTTGTTAAGGGATAAAACTTTATATAGCTTAATAAATAATAAAGCCAGAATTTCGATCTTTTTATGTAATACACCCTAGATTAGTGGAATCATTATGATGAAGACTGCGTTTTAATATTTGCATTTTTCATAAAGATATAAATATTTAAACTTATGAAGCTATTTTTCCAAAGCAAAACCTTCTCCACTTTTCATATATATAGCTATAACTTTTTATTTACTATATATATTTTCATAAGCCCTTCGCCGCTAAACACTTCCCATATTAAAGTGAAATAATGTATTGTATTATATTAATAAGTATTTTGTTTAATTTAATATTGAGGTTCTAATATTACTGGCTAAATGTACGATAATATCGTTTTTAATTTTTGAATGTAAATCTATTACGTAATCATTTTATTCATTTTTTACCATGGTCGTTTTTGAAATTCCAAAGTAATCTTCTAATTAGAAACGAAAGCCCCTTATTTTTAGCATTTTCTTGTGATTTATAAGAGCTTTTTGAAAATGTAGTGATTTCGCCGATTTGTATGGGGAAACGGTGGCGCGTTGGGGGGGTGGAGCGTGAGGGGGGGTTCCGACTTATATCCGTTTATCCAAAAGCAAAAATACCATGATACCGTTTCATCTAGCGATAAAAGAATACCACCTAGTAATTAACGGGAATTTAATAAAGGTCATAAACGGCCCAAAGAGGAGCATCTCATTAGTTCATAAAGGGCAATCTCGCCGTATAGTATTTATTGTTTATGTAGGTAAATAGTGCTCCAAGCTCGCATTTAAAAGAATGGAAAGAGTACCTATTACTCGGGTTTTTCGGTTTCGATGCTAAAGATGCGCTTGCGTCAACAGACTAACGTTTCTGCAACATTACTGATATAGGAAAAAACCTGTTCCCATGTCTCGATCGAGGCAGTAATATGCTGCAGCGTCGGCCAATCCATCAAGATATCCAAGATGTCTCGCTTACTCTTGCCCAGCCAGTGCCCTTCTTCAGAATCTGCAACATCCGCTCTCCCAACGAGGGTGTAGTACGGGCCTTCTTCATCGCCATGGACGATCTGCTCGTCAGTAATCTTACGCACAACTATCGCGGCGTCACACCCCTTGAAACGCACTACCCAATCGCCTACCTCTGTCTCTGCAGGAGCCAGTCCCATGCAATGGTTCGTTCCTAAGAAGCGATGCGCCTCTGGCCTTGGCTCCCCCGCGACTCTCGCTTGTTTCCATGAGCGCGCTCTCTCCTGAAAGAGTCCATCACGTGCCATAATGCTCCACTTGCCTCCAAATGCCGGCGCAGCTATGAACGCAGAGGTGTCAAGCGAGGTGATTCTGCTTAGATCGGTAGCTTCGTAGTCTATGATCTTGGCAGAATAAGTCGCCTCCATAGCCCGAAGCTTCGCTAAATCTTGCTCATCCGTATAATACCTGCGAAAGCTTGTGTTCCAAGACCGTTGGTCGCGGGACGACGAGACGAAGGACGAGTAACTTGGCCCATGGGCTACGAGAATCTGCCCCGCCAGATATCCCAGAACAAAGATAGAGTTTCCAGCTGCTAGGGACTCTTTCAAGGGGTCATCCTCCCCCACTCGTTCGGCGATCTCTGGATTCTCCAATAACTCCTTCTCTACCTCGCCTTCGAGCGCATGCTGCACAATACCTGCGAGTCTGACAATCCTGCTCGCCCCCTCATATAAAGGCATCTTTATCCCTATGACACGGTCGACGCATGTCGGTCCCTTATCTTTGTACATAAGTCGAGTAACGTCACGCCACAAGTCGTAGAAACCCATCTCATAATCGATATGTAGGCTTCCAGAGTCTTTCGTGCCTGTCTTGGACGGGCTCAAGTCGACGTCATTAGCAAGCCCAATAAGACCAAAAATCTTGTCTCTTGCCTCGTTGCATCGCTGCCCGGCAAACCTCTCAATAAGAGCATCCAGGCTCATCATATCTGTGAACCGAGCCCTACGCGCCTCGAGGAGCGCATTGACGGCCGCCGTAGTCCGGTGCCCGTTGATTGTCGCGGATGGAATTGCAGTCTCGTCTGCCAGCCAGACCGAGCCGCCGTGCACGAATATTACCGTCCTTGCGAGACACACCTCCTGAACGATCCATAGCCGCTCCCAGTACATGCTGTCGACCTCTCCGGCGCTACCATAAGAGGTGATCTTCAATAACTTTTCAAGCTCTTGAGCGCCCTTGCCTGTTGATCTTCCTTTCATTGAGGGCTTGAAGTAATTGGCAAAAGTCTCCGCAATGGATTTACTATTGTCTGTTTCCCAGCAGGTCTTCATACCTCCAGCTTGCTCCAGCGGGTCGCGTAGCGAAGGTGGAAAAATATCAGGCATTCCCAGCCAGGCCACCACAGCCGCGGCACGCGTGTAGATGAAAGCCATTAGAGCGACCTGGGCATTACGCTCCGCAATATTAGCTTGGTCTATACATATCGCATCCACCCAGATAGTGAGCGCATAGGTCGGTGATCTGAGATATAGCAGCGCCAGAGCCAAGTTGTGAGTGATGGGGAGAGACTGCCCGTTCAGACAGATCGTGGTCTCTGTCGAGCACGAGGTCAACCCGATAGTTGCAGGTGTGTCCTCTTCTTTACTTGCTATTAGGCCCGTAGTAAAGGCCACGGGAAATTGTCGTTGCTCTGGATTGGGGTCGCCCCATGTGTACGACAAGGCGACGTATTTTGGCTTGGCAGAGAATGCGACGGCCGTGATCGTGCCGGCTAGAGGATCATGGAAGTCGCCAGGTTCCAACGTGAGGAGACGTAGTGAGTCCGTCTCCGGAAGCGGGGGGTAGGTGAATGGCATCTTGCAGCGTTGCGTCGAGGTTCCCCCCAAGGGAACGGCACAGCTGGCGCCAATTAGCAAATGGCTACTGAGATGGATATTCTCCAGTCCAGGTGATACAATAGACCCAAGATATCGGAGTTCTATCGAAAAATATTCCGTCATACAACAGACCTAAGTTGCGTTCTCTTTTTCAGCCGCAGTGGCTGCGAAAGGTGAGATGCAATTTCAAGCTGTTCCAGCTGCATAAGGCCAGCAGGTACCCCAACCAATCACCCCGGCGATATCTGATAAGTCAGGGCGCATAAGGCATTAGTCACTGAGAGTCACAGTTAGGCAGCAGAGAGCTTTCGTTAATTCTGAGGTTTTGAAAGTGGTGACTGCGATCCTGGTCATCAAACGGGCGCCAAACTGACCCCGCTTGTGTGGCTTGATGCTGAGATAATTAATTACCCGACCCCATCTCACGCTCCTGACTACCACCCACGTTCCGATAACGAAATGTCTTTCGGCTGGTCGGCTGGCGACATCGCCGCGGCCTTGAGATTAGTGTACAACCTATATGAAGCACTCGATAGCTGCGATGGAGCCGCCAAAGAATACTGCGAGACTGTATTCTTCCTCGAAGACTTGACGCGAACATTGGAGCCTCTGAAGACCTTTACGGCGTGGGGTGCATACCCAACCTACGAGAAAGAGATCAGAGAACAGGTGGAGTTCATCAGAGGCCCTGTCGATGAATTCCTCCAAGCTATTCTCAAGTATGAACCCTCTCTGGGCCCTAGGGCAAAAGCCGGCCATCATCGGCATATCAGGCGGAAATTGCAGTGGTATATCTTCATGTCGAAGAAGACTCTGGCTTTAAGAAATAAGATCGAGTCGCACATGCGGGTCCTCGACTCTCTCATGCAGCGACTGACATTGTGAGCGTTTCCACTTACATATATGTTCAATGCTTAAATCAGCAAGGCTAATCCATCACGAACGCGAAGGCACGTGGTTGTTACAACCCAGCAGACCCTCCCAGACGTCTTCCGCGCAGTCTTTCAGGAGACGATTCGTCCCGACCTCGTCACAGTCTTGAGCTCTACCGTGTCACGGGAAGGTAGTCCCCAGACTTGTACAGCAGATAAATGGCCCCAGCTCTACGAAAATCTGGTGTGCCACATGGTAGAATTGACACGGAGTATTGATGGCTCTAAGGCCACTCAGCAGCGACTTGAAGCTTGCCTGCGCGCCGAGGCACCCCTGGGTAATCAGGCTAGGCGAATCGAGTCCCCAGAGCCCGTCAAACAATCTCACATCAGCGAACTAACAGCTCCAATAGCTCAGATCTCGGCTCCTTATGCTGTGGCGGCGAGTGAGCAGATGGTTCAGGAATCTTTGAAAGAAGTGTAAGGTGCCCAAGCTGATAGGTGAATTGGGCTAACTCGCAACAGATACTATCTGGTCCTGCTTTACCTGGGTCATTTCCTGAAGAATCTTTTGTGGGTATTAAACAGCTTTTAATTGTACCAAAACTAATGTGGTGTCACCAGTCTTATGTTATCTCAAGCTGTTCAGCCCTCCAGGCAATTGATGCCAACGTTAATTGCGAAGTTCAACATTTCATTTCTCGACGTAATAGGAAGCCCCCCGCGGGTATTGCCATACGAGTATTTCCGGAACTTTAAGGCATGGTGACTGTTTGCCTTTCGGTGATGTGAAGCTGAGCGACTGACAGAAGGTACAGGTCCTACGATCCTTCATTCAAGAGGAGTTTAAGGGGATCCCTTTGATTGACCGAGGGCGCTATCTGATCCTTAGTATGATAAACAACCGAGTACTAGACGAGGGAAATTGGCGACTCATAACTCCCGGGAGTACAATTGCAATGTCTGCACTAGTACCGGCGCGTCAAGGCTTTGCGTCCCACCAAGCGCAAGACTCGCGAAGGGAGTATTGCCCTGAACCGACCTGCAGTGGCACATGGACGAAATCGGTGTCCCAAGGATGGGTGACATGGTATGAGCACGCTTTCAATTGGTAATGCCTATAACTAATTTCGTTAGCCCTGTATGTCAAAAAGAGGTACTCAGCACCAAGTTGGAACCAGACACTATCGAGGAAATCGGAGAAACTTATGCGCCCGAAATCCCACAAGCCTCACAGAAGGCTCAGGAGCGAGACAGATTAAATGCATTGCGACGTCGCTATAAATTGTCACAATTGCCCGAGCCTGACGAAGATTGGGATTGCGACGTTAACGACATTTCGGTATATAAAAGAATAGTACGCCAAGTTGCAGATGAGCAGAAAGAATCTGAGGCACGAACCAGAGGGGGAGCGGAACTTGCACTTCGGCTGAAAATGGAGCAAATGAAGAGAGACGAAGAGGTCGCTAAAGCTAAGCTAGAGGCTGGCATTGCCGTGCAATCCGACGCGGGACACTCGAGTCAGGATGGCGAGCTACTGTCGGGCCGGCTCGAGGATGATGACTACGTCAAGGGAGTTGCGGGAGCAATGAGAGACGCCCCGACGGGTTATACAAGCACGGAGACGCAGTACTTACGCATTTACCGAGAGGCCGAAGGTGGTCTGGACAGGATTATTCAGAAAGTACGCGCTACGGGGATACCTGACGAAGACGAGGAATGGGAATGGGCCAAGCTTATAGCCGATTTTGATTCAGTACGAGAAGAAGCGGCCATAGCAGCCGAAGACGCCAGGAAGAGGGGAAATGAGGCATTCAAGAAGTTTTAGAAAAAGCAAAGGCAAAGGCCGAAAAGGCGACCAAGGCTGTCGGCAAGGAAGGCTCGCATCCGATTCAAGGACGCAGTTGGAAGCAACTTCAGTTTCCCATCCATATGACCTTCCCGACTCTACCCATGTGTCGGCTGGGCTACTTAACCAACTATTAGACCTAGTTATACGGTTTATATTAGCAGGAATATCAAGAATTCTAAACAATGAAAGTAACTAGTTACGTCTGGTAATAGTAAAGGAGATCTGGCTAAGTAATTATTATTGCGCCCTAGTAATTTATTTAGATTATAAAGAAGGTAATAAGTCAGGCGCTAGTTAAAATAAATGGCGCACTACTCCAAACTAGCCTCCAAACGTACCTAATTATAATGATTTCAAGCCTTCGTAATTTAACAATATTGATAACGATGATATAATATTTTTGCATCATCATAAAGAGCGATATATCGCGATTACGGTAAATTTTTTCCTACCCTGTTTTTCCAATTCCTGCTTCGTTTTTGGGCGATAATAAATGCCGCTAATAATACGGCTAAAGCTAAGGTTAGAGGTGCCAAAGAGTTTAATAATACCCTTAACGTCGGCGCTTTAAATCGCCAAATCTTTAGGATATTCGGCGTTCCCGAAATTACAGGCAGGCGTTAGGTAAAAAAAAACGCTTTTAACGTATTGCCTTAAATCGAAAAAAAGGAAAGAAGCGCAAATTCGACGAAACATAAGTCGAGTTTGTTAATTACTTTTATTACCATATATTTAATATAACGGCTGGGCTAGTTAACCAACTATTAAACTTAGTTGTACGGGTTTATGTTGGCAGTGGTACTGTGGAAAACTAAATAATAAGGAGTAAACTAATTACGTTTGATAATAGCAGATAACCAAAGGTGATTTAGGTAACTAAGTTGTATTATAAGCTGGTGTTATCTAAAATTATGGGAAATAATAAGTATATATATCCTTTTTCTAGTTTAAGGTATTTAAACCGGCTTAAACTTTATTTTGGTAACCGGATTTCCTTAAGCCCCTTAAGCCCCTTTAAACCATCCTTTTAGCTTAATTAGCTTAAGCCGCCAAGTTTCCTTAAAGCTAATAAAACTTATTAAGCCTTTTGAACCCATCACGTAACCAAGATCCACTGTCGGAGTTAATTCTCCTAAGGCCCCGTCCCTTCTTGGAATAGCCAAGCTTGCTAGGCCATAACATTTAACCCTTGGAATAACTACTGGTTAAAATGGCAAACTTTCGCAAAGAAAACCGGAACGAATCCTTAATGTTTTACGAATACTTTTAAAAAAACCTTTAAGCCGTTAAAAATCCATATTCGTTTCGACACAAAAAAGCCTAAATTTAATAATTCCACCAAAAAATAACGGGTAAAACGAGCTTAACGGGAGTTAAACGGGGGTTATTAAGAGGACCCAGACTTTTTCGCAAAGCTCGTCTCCGAAAATAAGATATATTTCGGCTTTAAAAAAAAGGGTAAAGATAACGTTAAAAAGAAGGCTGAGGATTATAACGCATGGTAAACCGTCGCCGAATCCAACGCTACCATGGACCGAAAGCAACGACAGTAAAAACAATACCTTTAATAACAGCTTTATTACGACCTTCCCTTTAAACATTACGAATAAAAAGTTTATTACGTTGTGGAATTAATAACCGCGGACGGTTGGCGATTACCCTTTTTTGGTACGAAATCAAAAACCCCCGTAGGAAAATAATTTCGTCAAAGTATATCGAAATAATAGAAAAGGCAATAGCGTTCGCAAAGTTTCACCTCGGCTGTAAGGATTTAATTATATGGCAAAATGGTAATACAAACCATACGTCGAAAGTTACGAAACAATAACTTTAATAAAAGGGTTACATTATTATCCAAAACGTCCACGATAGTCCCGAAACGAACCCGATCGAAAGTACTATTAAAAAAGTTAAGTTCCATATCGCGAATAACCCTTATATCAATACGCGGCAGCTTATAAGGCTAGTTAAAAAAAGGTAAGATATGATAAATAAAAAACGGCAAAAGATTATATTCAAATTTATGGTATAGCGGTAAAAAGATGTGATCCGTAGCGGAGGATAACGTATAGCCTATTAAATTAACGCTTGAATTTATCATATAAAATATTTTTAAAGGCTTTATTTTAATCGTGTCTTAATTAACCCTTGTTGTCTCTTGAGCTATATGCAAATTGTATGGAATTTTGAAGGGGTTGGCGGTGGGGTGCGCCATTTATTTTGACTAGTGCCTGTAAGTATATATATCCTTCTATATGTTTAAGAGGCTTAAGGGGCTCACCCTGAAGTGCTTAAGTTATTTAAGCTTATTCCTTGGCTTAAGCCGCTCAACATGCTGCCCCTTGATATCTTTAAGCCGGTTACGTAATCCTGGAGTATGTGGTCGGCAGTTCTCTTCTGTACTGTCGTTTCGAATCAAAGTGTCCTAGCCCCACTTAACTTCCGAATCATATACCTTTTTTTGCAACGCAACGTTCAACTTCGAATACGCTTCAAAGCGATATATCTTAACAAGCAGAAAGCTCCCGATTCGTAGCTATATATCATTAAGTAGCCCTCGCCAAGAGCTACATTTTGATACCAGTTATACCTTTGTAACTGCTATATTCGAATAGAAATAGGTTTTTAAATCAGACTTTTCCATTTAAACTACTTATATTCTTTAATAACTTAACCGATATTCCAGTTATAAAGGTGCATCCGGTATTATTATGTAACCCTCGACGAGGACTACAAAGTGGTATATAACTGTACGTTAACAACCTTTTAGTTGTTAAGATAACTTGCTTTAAAGCCCGAAATATCCAAAATTAATGGTTTGGACGGAAACACCGTTGCTCATTACGAGGTGGACCTTGGCAATTGGTACAGTTGGTAAGAAGAGGTAAGAAGAGGAAAGAAGGCTTCCGACCATGACCGTGACCCGGCCACCGCCGTCTTCGGGTAGCCTAGCCTCTCCACACTACGTCCAGCGGTCGGCATCGGGCGTAGCCACCGAACTACATCCGTGTGAATCTGAAGAGCCACAAGCGTTTCTCGTTGGCGATGCGGCTCAACACATTTCTGAAGCGCCGGCTTCCCACGTTATGGCTTCGCCCGTGTGACGAGGGAGGTTACCGTCGTCGTCCTAGAAATGTGTCCAGCTCGTCAGATCCTTGAGTTGAGTGGTTGTTGGGCTGGCCGCGGGGCGCGGGGCGCACAGCATCACCTCCCAACATCGAGGCTATCCTGGCGATAACTCCTTACGATGTGAGTGTGTTCGTTGACGGAAGCCGACAAACGGCCCACTGAATTCCGAGGCCACGGTTGATTACCCTGCGGTCCAAGGTTCGCTTGAACCACCCGAAATTGACCTCGGCTTCTCACGAGAGATCAGGAAACCGGACCTCCAGATTCTCATTGAGCCTCAAACCCCGCTTGACGGCAACTTTACAGAGCCCTCAGGCTGGTGGATGCGAGGAGATGTGGCCCTATCGCAGCTCGGCCCCCAGCGGCATGGACGCGGTATCGGGTCATTCGACAGGCTCAGGATGCCCCGCATCACGCTAGCCGTGGCTGCGCCCATTGGGGGCGGCACCAATTCAATGGTGGTGATAGAATTGATGGCTACAACTTCAGTTCAATATTTGCGAAGGAATCAAGCCATCTACGCAGAGGTGAGCAACTTTTTGGCTGGCAACCAAGGGGACGAGGTAACTGACTTGAGTTACGGCCATGGGCCTGTCAATGCGCATGGGTGGCACCCTGTATTAACGTCTGTCGGCCTATTATGGCTACTGCCGGTGATGAACAGGAGAAGACCAAGGTCACGACAAGGAGGACGTACCGCACTTCATCCATATCGCCTATGTTAATACACACTGATGAGCACATGTTCTTTGACACCAAGCTCGGTTTCTATGCTGAGAAGACGCCAGCATCCCGTCTAGTCGAACTTAACCCGTATGGGGAACGGCTCCATAGGTGCGCTGATGTTAATATCCCTCCGAGATTGGGACACTTGAGGTATGGGTCGCGACGACACTGACATTGCCTGACTATTTGACAAACTGAACGCCCGAGTCCAGGATGCTCAGAGTTTTACCAAAAGGAGAACCGGTAGTCGTTCTTTAGCCTACCGGGAACCCCGAAAGGTAGGCATATGATGTCCGATGAGAAGAGAGGAGACAGATGAGTAGAGTATGTGGCTGTATGTAGCTATTGGTAGACACTGCAGGTACTTCCAACCGAACGAGATTCGAACTTTCCACCCTTGCCCAGGTGGGATCTAGGTATGCCTGCATGACAGTAGCCAATCGTATACTGTGTATGTACCTAGGGAGGTAGCTTGGATCTGTTTCGCTGTACCAAATACGTGGCCGGCTTATACGAATGTGAAGTCCGAGTGAAAAGAAGACTTACCTAAGTTACACAACAGTACAGATTAGTCTGTGCGTGAACCGGGTGTTAATCGGACCCCAAGGGTGCTACTACGCGTGGCTTCGTTATGTTACATTTTTGGTCATTTCCTGAGGGGCCCGTAGACTTCGTATGAGAAGCCCTAGGTAGACAAGGCATACGAAGCACCATCATCGCCAAGCTCTAATACTTGGAGTGTTACATACATACATGCACGGTTTCGGAAGTGGGCCTACCTATATCTTTTATTCCGAATCCGAGCCTTCTCCGGAGCATTCTCTAATCCTTTTAAGAAGGCACCTAGGAAAGGATCAGTGTACTCCAACTTCTCAAACCACGACACACCCGTTAGGTTGTCCGTTCCTCGCCATCCGTATCGGTGTATGCGCGACACTCCATCTATACAATGACGAAGCCCATTGAAGTTTGGATGGCACGTAAGTACAAACGAGCATAGTAGCCCCCCCCCCTTTTGGTTTGCACCCCGGCAAAGAGGCTAACTCCATCGTTAGCCCCGGGTCCCAACCCATGGAAGGTAGGTGATAGGGCATTTCTTTATCGGAACCAATTTTGACCGCAAGTAATCATAGGTCGTTATCGTGCTTGAGGAACTACGCGTACCTTACGAGATTGTCTCCATCAAGTTCGAAGATCTCAAGTCGGAGCCGTTCGTTAGCCTTAATCCAAACGGCCGAGCTCCGGGTAAGTGCTTCCCTTTTTTCCCAATTCTTCCCCAAAAAATATATGCGTTTCTTATAAAGCCACTACTAATATATAAACAGCGATTAAGGACCCTAATAACGATTTAGTTCTTTGGGAGTCCGGAGCCATTATCTCCTACCTCGTCGAGCAGTACGATACCGCGCACACAATATCCTACGAAATATTAAAAGAAAAGCAACATTGTAACCAATGGTTGCATTTTCAAATGAGCGGACAGGGCCCTTACTTTGGCCAGGCAGGCTGGTAGGTATTTTATTGTACAGATCTTTTTTTTCGAACGTCTACGAAGAATAAATAATTAACCCCTAACTACCGAAACAGGTTTACCGTTCTTCACCACGAAAAGCTGCCTTCGGCGATTAACCGCTATCGCGAGGAGGTTAAGCGCATTTTGGGCGTCCTCGAAAAGCGGCTCGAAGGTCGACAATGGCTCGTGGGCGACAAGATGACGTATGCCGACCTAGCGTGGGCTCCTTGGAATGACAGAATAGATGCCTTATTATCCTGTCAGCCGGATGAAAAGTTCGACGGCTTCCCGGGGGTAAAGGCCTGGCACGAACGCATAACCTCTCGCCCTTCATGGAAGAAGGCTATGGAGCATAGGGCCAGATTGATGGATGAGCAGGGCCTGACGTGGACTGGCATGCCCAAAGACGTTAAGTCATTGGCCGAGTACCAGCAGATCATCGATGCGAAGAAAGCAGCTAGTTCGTAAGAGTGATGAAACGCGGCGGCTGTTTTCTAATTTCCATATTCACAATATACCTGAGACGGTCTGTTAACCTACAAGGCCGTTTCTTAACGATAAACAACGAGGTCATGACATGCCTATTTAAGTACCTAGCCGAATAGCGCACACCACCAACTCGTCTCCACCCCCCATTAGACCCTATTGGTTTACTCATACACCTCTTTGCTAAATTGGAGTCGATTATGAAGTTCAATGTATCACCGTAAAGCCACGAACCTGGCGCTTACAAAGTGCTGTGCGATAACCAGGAGGCGCCACCATTGATGCGCTCAGCTCTCGGTTTTCTTGTCCTCCTCGGACTGCGTTTTCTTTCTGATAGATACCCACTTACACCCGAGTATCAAACAGAAAGATATCGCGGGCGATGCGGCTGTAATGTACTTTCCACTAGTTAGCTCGGAGACGGCTCATCTCAGTGGGTCGAATCTCTATAGCTCACCAAGACTTGGGTAATCGAATTACTATATGCCTGGATTACTGCCGGTAGGTCCGACGCATCCACAACGGATCCAAGGTTCGTCGCGCCAGCTGATATCACCCTGTCTATGACATCTGCTGGTACGGTAGAGGCAAGGCTGTTTACAAGGCCTTTCTGGAAGACCAGCTGACCAAGGGCAAGGAAAATTGAACAGCTGGTTGATATTATTGTCAACAGGTTCGATGCCCCCATAGGCACTAGTTCCATGGGAAGTGAGGATTGTGTTCCGAGGTGTGCCTAACAACGTACGTCATGTTAGTAAGTGCCGTACGTTTGTCGTCGTGGGAGAGCTCACCATGTTGGTAGCGAGGGCGAAACCCACGCCGCCGAATATCTGGTAACCGATCCAATGCCCGTCTGGTATACCAGGATAGATCGTACTCAATAAACCACCTGCAAGGCACACGCAGACTTGTGCGAACAGAGAAAAGGGGTTCCAGTACCCAACCTTCATCACAATAGCGGATCCAATCACTGCTGTTAAAGCGTCGGATATCACAGTGGGGAGGAAATATATACCGCTCTGGGTAGGTGAGGATCCGAGGACTGCTTGAAACCAAATAGGGAGCCAGTAAATGATCATCTGGAACGGACCGTTGACGAAGAACGCGCTGCCACAGACCAAGCTAAAATTGCGGTGGGTGAAAAGCCTAGGGGGTATGAGCGCGTCATCCTGGAGGCGTAGTTGCCACAGTATGAACAGACTGAATGCGAGGGCAAAACCGACAAAGAGACCGATGATGGTGGCGGAGTTCCAAGCGAAATCGATCCCGCCCCATTGGAATGCGAGGAGGAGCATGATCATCGAACCGACGAAGAAAGTAAAGCCTATCATGTCTAAGGCCTTTAGCTTATTCAACAATAGTGTATGCCCACTTTCTGTAGCTTTGATCCGGACCAGTATGGCAAAGATTATAGCCGAGAAACCACCAATAGGTAAATTGATGTAGAAACACCACCTCCAAGTGACATTTTGCGTTAAAGCACCGCCGAGTACCGGTCCAACAATGCTGGCAATCGCAAAAGTAGAGCTCATAGTCCCGATCCATATGGCACGCTTGTGTAGGGGTATGATTGTTGCCAAGATGGTTAGACCGCCTGCGAACATCCCTGACGCCCCAAGACCAGTAATGGCTCTGCCTACGATAAGGGTACGCGAAGACGGGGCCAAGGCGCAAACCAAGCTTCCGATCTCGAAGACGGCGAGCCAGCTTAGGTACATGGCTTTCTTGGAAAACAGTGCATACGTTTTACCGGCAAGAGGCTGCGTAGAGCATCTGTTGTCATGAGCATCGTCAGTACTGCGGTCCATGTAGGTAGATAAGAGTCTGAGGAATGCCTTACAGTGCCAGCTGAAATGCAGCTCCGTACCACCCGACATCCTTGATAGAGTTGAATTCTGAGGTAATTACTGGAATAGCCGTGGCGATCAGATTGAAATCCTAGGTGCATCAATCTTGTTCAGTCTTTCGATGCCGTGAAGTGGTTGGGGGAGACAGAAACATAAACTAACCAGACCGACAAGAAAAGTACACAAGCAGATGGCAGCGTGGATCAGCAGAAGCTTAGTGCCTCGCACTTCGTTCTCCGGATCTATCGAGGAATCCACCCGAGAATCACCATCGCCCGGCCTTCGTGGAGTTGCCGGCTGCGCATCTTGCTCCGGCTTCGGAAGCGATCCACCCGTACTCTCAAGATCCGTGGCCGGAGCACCGACACCCATTTTTGGCGGCACAACGAATTTCTTCGCAGATGATGCTGGTGTCGACGGCGGATGGAATAGGGAACAGAAATCGCACCGCTGTTCTTGACGTGTTCCGGGCCAAGTGAGGGAGTGAGTACCGCCAGATGCAGCGCGTGAAAACGGGCCGGGTTAGGTTGAACTTCCCAGGACGGTCTTCACATAAGATAAGCGGGGGGTGGAAAGAAAGGGGCAACGCCCGGGACGGCAAGTCAGAAAAACTTTCCGCAATCATCTAACTACAGCTGCTACCTGAGGTCTGAAGCGACCAGGAATACAGTACTGGGCAGTCTACGCAAGCAGAACTGCCAACTAACTGTGGGTTGCATTGTACCTAGGGGATTCACATACATGGTAGGTACCATATAGAGCGTTCAAGGTATCTCATTGGATAGAAGCGTAGGGGTAATAAGATAATATATACATGCATATGCAAAACGTGCATATTCGGCAACAAACGGCGTTGCATTAGGTGGGTACACGGAGTTGCGATGTCCCTTCCTAAAGCTGCAGCCTCCACCGCTGAGTGGGGCAATATCCGAGGCGGGAAGCAGATCCTACAAAACTATTCACAGAGGGCCCTGCATTTCTGCAGTGACCCCATATTCCCCATTAAGTTGCGCCCGCTACTTAATTCTATGCTATCATTCGCCGTAATTAGTTAGATATTTGGTTGACTAGTAATCATCGGGCTGCATTCCATAACGTGTTGTGGAATATCCGTCGCCCCCGTCGAGACCTCCTTGCCGGATAAAAGCGGCCGCATTAGAGAGAATAAATGCCCGTTACATTCAAGCACTGTTCATGATCATCCTTGTGGGTCCCCCTGTACTTTTCTGGTTGGCATGATCTGGGAACGAAAGGCTATGTATAATTATAGTTGGTATGCTTTGTAGCTAAGTTTTACCCCTCCCCCTTGGGTATCCATCTTTATTGGATATAGTATCTTCTTCCAGGCAATACGCAGGGGATGTTGCCACAGCTTCAGGAGGTCTTCATCATAGTTCCCTCTGTCTGGTGATATATTGCCCCTATCGTTAGGGCGCACCTCGATGAACCTCAGTACTTGACGGCATTCCTTGTTGCTATCATGGCGGCCCTGGACCTATTACTCTGCGTTATCCCAGTTGTTCTAGCTTATTTGAATGCTAGAGGAATGTTAAAAAACAAGCTTGCACGCAATCAGGCAGAACATCCTCTTGTGGGTAGTTCTCTAATACCCCGGGCCATCCTCAACCTTCTCTTCGCTCTGAGACCTGCAAAGTTGTTAGAGCAGGGATATCGAAAGGTTAGCTCTCAAATCCCCCATTTATATTAAGCTTACTCTAATTTGCGAATCGTGAAGTTTAAGTCCCAGGCTTTCCAACTGGTACAAAATGATAAGAACGTTGTTGTTCTACCGCTAGAAGTTCTCGAAGAACTATCCTCTCTCCCGTCCACCGTGGCCAGCCCTCACGGCGCCTTAGAAAAGGACCTCCTCGGCCCTTATACAGGCTTGGATATTGTGCTTGAAACTAGACTCCACCATACTATAGTTCAACGCAAACTGACCCCACGCCTCGGCTTAATTACACCTATCTTAGAGAAGGAGCTTACATCTTCCTTTGAAAAGTACTTCCCCTCCTGCGAAGACTGGGTGGAATTCCAGCCGCACTTTGTATTTGGTGCCATATCTGCAAAGCTTTCCGCCCAGGTTATTGTTGGCCCTACCTTCTGTAATAATCCGGTCTGGCTAGATATAGCGTTTAACTACACTGAAAATTGTGAGACCCAGGGTCCCGGACACCTCCCCTTGTTATTCTTCTCTTCTTCTTCTTTTTCCGCCTTCAAGTGCTAATCGGTTTATTAGTGTTCAGGACGATTGTCCTCCTCCGCTTATTCCCGGGGTGGATGCGCCCCGCCATCTGCTACTTACTCCCCTCCTTTTGGAAGAGCCGGCGTTATATCCGGTCTTCTAAGCAGTTACTGGGACCGAAAATTCGAGAACTTATCGAGAAGAACGACGATGGCTCTTGGACACCGACGCCCAATGAGGAAGACTCAAATCTCCTTAGTTGGCTCGTTGGAACTGTAAAGGGGAGGGACAGAACGCCGGACACTATAGCACATGTTCAGGTTATACTTGCCCTTGCTGCAGTTCACACGACTCTCATTAGAATGGTGAACGTCCTCTATGATCTGACAGCCAATCCCTATCTATTCAAAGAGCTCCAGACTGAGATCGACACTGTCGCCGGCGATTCCGGAGAATGGACTAACGCGCCGTACGACAAGCTCCTCAAGTTGGATAGTGTACTTCGCGAGTCTCAGCGAATGTCACCCCCTACGCTCACCGGGCTGAAAAGGCTCTTCCATCAGCCGTACACATTCAAGAACGGCTTGCACATTGCGGAAGGGACCTACGTATGTATGCCGACTTACACTATTGAGAACGATCCCGAAATTACTTCGAACCCGGAAAGTTTTGATGGTCTCCGGAGCTATCGACTTTACAAGCAACAGCAAAAAGGGGATGTCGATGACAGTGCCAAGCAATATCTATTTTCATCTCCAACAAAAACGAATCTCAACTTCGGCTATGGCAAAGCCGCATGCCCAGGTAGATTCTTTGCAAGTCTGACCATCAAGATGTTGTTTGTCAAGCTCATTACAGAATACGAGTTCAAGTTCCTGCCAGGTACCGGAAGGCCATCCAATTTGATGGTCCACGAATTTCTCTTCTCTTGGCCATGGCAAAAGGTGTTGGTAAAGCGGAAACAGGATGGCGCTTGCCCATTCTAGAAAACTTTCTGTCGCAGAAAGCGCCCCCCTATCTAGACCTCAGGGTTTATTCGGGGCAACGTTGATCCGTTCCGGAGCCCTAGAGCCCTATATCAGTGGATCACCCACACCAAGTGGGATCACCCACACCAAGTGGGATCGCCCACACCAAGTGGGATCGCCCCTTCTTAGACTCCTAGATATCATCAATATACCTCTAGAGCTGTGCAGCTGCTCCGTAGTAAGTGTGACACTTTCGATATGCATGATGGGCTCATGATGATTAAACGGATTGTACTTAACGAGATCCTCCTAATGACCTATTGTGGACCTTTATCAAGAGTTCCGGAGACAACATCTAAGATCTCGGGGTCTGAGGACGGCTGATCGCTTAAGACACGCCCCTGAGAAAATGCCAAGTCAATGGGGTCTATTGCGACGGCCAACCCGCTTCTCGCATACGACGCGGAGAAATGTGGTCCCCACGAGTGTGACCACATGGTAGCACCGGACTGCAGAGTCACGCCGCAGCCATACTTCGGTCTAACTATTCATCTCGAAGGATGACTATAAGAGAGATAAGACAAACTGATTGGTAAAAGAGGAGCGGTTAGATCATGGCAGTACACCCCATTAGTCCATGCGAACGCTATAAGTCCAAGACGCTGATACCGGATACAGAACGCGATGGCAGGCTACCGTTCAATCCCAACGGAAACTCGGTTGGCACTTGCCTAGTGCCGTCCAGATTTTGATGCGTAAGCCCTAGTAGTATCTAAGGCTAACCAAACCTGCATTGAAAAAGCCAAAAGTCCCTCTTCTGAGTCCAGTGAAGAGGACTCCAAGGCATTGAGTCGCAATAGCCGGGGTCTATCTTACTACATGCATGTTCTTCCGGATTGAATAACTCCCGAGGTCGTGTCACCCGTTCGCGTATGGCATTTCAAAGTCTGGGCTGTTAGTGGACGTGCTGGTGTACAGTTAACGGCCATGATAACGGGACACAAGACTGAACATCCTGTGTAAGTCACATACCTACCTACCCCATCTGCAGCCTTGTGCGGGCTACGCGAAAACCTAGAAAAGTATATACGCATGCGGGTATCATTAAACTACATACTAGGTAGGTAGTAACCAGTGACACTTTGCAGCTGCATATGCGTACTTAGATACCTATAATATTACGAGGAGTGCACACCAATACATGGTAGGCACCACAACTGATCCAACGCTAGGGTCGGATCGTCCCGCCCCAGACCATTTTAGGCAAACATCCGGCGATACGTTCGTCTGAAGGCACCAATTGAAAGCATAGAGTGATACGGGTACCTAAGCCACGCCTTTTCATGACAACGTCGGGGAAAATTACGTAGCAAGGTGGTTGACAAAAAAAATCGATAGTGCCAGTGGCGTTTTATGGGTCGTGGCCGTATCAATATTTTTGTCAGCCACCTTGCGTAGTAAGAGACCGAGATAAAACTACCCTGTCGAGCACCAGTGGGGCGCGCGAGACACCACGCCATACTAATATCAGCGTAGTAGACTGTCAAGTACATTCAGTAATTGCACATATGTATCGTACACATGAGCGCGAACACCTGACTGAGTCAATTTATTTATCCTCCATACTAAGTACATAGGTATGAAGGTGCCTACAATGCCAGATACATGCTGGAAGTAGTGCAAGTCCAGGGTCGGAATAGCGGGCGTCGGGCGTCGTATGAGTGCCCAATAAAACCTGAACGTTACCTACCGGTCCTATGCCTCTACTTAGACATTACAGATACCTCATCCGAGTGGGAAGGTGGGGTGACCTGCAATAACTTCGTCAAATCATTTTTCCATTGGTCCCACACTGCAGATTTATGAATCCAGCGGTAAGATTTGGGCAAAGGAGCCGCTGGCGACTTAGGAATATAGGACGACATGCAGCTAACAATACTTTAGGGAGTTCAATTGACGATGGCACCGATGGCACGGAGCGCACTTAGCGGGCAGCGACGGGGAAACATGCCAAGCTTTGGTTCCGTCTACCGTTTCATCGGGTGGAGCATAGTCGCCTGCACGGTAGTACCTTCTATAGATAAGCCGGCGTAAGAATAACCCGGGCCTACTAATAGCTGGTTGACCAGAAGGACTGCCTGGGTCATGGCCTGGCGAGCTAACATGTTACAGTAATCATTGCACAAGCATTGATAGTACTCTCGCAGGCATTGGTAGTAGGCAGGTAGGTATGTCAAGGAGGAAAAGGAATAGATGGGTCGGCATAGACGTACTTTATCTGATCGGTGGCTTAAAGCATCCGTACGACCACTCACAGGCTCTGGGTTAAGCTTATACAAATGGGTATGAATGCGCCAATTAGAAAGCTATGGTTGACCTCTATGTACCCCATTCAGGGCGGCAGCGGCAGGGGCTCAGATCAGGTGCTCTTAGGAGCAAGCGCTATCAGGGGGACGAGATTAATTCCTAATAGAAAGCCTTCCTTTGACTGAGGGGAACGAGGAAGTTACATTAGAATTATACCATAACACATGGTACAGGCCTCGAGACGGAAATACAGGTTATGCTTCCCCAAGTCCTGCATTGTAAAAGTCAAGAAACCTCTTATTGGGTCGTGCTAACCACGTCCACTCCTCTCGTCACACTGATCCCCTTCATGTTCTCGAGTTGAATTTCCTCATCGCTATGAGAGGCAATCATGTTTCCATGTTTCACCTTGGTTGCAACGACATAATTCTGTGATTGGGCCCAAGCTGGATCGCTTTCGTTAAGTTCAGCTTGGGAGTTCAACCTCGAGTCATGTCCGCTCGGTAAACGGACCCCGCCACGACTAGGAGCAGAAGAACCCCTACTTGGGAGTGAGAAGAGTGACCGAACGCTGCGGATTAGGGACTCCGCGCTCCTTCCACCTGCGACGAGCGGCCCATAACACGGAAGACATGCTGCGATGATAGAGCAATGAGGTTCGAGAATCAGGAAAACAAACTGGACAGACTGAAGGGCTGCATACCGTCAGTAGTCACTTCGTAGTTGAAGGCTTCAAGTTACTTGACTTACAGACTTGGGAAGGAGCATCCAACACCTGTAAAAGAACTCGACTCAGGATAACCAGCCTGACGATCGATGCGATGCAGCAGCTGTATGCGCTTAGCGTGATGGTCAGGGGGACGGTAGGCGATCTGCTTACAAGATTCCGAGCCAAAAGATCAGCCCGACCATGATTTTTTTCCTCGTAGGCATCTGCAGACGAAAAATGACAGGCAGCGGAAGACAGAGGACCAGAAAGTCGAGAACAACACTTGATCCAACCTGAGTGAAGCCGACTACGACTGGGTCAAGGACGAATACTGATGGGCCGTATAATACAAAATCTTTGGGACTGCCTTGCAGTATAACTATCTGTGCAATGTAAGTTTTGAAGCGACTCTCCTCAAAGAGACTTACCAAAAACATTGCAATACCCCAAAGGGTAACAATGGCAATGACAATCCATACGACGGTCTTGAACGTTCGCGTGGCGAATATCCTTTTATAAAAGAGGAGAATGGAGATCTTGACGGTGGTGAGGACGACCTGCGTCAACAAGGAGGCCACCACTAAGCACTACAGTCCCCAGTTGCTTAGCCAAGAGTGCTCAAACTGCGAAATATTCGTTCCGAATTACGAACCGTCGATGAATGAAGGTTGCCGGTCAAAGCATCTGTATGAAAATAATCGATGCCTATCTTAGCCCCGTAGTACCACACATTGATACTGAGCGAAAGGGAAAGGATCTGTTGTGTATGTCATGAGCGATTCCGCTTCTCACTTGATGTAAGAATAGATGGAAATACCCATGTGATAACAATCCACCAATCGTCTGCCTGGAAATTCAACCTCGAGAGCTTTCTAGCCCTGTAGCGTAGATAAACAGCAAAAAAAGATAATATGGGGAAAACAGCTGAGACAATTACTAGCGCTCTGGAGATCAAGGAGGGAATTCTTTGATCCATCGTGAGATATTTTGCCTCGAAAACGGGATACAAGTTCTGGTTGAATAATAGCCAAAGAAATATTGATAAGAAGCGGGGTTGAGCTGGCTGTCATAGACCTCTAATATGGTTTGCTAGGTGGCGCAGGTTGATTTCCAGAGGACGAATAGTTGCAAAATAAGTCGGAGTTCTTTGGCACCGCGTGTTCCATCCACCTCCCTTGTTGGGAAATGCAATGCAACAGACTTTTCATGCAGAAACCATATATCAGTCTTCGCAGTTTCAATACTACCAGGGGGGTAGTAGTAAGCCACTATCTGACTCATCTTATTTGCGCCAGGAATGATTAATTACTTGCATGTCACTATGCACTTACTAACGGTTGGTAGCATCCGAGCGGAAGAACAACCAAGGCCTAGATATTGCGCAAGGGAATGGTTTCTTTCCCTAAAAGGATATCCTTTAGTCTTTTTACTTTGTATCTCTGAATATGCCTGCCATCTTAATCGAAACCGCATCTGACCATTGTCATGGCAGCAGTTTTCAATGCGCCGGGCCAATATGCCCTGTTCAATTCCTCTACCCCTGAAAGCCATTACTTTGAGTATCCCGGGAGTCACCAATTTCTGAAGGCAGGAATGATAGTTGTGCTCACCCTATCAATGCTATATTTCCTAAGCTCCGAAAAAGACGATCAGCAGCTCCCTGTTGTCAACCGTCTTTTCCCTTGGGAACCGTCTTTCTTTTCCCGAATTCGTTGGGGTCTGTGGTCGAAGCGAATTCTCAATGGTGCTCACAAGAAGGTAGGGGAACTACGAACAAAATGTCGTAACAGGAAAAATAACGCTAACGCTTACAGTTCGGGGGCCGACCCTATCGTCTTGCACGCGGAGACACCGATATCATCGTCCTCCCCGCCGATTTCATCCCCGAGTTAAACCGCCTGCCTGTAGAGGTTATAAGCTCGAGACAGTTCCATGCTCTGACAATGCTTGGAGACTTAACCGGTATCGAGGTGGTAAGGAGAACGAGTTATCACGTCAAAATCTTACTGAGCCGAATAAGTCCAGCACTGCCAGAGCTGTTTCACCCAGCGGCGCAACGTGTTTCGGCATCTATTTTGCGTGTCTTCCCCCAGGATACGGAATCATGGACTGCTCTTGAACCACTTGACACGATTGTTCAGTGTGTTAGCGAAAGCATAGCATTGATCTTATACGGTCCGCCACTTTGTGATGACCCAGGGCTAGTGAGATTTTGCCACGAACATACGAAGTACTGTCAGTAACATTAGTTGTTGTCACTGGAGTCTCGGATGATCAGAATGGCTGACGCGCGTCCAGTATTTACTATTGTATTTCTCATGCGTTGGGTGCCGTCTTTTCTGCAACCATCCCTTGTCTGGCTTCTTCCGGCTAAATGGTACCTTGCTAGTGGCTGGAGATTACTAGAGAAAGCCATTGTGCCGCTGATAAAGGCGCGGCAAGAAGAAGACGGCGCAGTCAAAAGCGCTGATATGATATCATGGATGGTCAAAGACGGAAGATCGGCATTAGAACGAGACCCCTATGTCCTTACTCGGCTTACGGGTACTCTCACAGCGGGTGGTACTTACAGTACTGCCAACTTTGTGGTCGAAGTACTATCAAATCTAGTCACCCGTCCGAATTTACTAGAGGAGCTCAGACAAGAAATACGGACCAAGCACGAGGAGATTAACGGAAACTGGAACCCAGCAGCGTTAAGCAGCCTTGACAAGCTTGATTCAGTTATGAAAGAAGCAAGCCGCCTTGCTCCTAGCTCCTTACTCCTTTACGGTCGAGTTGTGGACATGGAACATACACTCTCCAATGGACTCACGCTGAAGAAGGGTCAGACTATTGCGGTTTGTTCCCACCTGAAGTCGACAGATCCAGGACGATTTAAGGACCCCGATACTTATAGAGGATTGCGATTCTACGAAGACGACCTCCAGCGCCACCGAGCTCAGCCGTTTACAAGTCTGGACTCCGAAGTGTTAACATGGGGATCCGGAAGATGGGCATGCCCTGGACGATTCTTTGCCAACATGGTTGCTAAGATTCTCCTCATCAAACTCCTCGATGAGTACGAGTTTAGATTCGCCAACGGAAAGAGGCCACCTCACGTGATAATGCACGAATTTATTCTCTGCTACCCGTTCAGTAGACTACTTGTTCGACGCCGAAGGGATAGCTTAGGAATCCGGTTTTAGGAATTGGTAAATGACAGGTAGGGGAGGATGGTGGAGCCTCCCTTCTTGGCATATAGGATTTGCTTCACATTGTCGATATTGATTTATGGATCATCTTGTCCGAGACACCTGCCCGTTGCTCCATGCTCCTTCGCACTGCTTTCTGTGAAAGTGCTAATACTACGGTTGCATGCAAGCCGGTTGGTGAAACGAAACCCCTGATTATTGCGGCTGGTTGGTATGTTGATCAACTGCCACTATCTACTTACACGCCGCCGATCCTTGCTTGAGAACAGTCAAGCCATTTGAGGCTCTTGTGCATCACGTGACCCCCTTTTTATTTAGCTTACTGCAGGCAATCGATATGCAAATGAGCTGCCAGAAAAGGAGCAAATAGCTGAGAGTGGGGGTTCCACGGACCGGTGGTGTCATAGACGCCTACATCTGCGTAATAGTAGATAGCAGTCTCAAGTGGTCATTGATTAGGTCGTTGCTGTTGGCTAGCGGAACACGAAAAGGATATCTGGGACGTCAGGTCTTGTTCTAAGCATTGTGCGCAGAGTAAGCTCCGAGTCAAGTGGCGCGTTGTAACTAGGCGGAATGTACCCCGCGGGGCATATGGTATTATTGTACCCATGATGACTTGCGTATGCGGGGTTACAATACATGCATAAGCGACATGCGATACAGGGCACGCAAAGCTTTTGGTAATATATAGAAGGAATTGCTAGAGTCACAATTGCAACCACGACACTGCAACGCCGGGCCCCTGGGCTGGTCCATTACAAGAGGCGGTCAGCTTAACGTTTAGATCGCAGCATTTGACAAGATCATCTACGTAAGTCGCATGGCCTTCAATCACCGAACACCGTCCGTCTCGCTCCCCTTTCGTAGTTTGGCTCGCCTCATTAAAATCCTTACTATCTGCCGGAAGGCGATAAGGACTTACAATATGCAGGGGTATTTTCTGTTAGTTACTCCACTTGGCCCACTTCTCCTCAAGAAGTATATTCCCACAATGATATAGGGCAGAGCATAAGCTCAAGTTTCTGCGAGCATATACCGCCATCGCAGCCACCACAGCCACTGCTCCTGGTTTGTCGAACCGGCAGGAATGATGTGGGGAGGGACATTTTAACCATTTATGGCATGTAGTGGCCTAAGTGGAGAAACTAACGGAGAATACCCCTGCGTATTGTATGCAGCAAGGGGCGGAGCGTCAGGGGTACTAGCCGGTGGGCCGTAAGGAATGGCTTGGTAGCTACTTCGAGTGTATCACGGCCAGACTTTACGGGGAAATGTGTGACTCAGCGGCCTGCTTCCTACCGGGGGTTGGGGATTTGGCCGTGTATGGAAAGCGTGTCCCGGCGCCGCGTCCGACAAGGCTACCTTGAAGACACCCCTCGGGTCCGGTTAAGCAGGAAACCGTTCATACCCGCGTATCAGTGGGCTGCCCCAAGGGGACCTTCGGACCCATTGGATGACCATCACCGAGGCGGGTATCAGTGTATCAAGTTGGCGGTCGAAGTTCTCGGTACAAGGTAATCAGAGAACGGAACTAGATCGACCCACTGACTTCTACACAAACAGGGGGACAATAGAACTTGTAACGTCGGTATACTCAGTCTAATAGGGGGTACTCGGGGAAAGGCCGCGTATACGATTAAACGGTTTGCATCTGCTTGTAACACGCACGTAAGTGCTAGGCTCTTTCTTGGAAGTTAATTCTATGCCCCTGGGGCCTGGGAGAATAATTACTTATGGAAGCCTTCGGCACGTCAAGCACTCAAGACAATGATTGGTACGACATGTGGAAAGAAGCGACTTCTGGTCATGGATGCCTCACTACTTGCCCAGTCAAAGTCACTACTGGCCTTCGTGGCCTCGCAATGTTCCTCAGGTGGGGGATCCTTCTCCTCGTCCATCTATGATACAGCGTGGCTATCCATGATACAGAAGCCGCCGGGTAGCGGAACGTGGCTGTTTCCTGAGTGTTTCAGTTTCATTCTTGAGCATCAGCTTTCCACGGGTGCCTGGGCGTCTTATGCTTCTCCCGTGGACGGCATCTTAAATACAGCGGCGGCACTTCTATCGCTAAAGAAGCACCGGAGGGTCTGTCCAGATGACCAGGATTTGGCGCTTAGGAGTCAGAAAGCAGAGGCGGCGTTACGAAGATTGGTGGCGGGCACCGATATTTCGTCTTCAGATCGGGTTGGGCTTGAGCTTCTAGTGCTTAACCATCTTACTTTGCTGGAAACAGAGGGAGTCATCCTGGGTTCTGATGTCCTCGATCCTCGTCTTTTGAGAAAGCTGAGAGCCCTGCGGGGCGAGAAACTCGCTAAGCTCCCTACCTCGAGCGTTTATGCCGTCACGTCAACGTTGCATCACTCCCTTGAGGCGCTCATTGGGTACATCGACTTCAATAAAGTGGGAAGACTGCTTGCAGAAAATGGTTCAATGCTAGCTTCGCCAGCATCGACGGCGGCATATCTGATGTATGCTTCGGAATGGGATTATAGGGCCGAATCATATCTCCGGCGAGTGCTGAACCGTGATGTAGGAGAAGCGGATGGAGGTGTACCGTCCGCCTGGCCGACAACGAATTTCGAAGCTTCCTGGGTACGACGCTTCCGTTTTCGTGGAAACACGATGCTTTGGGCACTAATTTGATTTCTCTAGGTTCTAACTACCTTCGTCGAAGCGGGAATCCCGACTGACGACCTACCATCATCCGCCATTGGGGAGTTTCTGCAGAGGTCCATAATAGACGGGAAAGGAATCGTGGGGTTTTGTAAGGCAACCCTCAATAACCGAACGGCATCCTTGCTCATAGTTCAGTAGGCCCATCTTCGCTTCCAGACGCAGATGACACTGCAAAGACCATCGTGGCACTCCATTATCTTGGTAGAAACGCCAGCGTTAAACCTCTGCTCGATGCATTCGAAGCAGAAACTCACTTCAAAACCTACCAAGGGGAACGTAACCCGAGTTTTAGCGCGAATTGCAACGTTCTCATATGTCTGTTAACTGTTGCAGACCCGTCACTATATTTTCCACAGATAATAAAGGCGATTACTTTTGTTTGCTCACAGGTGTGGAAAGGTGATGTTAACGACAAATGGGTAAGCATCATATTAGACAGCTATAGGGTGCTGTATTGCTGATACTTGATCAACAGCACATCCACGATTCGTATTGGATGAGCCTCTTGAGTCGAGCTTTCCTACTCTTCCTCGAACGTCTGCGGGATAAGCGCTTTTGTGATGAGGTCCTCCACAGGGCCCCGGCCTTGAGTGAGCAGATCCCCGTGATCTCTCTCCAGATTCTGATCAAGTTGCTCGCATCGCAAGGAAAGGATGGTTCATGGGATGGTTCTTGCGAAATTACAGCACATGCAGTCCTATCCCTTTCGTCAATCTCAAGGTTCCCCTGGATTCGGAAGCTTCCTAGGGACCGCTTGTTTATTAGCATTGAACAAGGGAAGTCGTTCCTCAAAGCTAATAGGGAGGATTGGAAAAGGGGCCAGCACCTTTGGATCGAGAAGGTCACCTACTCTTCAAATATCCTTTCAGAAGCGTACTGTTTGGCTGCGGCAATGGTTCCCAGCACGCCATCACAAGAAATCCAAGTCGACCAGGCTTTCACTTTGCCCGATGAGGTAGCTTTGGGTGTCCGGAAAGCCGAAGAGTTGATTTGCAGGACCCCACTCCTCTCACAGTTCGACCGGGAGTTCTTACGATTCTCAGGGGTACAAGCCGGCTACTTATTCTGCGCCATTCGACTCCGGCGCCAACATATCTTTCCTTCGACGGGCGAGCGGGACAAGAAATACCAGCTATTCACCGCATTGATATGGACAGCATGCAGCGCACTCAGAGGCCAACCAGTGAGCATCCGCGTCTTATGCGAGATGATGGAGCTGTCCATGTTGATCTATGAAGTGGATGAGTTCATGGAGGATTTTGTCGAACAGAACTTCAGCGAGAATTTTCACGAAGTCGACATGCTAATCGATGATATATGCAGCAGAGCTGGGACCTCCCTTGCCAGTGAAGATACCGGTGGCTACTGGGAGCCCGATAGTGAGCAGATTGCGCTAAGCCCCCTCCGAACTGTACTCACTCGCTTCGTGACGAAGATGCTACACCATCAGATGGCCATATCGACCCCGGCGGATCTGAAGAAGCGGCTTGTTCTTGAGTTGAAGACTTTCCTTCTCGCTCATGTCGCCCAGGCAGCAGACAACTATCGGTTCCGTCTTCAAAAACATTCTTATGCCGTTCCCGCAGTCGTTGCCAGTCACCGCCCAGGGGAGACCGAAGAAAGGGCTACAGCCATAGATAAGACGTTGCCCAGTGTGTTTACCGACCATGGCCGCACATTCTATAGCTGGGTACGTAGCACTTCAGCCGACCACACCTCGTGTCCCTTCTCTTTCGTCTTTTATAATTGCCTCGTCGCATCACAGGGGACAAATCTTTACGGGACAGCAAGAACTGCATATATGGCCGAAGACGTCTGCCGCCATCTGGCAAGCCTGTGCCGCATGTATAACGACTATGGATCGGTGGCAAGAGACGGGGACGAGGGCAACCTGAATTCGCTCAACTTTCCCGAGTTCCATACTTTGCCATGTCCAGCCAGAGGCGATGATACGGAAGATATGAGGGAAAGGATGAAGAGCGAACTTATGTGGATAGCGGAATACGAGCGACGCGGCCTTGAAATGGCAATGGCACAGCTAGCGGATGAAGTGGGAAGCATGGATCTGGTGAGGGCCCTGAGGCTATTCATCGATGTCACAGACTTGTATGGGCAGATATATGTCGAGAGGGACATTACTGCCAGGAAGTGCCCATAGATGGGCATAATACAACCTAACTCTAACCCCAACCTAAAGCAACTCCAAATGCCGGATAGTATCTACAGAAAGGCCAAGGCATTCTTCGTGTTACAGAAAAGGGCCCCCCTATAGAGCCTATTAGAGTTGCAGGGATTATCCGGAATAAGGTTGACCTTTTCCGCAGCCCTATATCAGTGGACCACGCACAACGAGTCCCATCACCGCTCCCTAGATTCTTAATCGTCAATATATCCTTTAGAGCTGCAGCAGCTTCCTAGTTGCGACACTTCGAGACAAAAGTTGACCCAAAACCTAATCATAGAAGGGGAAATCAAGCCGCAGACTATAGCGGGGTTACTTCTGCTGTATATCATCCTACGTAACTGGCCGCATTGTCAAAGATCTGCGATTTATCATATTTGGTAGCAAGCCTCAGTCAAAACACTTCTGCGACATAGTGAGAATTCCATAGGACACCCAAGCTCCCACGGCCCTCCGGGCGGAAAAGAAGGAGTTTGTGAACGAGGATCCTGACGTGGTCCAAGTCCAGCTTCAGATCACGAGCTGACTCGTAGGCCCCTTGCCAGCATTTCCGCAAACCAATCAACCCGGTTCAGCCGTCCCCCCCGCCTCTCCCTATCTACCACCTCCTAATACCCGTGCCTGTATATACGCGTATATACATCCCCATCACCCTCACGCCGATCCAGTTCCCCTACTGGATAGAACTACACCATCTCCTTGTCTAGCTTATCACTCCCTTACTTTCTTGGCAGTCGCCACCTCGTCCTCCCACAGCACGGCCCCGGCCTCCTTGAGCAGCGCGACACACTCGGCGTTGCCCGCCTGCTGCGCGAGGAACAGCGGGGTGTTGTTCGCGCGGTTCCGGGCGTGCACGCTGGCGCCGCGGACCAGGAGCTCCTTGAGCACGTCGGCGGCGGTGTGGCTGCTCTGCGTCGCCGTCGCCGTCGTCCCGTCACCTTGCTGCGGCTGCCGCGGATCGGGACCCGCCGCCAGCGCCGCGAGGTGCACCGCCGTGTTGCCCGCGTAGTCGGCGCGCTTGAGGAGCTGGTAGCCGACCTCGTCGCCCTCGAGCATGTCGCGCACGGCGTCGACGTCGGCGTCGCGGATGGCCCAGCCGAGGGCCGTGAAGGCGGCATCGGCGGCGCTTATCGGGCCGTGGCCCTGGCCACCGGCACCAGCGCCACCGCCGCCGAGGAGGCCGGACTCGCGCGCCGGCCCCGCGCTGAAGCTCAGCGACCGCGCTGCGGGGTGCGTGAAGCTGGGGACGCGGCGCTCCGTCATCTCGCCGCGCAGGTCGCGCGCCATGAGCTCGGCGACCTCGGCCTGGGCGAGCGGCGGCGAGGCCGCCAGCAGGTACGACAGCTTGGTCAGCGCGGCCTCGGACGTCAGGTCGTGGCCGAAGACGACGCCGGCGGCGCCGAGCGCGAACGCGGGCGCGTACAGCGGCGACACGAGGCCGTGCGCGCACTGGCTCACGTTGACGACGGTGACGCCGCGCTCGACGGCGGCGCGGATGACGGAGAGCAGGGACTCCTCGGCGGGGGAGTCGGAGCCCGAGGAGGACACCGAGGGCGCGTTGCCCATGCCGAACGTCTCGATGATGAGCCCGCGCAGATTCGGCACGCGCAGCACCGAGTCGACCATCCGCGGCTTGATGCCCGGGAACACGCGCACGCAGGCGACGTGGGCCGTATCGAGGTGGGTGGTGCGGGCGTCGACGAAGCGGGCGAGGCGCGTGGGGCGGCGCACGAGCTGCCAGTTGACGTCGACCCCGAGGCCCGTGACGCGCGCCAGCGGGTCACAGTTGGGGCTCGCGAATGCCTCGAAGCTCGACGCCGACACCTTGGTCGTCCGGTTCCCCCGGAACAGTGTGTGGTGGAAGAACAGGCACACCTCGGGGATCACGAACGTCCCCGCCACGATCAGCGACCCAAGGAGGTTGTCCACCGCGTCCGACTGCAGCGCGAAGATGCTGGCCTGCGACCCCGTCAGGATCACCGGCTTGCCCAGGTCTTCCTATCGGTTGAAAGCGGGGGTTGCGTTAGCGGAGGGTCCGAATTCGAGTTTGGGCAAGCGTGCAAGACTTGGGAAATTGAACAGCCTCAATGTGCCCGCATAGAGGGGGCTACCTCCGTCTACAAGAAGTATTTCACAAGATCAAGGGGTAAGTCAAACGTACCAACATAAACGACAAGGCCGAGGCCGAGTAGGCCAGGGAGTCGGTGCCGTGGAGCACGACGAAGCCGTCGAAGAGGTGGTAGTTGGCCTTGATGGCGTCGGCGATCTGCGCCCAGCCGGCGCTGCTGATGCTCGACGAGTCGAGCAGCGGCGAGAACTCGAGCGCGCCGTACCGGATGTGCTTCGAGTACGAGCTCGGGGGCGTCCGCAGGCTGTTGATGGTGATCCTAGCGCCGTCCTTAATAGCGTTCAGCGGCACTGCGGGTTTTGGGTTAGCATCGTGCCTGCTCCTTCGCGCCCGGCTCTCGTTCCCGCTCCTCCATCCATATCGACATGGATGGCTCGCACCACTCTGGCCGGCAAGGCCGCGTGGTTCCAAAGCGATGCGGGCTAGAGTGGGGTGCTGGAGGGGGGGGTACTGGAAAACCACACGAGGTCACCTACTCCTTTCAGACATGTCGTTGAACGACGGCCTATTGGCCATCGCGTTCTCCAAGAAACCCTCGACGGGGACCAGGCCTTTCGCAGAGGGCTGCATGCATATCGTACCTTTTTCGCGGACGAAGACAAGACGTTAGCAAGAGAACAAGCCATACTATCCCCGGTAAACAAGTCTCCCTAGGGAGGATGACGGAATGACAGAGGGAAAGAGAGAGATAGGGAGCCCCAACAAACCTCCGGTGATGATGATGAGCACCCGCGATTCCGGGTACTTGGATTCGGCGCCGCCGGCGTCGATGACGGGCGTAAAAGCACCCATTTTTCTTTTTCTTTGTCTCCTGGTAGGATATCAAAATGGCGAACAGGAAAGAAACGGAAGATAACTCAGGTATCCTCCGTAAAGGAAGGACGAAGCACCTCTGGTTCGGCCTACCGGTCGCTCGGGCTCGGCCACTTCTCTTTATATAGACAGGTATAAACCAAGGCACGGCCGCAGAAGTGAATCACGGGAAGCCCCGTCCGTATTGTAAGCCGCTGCCGGGTAAGCCCAGAAGACCCACGCTGAATCGAAGACGGGCCGACAGCTCTCGGATATCAAGTAGATAGACAAAGAAGAGGGCTTCAGCGAGTTAAAGTAGGAAACGAATAATGGTCAATACGACCGGCCAAAGACATCTACAATGACCGAGTCCAGGTCGATCACAAGGTACTGTATGTATACGAATGTATGCAGTGCAGCTCGTTCGTCAAACAACAACGACTTAAATTAGGAGGCAGCTTGCAACTTCGCCGGAGACCTTCCTCGGTATTATATGTATTCTCGGGTATTGTGGAAACCTATTTAAGCTTTTTTCTTACGTCGAGGCCAACAAGAGGAAAATTTTATCCCAACAAGCTCACTACTACGATGAAGATGCTCCACTTGGGGGCAGGCGGGATGTTCAAGAAAACCATCGAGACTCCCTTACAAGTTACCGGGTCTGGGCCGCATCGCGATTTTCATTACCCCTTCGAAACTCTATGTTGGGGATAGCTGCCGGGTCGTGGTCTCGGAAGTCTTATCTCTTTTGTCAGATAAAGGAGAGTGGTTCAGTCGTCTCCGCTTTCGGGAGGAGACTTACATAATAAAGGCGTTGTTGGTTAGCCAGCCTCCAACGGTCCGGCAGCAGCTGTGAGAACGGTGTATCGGGCGCCCCTGAACTTAACGTTAAGAGAACCATGGTGTTCAGATGCGGGTTCTCGACACCACACGTTTCGTATATGGAGAGGGCAAACCGCTACCCGGCTTTGTGTTACAACATCTACCAAGCTTGTGTTTCCTTTTGCGAGGCGAAATCCGCGAATCATTCCATTCCCGTATTCTTCATACGCCCATCCGAGTCGTCCCGAACCGGACATCAACAGAAATTCATACACAGGAGAAAAGCCAGGGCCGCGATGGTCCTTTCCCATCTCGGCTGTTTTTAAATAGCACGAGCATCTATGGCGCCCCCTTCCGAAACACATACCCTTCCATGCCATCGCCTTGTTTGCAACACTCTTCGAACGGCACAAGTCAATAAACACCTCTAAGCTGTGCAAGCAATGCCGCAACTATTGTACCAGTCACCATGCCACCCGTGTAGCAGGCCTCATCCCCTATACCGCCGCAATCGAATATGTACGTAGACTACGTAGGCTTGGAGCCCACAACGCACAGCGAAAATTCACCCCGCCAGGCGGTTCACCTACGAGTGTAGCAGTGAAAGCTCCCACTATCCGGTGCGCATGGTGGACAGTGACAGCCAAAGTCCGCGGGGGGTTGGAGTGTCAGAAAATGGGGTCTGCGAGGAAGTCTCATAGGTAACAGCCCTTCAATGACGACAATGAAATGGATGCCAGCAATGGTTGCTCCGAAAGGCCAAATGGCACTGTTGCAATATTACCATGAATTGAATTAGAATTTTGCTGGGTTTGCGTAAACCAAATCGTAATCGCTTGGAGATCTATGGATAAGAATTGTTGGAAACCATAGAGAACGCCATTCCACAAGAGAGCCGAAGAAAAGAAAGCCGATGTCGGGTTACAGTCACCTCTGTTGGCTCCTAGACGAGCCTACCGAGTTCTGCCGCTCGTGTGCGCGCCGTTCTCTCCGGTCACTATCCTGTAGCTTTAGCGAGTCGAGTCTCTTCTGGTTGTCTTCTGTGACCGAGTCGGCTTCCTCTATCCCTGGGAGGGCACCGACATTTGGTGCCGGGCTGCCATTTTTGGGCACCGCGTTGGGATTTCTCTTCCCAGCTTGTTCCGCGATAGCTGCCCATTTCCTCTCACGGAGGGCTTCCCTCGCCGACGCGTTATTCTGCTGCTCGGTATAGTCGTGGGAACATTCGTCGAAGAGCGGTGGATTGATCTCCATGAAGAGCTTCATTGCGTTGTAAACCATTCCGTGAATAGTCCTGCTACGCGTTAGACGTAAGCTCGTCAATCTCGAGGGAGTTTACTTACCTATTCCAGTGTCCCTTCGAGTTCTCGTACAGCGGGGCAAACATGATAGGCAAGATAATCTCTACATTGTCGCTTACGAGGTTGCAGAAGTATTCATTATTCCAGAAGTATAGCGCTCTTTCGGCAACCTGGAAATGGGGGCTGGCCACGGATTTCGCCAGCTGGTGAAAGAGAGGCTCCTGAACCTTGGCGAATTCGGCAGGGTCCATCACCTCGAAGATATCCTCAACCTCGTTTAGGAACATGACCTCCTTCGTGCTGTTCACCTTTGGCCAATATCGCAGGAGCCCGAGAACAACCTCCTCAGTAAGCGATGCGTCCTTCTCCAAGAACTGGACAATGCAGTAGGCTAGCTGAGGGTGGTACATGCTCAGACTTTTGACCTTGTGCAAGGGAATCAGCACCCTGGTCAGGAATAGCTTGTGTTCCTCTTTCAGAGGTAGGGCAAATCCGTTGATGATGGATCCTAGGATTTCCAGCAGCTCCGCAATCCCGTTGAACCTCTCGGTTTCATAGATGAATTGGAAGAAGACGTTGTTAATGGACCGCCTGATGAAGGAGCGAAGATTCAAGAACTTCCCGTAGATACGGTGCAACGTAGTCTTAAGGAAGTCTCTTTCCCTAGGGTCCTCGGAGTCGAACAGTTCGAGGAGTTGTAGCACAAAGCTATGGTCGATGTAAGCTTTGGCAATATTGGTGTTGAAGTCTTGGCTCTCGATGAACCTGAGGAAGAACTCATAGACGACTTGGATATGCGGCCAGGCAACCTCGAGGACAGGCTCGTCCTCTTCGGGATCGAAGGCTTCACCCTGGGGGTTCATGGGTGGTGGGATCGGCCGGAACAGGTTCTTGGCGAACATTTCAACCACGCGGGGGTACATAGGTTCAGTAATGACCTGGCGGTTGTTGGCGACATAGTCAAGGAGCTCATGGAGGGCTAAACGCTTGATTTCTTTTGACTTCATGTCGGCACTGGCATCGTTGAAGTCGAAGATGACATTGCATTGGTCGATCTTTTGCATAAAGAGCTCCTGCCGATGGTTAGGCGGCACCTCATGGAACCCAGGGAGCTTCTCCAGTTCTCGATGGGCTGAGATATCGAAGCGCGACGAATGCTGTCTCCTAGGACTACGAAGGCCCTCGGGGACATCTTTGGGCGTCTGATGGAGACGGTCGTACATCAGCGACTTTTGACCGGCCTTCGGAGGGGCCAGATCGTGAGGCATCGTTTCGGCAGCGCCAGGAGGTGGGATATGCTATGAACAGCAGCATATTAGCAGCCGGGTCAAAAGGAGAGAGCAAAGTGGATGTGGATATGTCTTACTGGGGCGCTCGGGCTGATGATCACGGTCGGCGGCAATTGGCCTTGTCTGGAGGGCGTGCCAGCCCCATTGGGAGAAGCAGTATTTCCAAACCTATCAGGAATACCACCTTGTCCAGACGCGGCGCCTGCTCCTTGACCTGGCAAGCCGAGGCTGCCGTGATCGCCACCATGGCCTCCCGCGTTATTGGGAGGTAGAGGCTTGTTTCTGATATCGTTGAGGGTGGAGGAGGAGGAAGTAGGCGTCAGACTGGGGGACTGCGTTTCTCGCGAACCACCAGAGGAAGGTGATGCAGTGCCATCTTTGGAGTCCTTATTTTTCTTAGAAGACTTGCTATCACTCTTGCCTCGAGAGAGCTAAGCGACCAGCGGGGGATTAGTAGCTGCGCCTTGGTTTGTTGGAAAATGAGGGGGCGCAAGGCGCAAGCTCAGGACAAGCAAGCTACCTTCTTGCTAGGGTTTTGACTCACGACTCTCTGACTAAAGCGCTTCATGTTCATATGCATGGATGCAACCCGTAACGGCGCGATGAGAAATGCCGGGCGTGTTAACTACCCTTGAGAGGACCAAGTTGGCCCGACACAAAGCGGTCGACGGGGTCGGGTGCCGGAGACGCGGAAGGGCCAGACAGACGTGTCGGTTATGGAGAATATGAGGCTGGCGGATGTCGATACTCGGGGACGGCTGAGAACCTGATGGGTTTGAATCGGCGTCAATGCCGTGTGTCGCCGCAGATCTTCTGTTTAGTCGAAATACACGGAGCAGAGATATGGGCGATGTGGTTGCATAATAGGAGGAGGATTGGGGCGAGTGTCAGATGCAGGCCAAGGTACGTTTAGGTGCTTAAAGAGGTGTATGTATGTATGGCGTGGTTTTGAAACGACGACGGTGGAAAATAATACTCGGTCCCAGCAAAGAGGAAAAGGAGAGTATGAAGATCAAAATAGCTCGGATTGAAGAAACTAGTGCCGCCGGTTGAGGGTGAGATCGCTGGAGTGGTGTTGGTAACACGCACTTTGGGGGGGGAAGCAGGCCGGCTGTTCTGGTGTAGGTATGTAAATAAAGTTGAGTTGTCGCTGTGAGGTGGAGAAAAAAGAGGCAGATGGAGGGACTCGCAGTCTCTCAGACAAGTGATCACTACCAGGGTTTTCGGGCGTGTGATAATCGAAGTTTACAGGGTCCTCAAGAGTTCCCACTATCCGCGGCCAGCAAGGCGGAAGTAGGGTGAACAGTACTAGCAGCCGGTACCTAAATACTGTAGGTACCTACGGTAGGCAGGGATGTTGTGATTGATTGGTTAGTCTAACTTTAGGTAAGTAGAGCGATTTGCAGTGCATGAATAAGTGGAAAAGGCTGTCCCCCTCACAGTCGAATTTCCATAGGTGCTGGGAAGGTTGGCGTCTCGTCTTCAACGCCTGGCCGCTTCAAAGTTAGGATGAGATGATGGTTGGCCTATTACCAAGATATTATAGTAGTGCATCCATTCATTCGACGGCTTGAGGAGCCGCTTCGAGGCATTCTGCGGGGCAACAGCCACTGACTGACATCCGTTTATTTATTATTCGACGAGGGAGGTCAGGTGCGAAGGCATGTGCAACTACCAAATCCGATTAGCTACCTGCTACCCTGTAAAGCGAGCGAGGAGGGTCCATTTATGCAAAAGCCCGCCATAACTCTTTTTGGAAGAGAATCTGCGGGATAATATCGGCATTGCTTTTAGTCCGGCAGTTGCCAGCTGGTAGACCTGGCAGTTGGCAGAGCACCCCCATCCGTCATCCGTCCTATCACATCTAGAGGAACATGCCCAATAAGGGTACAAGATTCTCGACATCTCCATTGCCATCGTCCGTTCGTCTTCACACGTCTTGGCTCTAGTTTACTCAGGACATAAAATGAACCATCAGTAATCCTGCTTTACACCGAGCTGCGGAAATCCCAAAACATGCCAGCCGTCTGATCAGCTCAAGGAGATCCACTTAGATCAACTCCGTCCGCATTTGACGTTGTGCCGATGTACTTTCCTGGACACCGCAAAGCATCCAGCTACTTCTTCTTTCAACCACCACTGCAACTCCTAGGCCAGTGGCCCGCGCCCCTGGACAAACGCTTAGAAAGCCCATTAATAGCCATATGTCACCTGAACCAAATGCAAACCACATGCAACCGTGAGGAGAGCAGCAAACTGATACAGTCCTCGACCTCCGGATATCCCAGTCACTAGCCACAGTAATTATCGTCATAATCCGGACTTGTAATTAGGGTTAGGTCGTCGTTCTGTGGTAGCCCAATGGGGAGTGCGAGCCCTACTCCCAATGAATCAGCTCCTGCTGCGCCAACGTTCGATTTGCCTTCTCGGAAAATTGTTGCCATAGAACATCCTTGCATAATCCAGAATATCGACAAGGGTCTCGACACCTTCGGGCCAGGGCCTGATTTCCGGAGTGTGAGTATTATCTTCCATTTCCCCAAAGTAAGCCGGGAGCCCGCTTACCGACCATGCTTCGCAGCTACTTGAAGAGGGCCGGGAGCGCATTTCTTTGCCAGTATGGCTTCGGCGTGACAACCCGACTACAAAGCCCATAGTGTCACAGCATGCTTCGTCCAACGGCATTCTGCTTAAGATCACCGTCCCGAAGCGGACGGGTCGCAAGCGGAAACGCGGAAGTAATGAACCATTCTCTGGCGATACCGACCCTTCGGATGGAACCACAGGAGATGGCGTAGTCGACCGCGTTGCCTCTTTCGGTCGACAAGATACCCCAGAGTTGATTCTCCGCAAGATGCAGGACAACGTCGGAAGATATCGAGCAGAGGCCGTGGGGATGGTGAAAGATACGCACCGATATCGAGGTTTAGCGGACTTCCAGTTCTCTACCACCGACTCACCATTTTTGACGAACGTTGCAGAACATCTTCTTCCCCTAAAGCGTAAGGCCCCCATTGACCCTCCGGGTTACTGCCCGCTATGCTAACACTTGGCTAGTCTCGAAGCTCCGTGAATTCAGGTTAAGGCCTGGTGTGGATAACAGCCCAAACCAGGAATTTGTCCCTCCACCTCATTTCACGGATAAAATCATAAGCTTCAACTATAACTACGAACAGAACCCGTATATAAGGCCTCAGGGCCGTAACGAGGCCGGAGAGCTGCTCCTGATCAACACGCAAGGCCGAAAGAAGATGTCATACGGCTGGTTCATTCAGCATGACACGTTTCCCGTCCCGACTGGCCCGAAGAAAATGCACGACGAAACGAATGAATCTCTGAACAACCTAGTCAAAAAGGTCAGGGCGGCGATGGATGAGAGGCCTATATGGACGCGGCGCGCACTGATGAACCAGCTTAGCGACAAGTTTTTAGAATCGCAACTAAGAATAGCCATCCAGATCGCCGGTTACCAATTCAAGGGAGGCCCATGGCGTGATGCAATCATCAAGTATGGAGTCGACCCGCGAACGGATCCTACGTGTCACATTTACCAGACTCTATCCTTCAAGCTAGCCAAAAACAAGGTCGGGCAGGTGAACATGTCCTGGCAGACGATCAGGAAGGGTCAGACACAGGCGTACTCGGCCAAGAACCGGGACCGAAACCCCAACAGCCATCTCTGGGACGGCGAGAGTTACACCACGGACGGGAAGTTCTGGCAGCTGTGCGACGTAACAGACCCTTTCCTGCTGAACATGATCAAGCAGGCACCGCTACGTCCGGAGTGCGACCTAGACGACTCCGGCTGGTTCTACAAGGGCTTCTGGTCCAAGGTCAAGTTGTTCATGAAGGCGAAGATGCTCGCCATAAAATATGGCAGGCTCGGGTCGGACAGCGATCCGTTCCAGAGAGAGGGGTTTATCTACAACGCGTACCTGGCGCAGAAGCTGAGTCACATCCGAGACGACTCTGACGAGAAGGTGGTTATGAACGTCCACCCTCTAACGCTGCCGATGAAGGACATAAGCGGCAAGAGGAAGCGCGCAAGGTCTAGCAAACTGTACCCCGGCACGCTGAGGTTCAAGGGCGGCACGGTCGGAAAGCAAGACGAGGCCCAAGCCGGGACGTCGGATAGGGGAGATGGGAGCTCGGATAGGGGGGAGGCGCCGACAACCGCGGAAGGCGGGGATGCAATTGACTGGGATGAGGATGACTTCTCCGGTTCGGAGGGCGCCGAATCAGACGAAGGCGAGGACGCCGACTCGCCGGGTGACGCATGGGATGATGACCTCGACGAGGATGCCGGCATTGGGGACTCAGATGACCAAAGTCGCGAAAGCGGAGACGAAGAAGAAGATGAAGGCCAGGATCAAGAGATTGAAGAATGCGAAGAACGCCAGGAAGACAATATCATACCGGGCAAGGACGCCGGTGGAGGTCAACTAAAAGGAGGGGGGTCTTGAGGCTGTGCAGACACGGTTTGATGCGACCCGATTGCTCTACCTATAAGTTTTTCAAGAAATTGGCTTATTCCCACCATGCATCTGCATAAGCGGCGTATACTATTCTCTTCTTACGGAAAAGTAGTCTAGATGCTAAAGTCACATATCCAAGGGGCACGCGTAACGGACATCAACTGACAAACTGTTACCATACCACTTAGTTCTAAGACATGTAGCCGGATAGTTACATGGTGATATGTAAGTGTTATTGGTGAGGTCACTGGTTTTAATCCGTTTTACAGAGATGCCTACGAATTATATAAAAGTTTCATCCTATGCGCAAGGCTGTCTGCGAAGGTCATAACATCTATTCATGGCGGTGCTCTTTGATCTTGGCAGTCTAGCTCGGCCTGTACCTTGAACCTCGGCTCGCTCCCCGCTTATCTATCCTGCACAGTAAGGCCAACTACCAAGCTAAATCCACTACCCTTGACATATAATAATGTCCCCTGCGTCTACGTAGGCTCGAGGAGCTTCCCGAATGTCGAGAGAGAGCGGTTACAACCACCTTAAGCCGCCTTGAAATTCACTCATAAGCGTTTCTCAGTTCAAACCATTTACCATCTTTACTACCTTTTACCCGTAGTGCACCAGGAGAGACTACGGCAACCATGGCCAACGAGACGGACCTGAAGGACTTCCCTTCCCTCTTCTCACTCAAGGGCAAAGTCGCCGTCGTGACCGGCGGCTCGCGAGGTCTCGGTCTCAATGCCGCTTCAGCGTGAGTACTCACCAATTCTCCGGGGTCCCAGCCGTTCAAGTTAAACAGCTATCTATCCATCCATCCATCCATACCAGCTACCTTCCACCGGGCCCGGGCTTCCCCTTCACGATCGCACCTCCTACTCCTCCCTCCCTAGCTTACATGCTAACGAAAACGGCCCACAGCTTCCTCCAGGCCGGCTGCTCCCTCGTCTTCATCTCGTCGCGCAAGGCGGCGGCCTGCGAGTCCGCCGCGGCGCAGCTCAACGCGCTGCCGAACCTCTCCCCGGGGGCGCGCGCAATCTCGGCGCCGGCCGACAGCAGCAACCTGGCCGGGATCGAGTCGCTGGCGGCGCAGGTAGCGAAACACACGGCGCACGTGGACATCCTGTTCGCGAACGCGGGGGCGACGTGGGGGGCGCCCTTCGACAGCTACCCGGAGGCGGCCTTCAGCAAGGTCATGGGCCTGAACGTGAAGTCGGTGTTCTACTGCGTGCAGAAGCTGGCGCCGCTGCTGCGGGCGCGGGCCACGGTCGAGGACCCGAGCCGCGTCATCATCACGGCGAGCACGGCGGGGCTCGGCATCGGCACGCTGGGCAAGCAGGGCACCTACGCCTACAGCGCCAGCAAGGCCGCCGCCATCCACCTCGGCCGCAACCTCGCCGTCGAGCTGGCCCCCCAGCACATCCTCGTCAACTCCATCTGCCCCGGCTTCTTCCCCACCAAGATGGCCTCGGGCCTGCTGGAGATGACGGGCGGCGTCGAGAAGCACGCGAAGAACAACCCGGCGAAGAGGCTCGGGAGGCCCGAGGACATAGCGGGCGTCGTCGTGTACCTGGCGAGTCGGGCGGGCAGCCACGTCAATGGTGCGGCGATCGAGATTGATGGCGGGTCGCTATGGGCTAAGGGGGGGTTGATGGATGCCGGTGCCGAGCCAAAGCTGTAAGGCGAAGTCTTTGTCTACCTAGTATATGTGCGGGAATCATAGAAGCAGCGATCAGTTTAGTAATATGGCACATATGTCACTTCATGCGTCTGTATGGATGCGTTTCTCTTCGATACCCTCAACCAGCATTATGCTATTACGTCTTATGTCAGAAGAGTCTTATGCAAGGATGCAAAGGCTCCCGATCTCCTATATGCGGTGTTTCACCACCGTTTTCGGCCTTGATATTCTGGCTAATAGTCACCTTCGCTAGCACCCCTCGAGTTCAAGATGCAACTTCTGGCTTCCGTGCGACCCAGTGACTAGCTCTATACACCGTCCGCAACATGCTGTCTGGATCCTGTACGTAAGGCGCCTCTCTATCCGTCTCCCGCTTTTCTACCACAAACCCTATGCGCTCTACTAAGGCCATAACCTCGTCGTCCGTAAGCTCGAAGCTGCCCGGATCCGCAACACCCAGGGAGTTGTTCGCGTCGTAATCACCGTCGCCGTCGTAGCCGTGGTGGCCCTGCACGTGATTCTCCCAGTGCCAAAGCAGGGGGCCGACGTTGATGAGCACACCGCCCGGTTTCAGGGTTTTGAAAATCACTTGGAGGTACCGGATGAGGTTCGGTGCCGTGTCGAGAAAGAAGACCGCGGCGACGGCATCGTACCCGTCCTGATGGGTGTCATCACCGTACAAGCACAAGAAATCCGCAGCGCACATCTGCATCGAGCCGACGTTCTCCGTCTGGGAAACTATCGTTTGGGGATGAACATCCGGTATCTTATAAGATTTGAACTGGGTCTCCCGGCTCCGGTGGTTGGAAAACGTGTGGATCCAGGGGTATATGGTGTGCTGTTCCGCCGTCTCTGTGGAATTGAGAATGTAGGACGATGCCAGCAGTTGGTGGTAAGATATCTCGTTGCCTTCGGCCGAATAACCTCTCCGGCACAGTTCGAAAACCAGACGTCCCAAGCCGGCTCCCGGCACCAAGATTTTCATCTCCCGCCTGTCAGGGTATCTCGCTTTCTCAGCCTCAAGGGCCTGAAACACGGGACCATAACAAGCATCGCGCTCGACGGCACCTGCCGCCGACCAGTCACGGTAGAACTGCCGGATGGTGCTCCGAGCCTTGTCCAGGTCCTGGTGTTTGGCGATGCCGGCCCATTCTTCCGGTACGGCGGGTTCCTGGTTCGAGTCTGGGTCAGCCACGCCGAAAGAATGCAGACCAAATTTCACAATGGTGCGGGCAAGCTCGGCGTTGCTCTCGATGGCGTCATCAACCCGATCCAGCGTCTCCAAGTAGGAAAACGGCGGGGCCGCCAGCATCTGCCAGTGAGACTGGGGAAGGGCATAAAAGGCCTGTCTGCGGAGATGAGTGCAGTTCAGATGAGCTATCTTGGCATATTGGCTGCGTCACCATCGTCAGTACCTGTAGTCTGTTGTCGATTACGTTTGCGAGTGATGAGCGTTTGATGGCAGCCAAAAAGACGAGAGTGGGGTGGACATGGGGAATACTGACCCGAATGAGTCGAGTGCAGAAAACATGACCCTGAGTTCCTCCGGGTCGTTGATGGTCTCTTCGACGCCGTTCCAATGGCTCTCCTCCCCGTGCCCGAGACTCTCCTGAACGACGTCCTCCTCACCCATCTCTTTCAAAGTCCTCAGATCGTATCACGGACCAAAGCCTGCATATACCGCTGTGTTATACTTGGCTAAAGCACGCGGTAGGTTTCACGAATTTGAAAGAGAGCGATCTATAGGGCCTTAAGTCCGCCTGCTTGTGGAAGCGGATGTGAGCTCTCCCAATCTCAACGCTGTGATGGAAAGGCCTAGGATTATCATATGGCGGGGCAATATGCCTGATAAAGATGAAAAGGGAGGGGCAGAGAGTTAACTTTACGATTGCATGGAAGGGAAAGGTATGTGCTGAGAAAAGGGGTATGAGTACCTATGCAATCCGGATAATATAGGCTTCGTATAATGAATAACTTTGTCTGATTGCAGATCTGACATAATTATCGGTTCGAGATTCGAAGTCGGAGCTCGAGAGCCTCAGATTTAGAGTTTCTATGTCCTCTGTAAGTTGACGGGATTGTCCCAGCGGCCAAGTGAAACGATAGCCTGGGTAATCGGCAGTACCCGCAGTGTTTGAGATTCTAGTCTAGACGCTCGGACCACCTTAGAATTTGGGCTTCACCTGTTCTGCCACTAGCGTGACTGTCAGTTGGTTTAATACAACATCGGACAAGTTCATCCCAATCTCTTATAAGCGGAGAGGGCATTTTAGAAATACCCAAGAAACAACCCGCTGAGGCAGTCGCTCAAGTCGTATGTTCCAGGAGGCTTGCCTCCATTCGTTCCTCGAGCAAGGCCGCCGCAATGGACACAATTGGTGATCAGCCAATTCAACTGTCCTTCCCCTTGCCCCGGTCACTGGATACGAAGATTCACCTTCGTTTGGTAGTCAAGTCTAAGGCTATCATGCTTTTCCTGACGACGGTCGCCGCAGATGACGTGGGCAAGCCCGTTCCCATGGGTTCCTTCGTATATGCTCTGCCAGATGTAAGCTTGTATACTCACAGTATCTCTTCATATGACATATGGCTTATTGCTCAAATAGCAATACAATCCAAGTCAGCCACTATCAACCACAATCTACTCTGTTGAACCTACGCTGGAGTTCACAACCCGTCTGGCCAAACTTGTAGCCAAAAAGACCCGGTTGCCTGTTTATGTGGGTAACTCCATTAGCCTTGCTAACACGGGCCTTGGAGGAACCGTTGAAGAGGAGATGGAAGCCTTCAAGAAGGTCGTCGAGGTTACACTAGGCGAGCTGAAGGACGTCATCACACCCACCGATGCTGGGACAAATGGCGTGGAAAGCTCCTGAGTCACTCGCCTACATCAAACGCTTCCGACAGGTTCCGTTTCATCATGCTGTCCATGTTCCTTGGAGGGTGTCATTCTTATGCTACGGCCTTCCTTCCTTATCCACCCCGGAGGTTGACTACCATATCGAGACCAATAGACCGTGCACGATCTCTCTGCTTTACATCCCCTCCGCTTCGCTCGGCACCGGGCAGATATCCCTCGATTGCGTTGTGGTGAGTTGTACATGCTTATCTTGTGACTGAACTACTGTTTTATGGCGCGACGTGCGACGTGCGACGATATCGTCGTCGTAATGCCTTACGCATGCGCCTTTGGCCTGAGCTGTGCAAGTTAGCCGCTTGAGCAGGATCAGTGAAAGTTTCAGCCAAGGCAGAAATGTCTAATGCACCAACAGCGGGACCGATGAATATCCAGCCTACTCCGAGACCTCGTCGAAAGGGCAATCAGCAACAGCAGAGTCCCCTCCTGCGAATTACCGCGAAACTTTGAGACATGACAGTCATTAGAGAGCATGCAGAAAATTGATATGGGTCAATAACCCCCAAAACTTATAATTCTCGTGTCCCGATATCCACAGACCGGCGAGGCTGCCCACCCAAGAGCTCCCCGATGCTGCGGTCGTGTGTTTATTCTCATGTGCGCCAGGTACACGACGGCGCCGCTGTAGACGGATCAGGACATGGTGGAAAGGTCAATAGGTGCCACCAAGCCTGACATGGAGCCACAGGCAGCTGTGATGCGGTCGCCCATTGGAGGGCCTGGCTGATGCACATGGAGAAGGAGCGACTGTGTCTCCCCAATGGGACTATATTGACTGATTTCGTATATGTGGTCTGCGGCCTCATGGACCGTGGATCGAATCTTGCATCGTGAGATCTAGTCAGCGATTACCACCTGTAGGAGAAGGGAACGGGGATTCCGCACTCCAAGCGGGATATCGAGGCCATTAGGTGTCCTGACCATATTTGGATCAGCTGACTACTGAAGCTTTATTGTAGGTAATTGTGCTAATGAGGGAACACATAGCCTTTACGATCACGATGCTCCTCAATCAGGTCACCTAATGGTCCGGAGGTGACTACATCGCTAAAGGGGAATCACACAAGCAGAATCAGTAACTCCATGGAAAACTAGCCAAGGCACCTACTTAAGCTCAAATGAATCCAGTGTCGTTGACTCTCACGTTACATGAGGGATTGCAGGCGTGACTCCCCTAACGTCAGGAGTTCTCCTTCAATTATGACCCTACGAAATATCCAAGGGAAACCTGTGATTCAACACCCATGTCATCCGTCATCCGTCACAGAAAGAGCCATAGCTAGAATGCATGCACTTCTTGGGCTCAACCACCCCCTGACAATACCGTTGCATGGATCGTCGCCCTAGGCACGAGTCGTCTCCTTCTGAGGTAGCGCCAGTACCATATTGTGTCGTATTTGTTAACTTCCCCTTTAGATATCCGAAGGTGTCACATTCATTTCGCACGCCGTATTAGTCTCCACCACGCTCTTCCGTCTAAGAACAATATCCATGGTAACAGTTGTAAGGTTTAGGGCGGCAATGTCCTTGGCCGATGAATAGCAGCAGAATTAGATCCGGTCGGACGATTTGATATTGTATCTAACCGTAGCTGGGTCTAACGACTGTCGAGTAGAAAATACTGTAGCACCAAGGACGGAGTTCTGCTGTATGATGTAGTTCGTTGGCCAACTCGTTTTAGTTTTCGACTCCCGATCACGGATATGCCTCCGTCTACCAAGGCATAAGCACGAGCTTCGCTGAGGCGTATGGCCTGAAACCAAGAAACCGAAATCGTCCCAGCTACTAATGGAGATTGCCAGCACTGGCAGCGAAGCCAAGTCGTAAGGGCATACATACGTCAACCTCGTGTCTTCTGCTGCAACGTCGGTATGTCTTTCGGTGCCACACCCGGACCAATAACTGCCGGGCAATTAAACCGACATCATCGTCCGCTACCCGAGGAGCGGGTGGCTGCATGACATACAGCCCTTCCACACCCCGGTCCGACACGTGAAGTCTCCCAGATCCTTCGTTGAGATACCTAGGGGGACTGGGGTGTCCCAGCACCATAGGTGCGAACGTCGAGAAAAGCCGTTGGGCAGATAAATCTCCGGGCGAGATTCCCCTGTCTCACAGCACCGGTTATCAAAAAGTGGCTGGGGGTGGGAGGGTTCGCAAGGATCGTAAGGTAGGTACGTAGCATGCCCATCGGGACTCGCACGACTTTGTTTCTCCCCCCTCGAGGTTATACGGCAGCTATTTGGCAGTGCCCTCGACGTACAACCTTGGATTACATGGCAACCTGCACGGGAGCCCGTGATATGGGATGAATTATTTCCCACTCCGCGACGTGAGGACACGCCCAACGCGCATGGCGCCCCCCGTCCACTATTTGCCATGCGGCGAGGACGAGCGAGGAGAACACGAGTTGTTTGCTTCGTGAGGAAGGCACATATGCAGCATTTAGCTCTTTTCCCCATCTTACCCCCCTCTTCCCACTACCTAGCTACATGTACACGGCATGTGGCCGGTGGGAAGGCGATTTGTGAGGTCTCCTGTCATAGTCATACGGTCTCATACCAACGGTGGGCCGGCAAGCACTACCAGGTCCTACACCGGGCTCTTCTCGTGCAGCCCGGTTTTGCAGCTCGCCTCTCTCGGCACCCGGCGCTGCGGCGGAGTCCGGAATATTGCCCAGGCTTGTTGGGACGCCCGAATCCAGATTTCCTTCCCTGTCTAACGCCCGTTATCGGTTATACGGTGAGGACGATGAAGAGAGAACCTCGAGGCCCCGTTCTAGATCTCACGCAAACGCATTTATGTATTAAGGGGACTGCTGGTTCACCATCCTAGACTAGTTGCTCTTTGCTGCGTAGCTGAGGAAGAGACCGTCCACATTATTATCTGACTTCCATGCTGCTATCGTTACATCCTGCAAATTGCATAGAACCACACCCACAGTTACAGGGTCTGTTTCAGTGCGGAGCCTCATAGCCATCGATACACCGCATTCGTGCCCCTTTTAGGCTTCTATTCGTCGGATGTCGTCGGAAAATCGCCAGTGGAGTAAACAAAATCAACACTGTTGGGGTGAAACGGCTGTTGATACCTAACGATTGAAATGAGTTTATTGCGAGTTTGGTCCAGCTGCAGACAAGTGCGTTTTCGTAGTGTAGCTCCTCCAGATGAGGTTGCTACGTATGTGGCGTATAGTAATAGCGTAACATAAGGGTAAGAGTATCTCGTCCAGGGCCATGTGTTAATTGCAACTAAACCTAAAAGCCCTATCAATATTCACGTACAGGATCCCACATAGTTATGGGCGGATGCACAACCCCGCTGTCTACATACGGATTACAGGTAGGCGCATAAGTGCATGAATCCGAAAAGCCTAGCAGGAGTAAAGATATCGCGGTAGGTAAATCAAGGAAGCAGGCGGATTAGGAGACGCCACACCCGAACTTGGGGCCGTCCGATCGAAAACAGGGATCAGACAGCGCTCGTCCCAGTTCCCCTCACCTTTTTGTGCCTGTGACCTGACAATCTCTGCGAAGAAGTGAAATCATTTTTTCTAGAGCCCCACCACTAATCGAATCGCAAAGGGCAACCCTCCATAACCCCCCCTCAAAGTTTATACATACAACACGCACAACCACCAGACGCATCAGCCCACCGTGGTTGTACCGTCCTCACTACTAGTGTGATGAAAGGCTGGCTTCCTTTTCCAAGTTACATGGATTACTTACTTTCCTACTGTACACTTATCTGCAGATATATTGCTGCCTTACCTAGGTACTAAGGGCACGGCAACGACAACTACGACGCCTTTCTTTCATCACTACTGTATTCCCCCGCCTCTTGGGATTTGTGTATAAACCTTAGGGAGAAGGGGAGAGAAAAAGAGAAACGAGGGCCGTCAACAGCTGTACCTAAAACCCTGTCCCCGCGGATTATCACTAACCTCTTTCCGTTTAATCAAGTGAAAGCGGTACGACTTGGCGAATCTTTTTCCTCCTCGCAGGGATTATCACCCACTATAACACTATCATCATCCTGACACAGCAGCAGCTCCTGGTCAACTGCCGTCTTCCCCCCTCCAATACGCCGAGTCATACGCGCAAACCGATGCCCCTTGTGGCGGCCATTTAATATCAGGTACTGCCAAATATCTTAAGTGGAAATCCTCTACGGATACTCACAGTACACCCGAGTTCTCTCCCACTACCAAGTCCTCCCCTCGCCCGCCATACATCATGGCGTGGCAACCCAATCCTGAGTCCTTGAGCCAGCTGGCTGCTTGTCTCAAGGACTCCCTCAGCGGCTTCAACAAGCCTGCTCAGAAACAGGCGGAATTAGTAAGAGCTTCCTTTATTCGCTTGCATATCATCATTTGATTCGCAGCCGATCCTAGAGCTCCGAGCCGGACCGACGTACGCGAGCGCATGCTAATGTATTCCTGTTTCGCTCCTTAGATGCTCACCCAGGCGAAGGCGTCGCCCGACATCAACAATTATCTCGTCTATCTTTTCTCGAGCAGCGACCCTCCATCTGGGATACAATGCTCCGCGCAGGACTATCATCTCGTACGGTCTGCGGCCGCCATCATGCTGAAAAACAATGTCAAGACCGGCTTAAAACAGATACCAGCAGACAGCCTAAACCTGATCAAGATGGCCATCCCCTTGGGTTTGCAAGACAAGAACTCTCAGATACGCAACTATGCAGGCAACATTGCGACCGAGTTGATCCGCCGCGGGGGCTTACTGAGTTGGCCGGAGCTCATACCAGAGCTGTTGAAGATTCTCGGCAACGAGGGTGGCCAATTCTCTAACGAAGCGCAAGAGGGCGCCGTAACAGCCCTGGCGAAGATCTGCGAAGACAATACCAAGATGTTGGAGCGCGAGCTCAATGGCCAGCGACCCCTGAATTTCATCCTTCCAAAGCTCATACAGGCGACTAAGAGTCCTCTACCGAAAGTTCGCGCACAAGCTCTAACTGCGATTAACGTTTTCACGGCCCGGAAGTCTCAGGCCATGCTCAACTGTATTGATGACCTACTGCAGCACCTCTTCACCTTAGCAGGAGACCAGAGCGCCGACGTACGACGCCAAGTATGCAGGACGTTCGTTCAACTCGTGGAGACCCGACCAGACAAACTGCAACCTCACCTGACTGGCCTAGTGGACTATATCATCACGCAGCAGAAGGACGACGATGAGGAGCTAGCCTGCGATGCCGCTGAGTTCTGGCTTGCCGTTGGAGAACACGACTCGCTCTGGCAATCCTTGACCCCGTATATCAACAAGATCATCCCGGTCCTGCTCGAGTGTATGGTGTACAGTCCCGAGGATATTGCCCTGTTGGGAGGTGCATCAGACGATGAAGAGGAGGAGGACCGCGAGGAAGACATCAAGCCGCAGTTCGCCAAAAAGTCGGCGGGACGAACCGCAAATGGCGGCGACGCATCCACCGACCCGAATCAGAACGGTAACGCCTACCAGAAGTTGGCCAGTATGGACGAAGGTCTAGAGGAAGGCGAGATTGAAGACGAAGATGGCGACGAGGCGAACCCGGATGAGAAGTGGACACTAAGGAAGTGCTCCGCGGCTGCACTAGATGTATTTGCGCGTGACTTTCGAGACCCCGTTTTCGAGTCTATCCTACCCTATCTTACGAAGAACCTCAAGCATGACGAGTGGCCGTATCGCGAAGCTGCCGTCCTCGCGTTAGGAGCCGTGGCGGAAGGTTGCATGGGTGTCGTCACGCCTCACTTGCCCGAACTGGTACCTTACCTTCTTTCCCTACTGAACGACCCCGAGCCTGTTGTCCGGCAAATCACGTGTTGGACACTCGGTCGTTATTCAGCTTGGGCCGCCGGGCTTACGGACCCGGCTCAGAAGCAGCAGTATTTCGAACCCATGATGGAGGGCATCTTGACGAAGATGCTCGATAAGAACAAGAAAGTTCAGGAAGCGGGCGCATCGGCCTTCGCGAACCTTGAAGAGAAGGCCGGAAAGAAGCTCGAGCCGTACAGCGGGCCGATTATTCAGCAATACGTCAAATGCTTCCAGAAGTACAAGGATCGCAACATGTATATCCTATATGACTGCGTACAAACCCTCGCCGAGCATATTGGGCCGGTTCTAGCCCAACCCAATCTAGTAGACGCGCTGATGCCGGCTCTCATCGACAGGTGGCAAAAGGTTTCAGATCAGTCCAGGGAACTCTTTCCCCTCCTGGAGTGTTTGTCATATGTTGCGATGGCTCTAAACGACGCATTCACCCCGTATGCCCAGCCAATCTTCCGCCGGTGTGTGAACATCATCCACCAAAACCTGGAACAGTCTTTGGCCCTGGCAGACAATCCGGCTCTCGAGGTTCCCGACAAGGACTTCCTCGTTACCAGCTTGGATCTTATTAGTGCAATCATCCAAGCACTGGACAAGGAGAAATCTGCCAAGCTTGTCGAGGAATCTCAGCCGGCCTTCTTCGAGCTGCTTGCCCTCTGCATGGATGATCCTACCGATGAAGTGCGTCAGTCGGCCTACGCCGTACTCGGAGATTGCGCGAAGTACGTTTTTGGACAGTTGCAGCCGTCGCTGCCAAACATCCTCCCAATCTTGTTAAGGCAACTCGACCTCGACAGTATCCTTGATGAAGAAATAGACAGCGGCTTCAGCGTGGTGAACAACGCCTGCTGGTCAGCCGGGGAGATCGCCATTCAATATAAGTCCGGAATGGCGGAATGGGTGCCCGAGCTTTTTAGGCGCTTCGTCGATATCATCACCAACCCTGGTATTCCCACGGGAGTACAAGAGAACGCCGCAATCGCGTTGGGCAGGCTCGGGCTCGGTAATAGCGAGCTCCTTGCGCCACACTTAGCCAGCTTCGCGGAGGATTTCCTCAGCTCCATGGATGATGTCGACCCATCGGATGAAAAGGCAACCGCTTTCAGGGGGTTCACCGTCATAGTGGAACGGAATCCCATGGCGATGGAAAAGTCGCTTCTGCACTTCTTCACTGCAATTGCCCGGTACAGAGACCTGAAGCTACGCAGTGAAAACAACAGCGGTCTGCACGAAGACTTTCAAAAGGTAAACAGCATGCCCACTACTTATTCCCAGTTTTGACGAAGTACGTTCTAATATCGTTGCTAGACCATCAACATATATCGCCAACTCATCCCACAACTCGACCAGTTCTTGAGTCAATTGCAACCTCAGGACCAGGAGGCGCTGAAAGCGACCTATGTCTTCTGATGAGAGACGCGACGCTTTTACATGTACACTCCAGCAGCGCTTTTCCTCATGTTCGCCAGTTCAGCCTCGAGCTGAAAGATTGTCTGTGCGGGAAAGTTAGCTAACGTGCATGTATTATGGACGACGATTTATGACACGTGTGTGACTTTGACGTTATCGAATTGACGTGGTCTGACTTTCGAGACGGATGTAATCGCCAAAAAAAAGTTGTCAAATATGGATCGCGCCGGTGGCATATTTAGCTGGCCGCTGTTTTATGATCTGGAGTAGGTAGTCTGGCTTTGATTCTGGCGTTCCGTGGTAGTATGAGGAGCCACCGAATTAAGATGTATTGACCCAAGGGGGGGCATGTATTGGAAGGAGAAGAACACGAGGGATATTCGGGCAAGAAGTACGCATTGGCGGGTGGATGTGGATATGGAGACTTAGGTTAGTCCATCGAGGCATCATCATTGACCCTCGCTTGCCATAGTCATCCAAGGGGAAACGGTGCGACCGGAGATGAGATGGGATCATGGTTCATATCGGGGGCCCCGTGGTGAAACCTTGGGGGACCCCGTCGTTGTTCTGTCAACCACATCATCTCCTTTTTAACATAGATAGCCTTAGATAGCATTTTCACCCTCCCGGATCAGCAGATAGTTTTCGGTACGCATAGAAAGAAATGATACCTGCGGGGAAGGGGACGCCGGAAGACGGCGAACCCGTACCATCTTGTCTTGTCTCTGACGGGCCGTTTTTGTGGTCCCATCTGTCCTTTTGTTTGTATGTGGGTGTAAATACAAGGTGGTTAGAGCAGACGTAGGTAAGTACTCGGTAGGCGAAAGGGTACGGGAATAGGGATGAGAGACAGAACTGGCACGTCTACTGTCGCACTACGGAATCGCTTTGTGGTAAGAAGGGGGTGGTAACATTCAACTAGCTGATATGCCTGCATTTCCACGCCGAATTTCGCAGCACACTCCGAGCACGCATGATATAGACATACCGTAGTACGCATGGGTGCGAATTGGTAGTCGCAGTTTCTGTTTTTCTACAGTTGACGTCCGGTCGTTACATATATACGTACGTGTGATCCGTGAAGGACAACTGTTGTTCTCCGTATTCAACCAAAGCGTGGTACCCTCGTGGTATCCTTTCGCCATCTCCCTTATGCTCGAGTTACTCCGCCGCCATGTCTCGTGCCTCCCGCTCAGACAGGAAAGGAAGGGAGGTGTCTCACGCGGAGGATTCGTCCTCGACGACGCCGAGGGCCTGGCCCATCTTGACGTGCTCGCCCTTCTGCGCGACCCAGCGGAACCCGCCCTTCGCGCCGGGGTTCTCGGCGACTGGGGCCTCGAAGACGAGGACGATGGTGCTGCCGAGCTTGAAGCCGCCCATCTGCTGGCCGCGGCGCAGGGCGTGGCCGCCGAGCACGGGGCTCGCCGCGGCGTACGAGGCCTCGGCGTAGCCGACGTAGGGCTCGCCGCGGCGCGCGGCCTCCTCGGCGGCGCGGTCGGCGGCCGTGTCGGTGAGCAGGGAGTTGGTGCGCAGCTCGCGGTCGAAGTCGACGACGATGGAGCCGACGTTGGTGGCGCCGACGGGCACGAAGCCGAAGAAGCCCCAGCGCCAGCGGCCGAGCAGCGCCACGCGCTCGTTGAGCGTGAAGAGGCCCGGCAGGGTGCGCTGCAGGTAGGGCGACACCGAGTACAGCTCGCCCGCGAAGTGGCGCCGCCGCTCCACCACCCAGTTCACCGGCGAGTGGAACCGGTGGTAGTCGCCCGGCGCCAGGTACACGACCGCGTAGTAGAGCGCCGTGCGCTTGTCGGGCGACAGGACGTCCCACCAGGGCCGCTCGCCGAGCGCGAGGTCCGCGCGCACCTCGGATACGGCGCTCGGGCTCGAGGGGTCGGCCGCCTGGTCCTCAAGCTCGGCTACCGCGCGGCCGCCCTTCGGCCCGCCGGAGAGCAGGGTCGGGACCGTGTACGAGATGCCGTTGACGCGGGCGAATTCCTCGTCTTGGGCGACGAGATTCTCGTCCCCATCCACAGCCGTCTTAGCGCGGTGCCCTTCTGCGGGTTGTCCGCTCTCGGATAGGCTAGGCGCAGGGGACTGCTTGCCCAGCAGCGCGTCCACGCTGTACGTCATACCCTTGACCTGCTCTATGTCGCCGCCCTCGATCTTGCCGTACTGCAGCAGGCGACCGTCGGCGGGGGACAGGAGAGCATTGGGGTTGGGATCCAGCGGGCGGGCGCCGGGCTTGAGTGTCCGGTAGAAGAAGGCGGCGAGATTAGGGAAGACGTGGAGATCCTGCTCCTCGATCTCGTCCAGGTTCACACCGAAGATGAAGGAGTATAACTTGAAGCCCGGAACGCGGAGGTAGTAGGGGATCGGTATTTCGTTGAACTTGCCCCACAACCTCGACATCGCCTTCAGGGGTAATGTTGACATTAGCTGCACTTGCCTAAGAGAAGATCGGTTACCACAGGAGCACTGAAAGAAGGCGCGTCGCGGGATGCATACCACGGGCCATCGGGCCTGACCCTCGGCCTCTTCTGGGGCTTGCCGCCGGGCCCGCCATCCTCGGATTCCCTCTCTAGCCTCTCCTTTTCCCTCGCCTGCGTCTTGTAGAACTGCACGAAACCCAGGAAGCCAATTCCAAGACCAACTGGTATCGGATACCATTGGACCTTGGTGTTCTTCAATGCGGTTCTTAATCTCGACCTGAACCGCTCTTCGTTCTGCTGTCTTGCCGATGTCTGGTGGATACATGGTCTAGGAGTAGTGGTGAAGTGTCGTGCGGGCTGCCGCGTCCGGACGGGGCAGCCCTGCGGGAGACGACCACGTGATATTGAGGTCTTTGTCGTCGCTGACCGACGTAATAAGACCGAAGCATGCGGGCTCGCCATATTGACAACCCACAGATTATGGAAACTGAGCGTTCACTCAATATAGAGAGAGCTCTTATCTAGCTACCGTCAAACGTGTGCATGTGAAAAGTTCGGCGTTTCGTAAGAGACTCTACATGCATCCGGTGTCACACAGGTGGGGTTCGCAATATAGACATTGGATCAAGGACAGAAGGAAATACCAGGATGCAGAGAATAAGAAGCCTTGCAACCCCGTTATAGAGTATAAATGCGCGCAGGTTGTCAAGACGATATATTTTGACACGGGCTTGAGAATAGGAAGAACGCTCACCCTCCCACTAGACGTGCGTACAGCTGCGACAAGTCCGATGACGCACCTGCTGCGTCTAGTATCACACGTTAGAAGGGAAACTAACCCTTGTTAAGCTAGGCCGAACGACAAAACAGAAAGAGATACCTGAGTTTAAAAGGGAAATAAACAAAAATCTATTGTACCTATGTAAGCTTTTATTCAAATCAACTTTTTACCCTGTAACATAATCTGTCATTGTGAAATTAAGATACAGTAGGCATTTAATGTTAAGTGATAAGTGAACGTTTGATAATATGGGTGTTACAGTAGCTATATGTATGCTTATAAACCAGATTCTCGGGCCGAACCATGTCCAACCGTTCGGGTTCCCCTCCCTTCCGGGGTCCTTAATGACAGCGTGGTTTCTAGTACAATCCGGAAGAAGGTAAAAGGATCCTTTGTATCTCCTTAGCACTAATCACTACCACTGTTGGCGTCGGGGTTAAGTGCTTCTCAGATAACAAGCTACTTCTTGGCTGATTCCATATAGCTATTGCCCCCCCCTGTCATGGAATGCAACTGAATCGCGATTCGATCCACACACATACGGTACATCATAGCGAGCACCTTGACCACATATACCCAACCTCGTCGCCAGACAGACACACTCGACGCTCCTTCCTAGCCTTCCATACTCTCCTTCACTCGGTAATACTTCCGCGAGGTTCAGATCTCAAGGTTCGTTGTTTATTTTGGGGAATCCTGCTGGGCTAGCCGACCTTCCTGCTCGCCTAATATGCTTCCCACTCTCCCTCCCCCGGCCTGACAAATGCATAACATCGTCCCACCTTCTCGCTATTCGTAAACACTATCGCAGAAGACGGAAGAAATCTCTTAGAGCGCGCGCCGTGTCTAAGGAGCCACTCCTGCCTGAAGCATTACCATGGCTTCCCCATCGCCCAACCCCGTGGCTGCCGAAGCTGAGGGGGGACCTCTCAAGTTCACGTTACAAATCATGTCGCCATCGACCGGTGTGCCTCAACCTTTGGTGATCCAGGGCTTGCCTGCGAGCGCGACCATCAAGCAGCTGAAAGAGAGACTACGGAATATCCTTCTAGCGAAGCCTTCAGATCAGGCCCAGCGCCTTATCCACCGAGGCCGCCTCTTAGCACGAGAGGAGGAGACTATGCTGAACGTGTTCGGGGAAGAAGCGGTATGTACTTTTCGACCCAGCGCCAATTCCACCATCGTGCGGTCGCGCTCGAGGACAGCGAAGGAGACACTTGTTGCTAATCAGTTTGGTCATGATATAGCTCCGTTCTACAGACCATCAGACACTACATCTTGTGTTGCGAGAGCTTCCCGACGCCCGGCCAGCTGTCCCGCCGGCTCCTCCTCAGCAGAGCGTAAACCAAACTACCGACACAACTCAGCAGCCAGCGGGGGCCCATGTCCAAGCCCAGGCCCAAGCCCAACCACACCACCACCACCCCCTTCCCCAGGCGGGGGCCCTTCCAGCGCATGCCCAAGTCCGAATTGGAACTGCGCAGTGGCCATTGGCCGGTAATGCGCCCCTTGGCCAGCAGTTCCACTTTCCGACTGTCGGCATTACTGCTGGTGTACAACCGCTGATTCTCCCCCTGAATCTCCCTCCTGCAACAACACCACAGCAGTTCATTGCCCAGTACCAACGCGAATTGCTGGCTGCCAGGTATCCCCAATTGGGACAGCGCAGACTGGACGAGCTGCTGGACCAGAACCAGCGAGAACTGGAACACCGCGTAGCTCGGACTTTACAGACCCCCAGCTCGCAAGGTACGGGCACGCAGCATGAGGCGACTGCGACGGGGAGGACTGCTTCGCCCCTCCAACCCGACGCGACCCGTACTGTCGTACGCGAAGGAGTGGGGCCCAACGGCCAGCAGTGGCGCATCACCGTTAATGAATCGATATCGAATGCATTGCATCGCCAGGGGAGAACGGGCTCGCCACTTGCAATGGCTGATATGCAAGGTCCCTGGCGGCCTCCCAGCGGTATGCCTCAACCCCGGCCCCAGCCCAACGGAGGCCAGCTTTCGGGTTCCGAGGTGCAGACTGCCTTGCGAACAGCCGACGCGCTCCAGGCGACAAGGTCAATGACCGATGCCATGAGGAGAAGCGCAAGCGGAACCTCGTTGTCCAACCTCGCCGGTGCCCAATCCAATCGCCCCGTTGCCCCCGGCGTCACCACCCCATCTTTAATGGCGCATCCAGGGCGAAGTGCTGCCGGGACACCTGATTTGTTCAGAGAAGCCGGCGTTGGCAGGAATACCCATACAACCCAATCCCAAGCCCAGGCCACCTCCGGAACACCCGAAGTTTACATACTGTCTTCTCCTAGCGGGCCGCGTGCTTTGTTACTGAACGGTAACGTGGATGTTTACTTTACTCCGAACGCTCGAGCCAGTAACCAGTTTCCGGGGCCGCGCAACCCCCTAGGCCCAGGATTGTGGGGCGTCAGTGGTCTTCCTAACATTCACCTGCCGACGTCGACGCAAATTAATCCAAGCCATAGATCTGCTACAGGAGCAGGCACAACAGGAACTAATGGTCTGCAAGCACAGCAACCACCGCAAGAGCAAGCACAGAATGGTTTACATCAACCCCAGGGACAGCCCCAACCAGGCAATGCGGTAGCTCGTCCGGATAATGCCCAGGTAGAGGCAGTGAGAATCGCCAACTTATGGCCTGCTGTATGGGGAATGATTCGGCTATCACTGTTTCTATTCGTGTGGTGGTACACTTCCCCTACCGCCACCTGGTCCCGGTTGATGATGGTTGTCTTCATTGCAGTCACCTTCTTCCTTGCGAACACCGGCATCTTGACGCCCTTGACTGGGCAAATTTGGGTCCCTATTCGGCAGCACCTTGAGAATCTCATCCCACTCGCCGATCATCACCGGGACGCACAGCCCGCCCGAGCCGCGGATGCCCAAGGTGTAAATGGGAACGCGGCAAATGCCGAAGCGCAGCGGGGGTTGGATCCTGCCGACGCGGCCGCCCGGCTAGTGCAGCAACGGCGCGAGCGCAACGCAAACTGGCTAGCAAATCAGGTGAGGAGGCTGGAGCGCGCCGGGGTGTTGTTCCTGGCTAGCATTGCACCCGGCGTCGCCGAGAGACACATCGCACACCTGGAAGCCGAAGTAAGAGCGGAGCGGCAGCGGCGAGAGGCGGAGGAGGCAGCGGCGAGAGAAGCCGCGGCGGCTGCGGCCCATGCAGGAAACGGAGACGCACCAGCAGGCGCCGGACAGGTGCAAGAGAGTTCTAGTTCGAGTACGGCGATAGATCAGCAGAACCAGGCCGGACAAGCCGAAGGAGAGGGGCTTAGGGCCAGGGCCCCTAACGCCGATGGGTTGCCTGTTGCCCCCTAAGGAGTTCACCGAAAAGAATAGTATACCCAGCCTACCCATGCAGGCACCCAAGGGGGAAGGTCTTAAAATGAACCGGGCGAAGGAGTACATTACGTGGGACATGATTTAAGCTGTTGACGGGATAGCATGTTTGTTTGACACACCATTAGCCGAAAAGTACTCCGCTAGCACGATGTGTATGAGGGGGGAATTTTACCGCCGCCGGTCATATTTCGATCTCGAGAACGGGTTTGTCAAATAGCCGCTAGTGTGGCAATATGTACATGTACCAATGATGAAAGGAATATTGTGATCGCTCGTGCTTGGGGAGGATTCGTCACCACTTCGCGATAGGAGAATCTATGCCAGTTCAAGTGCTCCACCTTAAAAAGGAGGTTAATAACTTCGGAGCTTCACTACCACGTAGGAGTGGAATCCTCAGCCCACCTCGGGTATCTTGCTTAAATCCGTATAACTATACCATCTCCGGTCTGGGCTTAAAGGATATGATACCCGTTTAGACATTAGACATTATCCATTCAGTATTACATATTACCTTGTAGACACTATCCCATCCCTACCTCAGCAGACCGAACAGCCTCCTCGGGGCGGCGAAACACCGAGACCGAGAGCGCCGCGGCGCCGCCCACTTGGGCTTTCCGCCGCCCTCGTTCTTCTCCTCTCTGTCCTTCTCCCCCTCCATCGCGCCCTCGTACTCACCATCACCGTCAACACCATACACACCACCACCACCACCACCATACTCACCATCGGCCTCGCTACGGGGCCAATACACCTCGTCCCAGAGGTCCAGCTCCGCGTCGCCCAGCGCCGGGAGCCGGAGCACGCGCTTGATGAAGACCAGCACGGCGGCGGCCCGGTCCCCGAGCGCCTCGGCCAGCGACAGCGCCACCTCCAGCAGCGCCCGCACCGCCGGCGCGTCCGTGTCCCGCCCCAGGCAGCCGCAGCGGCCCCGCGCCGCGTGCTGGAAGTCCAGCTCGATGCGGGTCTCCCCGGGGCCGCCGCCGGCGGCGACGCGCTCCGTCCAGAACCCCGCGCTGCACCCCGTCCCCGGGTGGTCTACGCGGTAGACCGTCACCCCGCGGATGCGGCCCTCGGTCACGTGGGATGGCCGGTGGGTGGGCATCTTCACGGTGGAGGGGGCGACGGAAGTGAAGAAAGGGGGGATTAAGGGGCGTGTTGAAGATCCGGGTGGGTGCTGGCTGGACTGGCTCTGCGGTGATAGCAGGTCATCATCTCGAATGCCTCGGGGGTGAGGCCGGTTTTGTACGGGGAAGCTGTGAGATATTCTTTCTCGGTCGGTACTACAATGGGCTTTATGAGGTGCCTCGCGACGTGAAGCCACGGGCTTGCTCTTGTAATGATGGGGACTTAAAATAATATTGTCCCGCAGAAGTGGAATCCGACAATGGGCTTTGTCGTCCTTTGTGAGTTTCCTCCATTTTCTCTCTTATAATGCCTTATGGCTTGCGATAAATCGTGTTCTAGTTATATGTCAGATGGTTAAGATACAGTCTTTGTTCCTCTCAGCGGCCAGCAGAGAGCACATCGTCTTTGTTTGGTTTTGGTGTTCGAGGAAAAAAAGAGTAGGGGAACAAAAAGGTGTTGTGGAACTCGAATCCACTTATGACTGTACATACTAGAGAGTATGTAAAGGCAGTCCGGTATGAAAGTACAGCTCGGAACTGGTTCAACGTCGTCCTCCGCCGAAGCGTAAGGTGTAAACACCGTTCCGAGCATCACCGAGCTGTACTATTATAGTAGAAAATCTAGAATTAGTATTTGCCTTCTCCCGGGCTCAAAGCCTAGAGGTTTAGGGAAGGAGGAGAAAGGAGGTGCCCTTAACCAACTGGGCTACCAGCTGGTTTCTGGGAGGGGGTGATATTTCAAGGCCTTGATTTGATACAGTAGGTCTCCAACCTGGATGGCGTCCGTTATGTTATTGTTGCCCTGGCAGACCCGGTTTGCCCCTGAGGCAATCCCTTCGGTGAATATTCTCACCTTGGGTGTATCTTATCGCCTTGTAAGTACTTAACCAGGCCCTGGACAAAATAAATAAATTACGCTTATGTTATATAGGAGTTAATATCCCAACCGTGAAAACCATTTAATCAGTTATCGTGTTCGAAGATACAGGGTATAGTATCTGTCGTGCAAATTATATCGTGTAATGATTTTCTGTATATTGGCTCAGCCTGGAAAATAAGGCTTAGACCTATTCAAGCTTGCATATAGGAGTTAAATATGAGAATTGAATGATTCAGGTCTAGTCAACGGCGATGATCATTTACTTAAAGTAAGGGATGTAAGTCAGTGATTATTCGTCTTTCCCTGCCAAGCAGGTCTTCTACGTTTAATATAATCACCCTCTCACACCGTTTCGTTTTTACCTTTCCATTTCCATATTTCCGCTCTTACCCTCCCAATTTCACATCACTGTAACCCCTTGTCATCAAAACAACCAAAATGCCACGACGACGCACAACCCTCGGCGGTAAGAAGCCCCTACGCTATGATAGCAGGAGCCTGCGCCTCCGAGGGCTTCTCCCCGGAGTGGGATTTGACTATGCGGACAAGAGATGCCGTGCGATGCTCTCCGGGGTCGGCTCCGCCCTCATCAAGGAACACATCCGCAGATTCGCCGGGGACATCAACAAGACCCTCGTCGATGAGGCCCTCGCCGCGCTCTTCGAGCAGGCGAACGCGGCGGTGGAGGAGGACCCGGCTCGACTCTCCGACATGATGCCGGGAGAGTTCTGGGGAGTCATCAAGCAGAACGTCTCCTGGCCAGCGGCGACGATCTAGGCGGTCACGTCGTCTTCTCCCTCGCCGCCGCCCTCGTCGTCGCCCACGAGACCTACGACGCCGCCCGCCCCTACGAGCGGTTCAGACACCAGTACGGGAAGTTGGCGGAGGGCGTCCACAAGTTCTCGGCGCTGCTCAAGCAGCACCACCACGATAATGCCATTGTCACGGGCTTCTACCTCGACAGCTCGGTGGGCCTGCCGTCGGACGATGAGGAGGAGCAGGAGGAGGAGGAGGAGACGGAGCTGGCCGAGGGGGTCGAGGCGATGGACATCGACTCGTGAGAAAGGGAATAAGCAACTGGGTATGCGGCGTATACAGTTATCCTGAAGCCCATTAATGCTACATGATGCCTATTATCCCATTTGATGAACATCTTTTAACCATTTCCACTTACCTACGAACATGCCTTGTATTGTCGTTGAAACTCGTAGCCGCTGAGTATAGATCTGTATGGCGGTCCGCAGCACCTTTAGCTAGAGAGCACATTTCTCTGGACTTTCAGCAGCATACCGCAAGACGGCTGTAGAGAGAATATGGAGGTGTCCTTCTAGGTGCGAATCAGGTGACTAAGGATTGGTATTCCTGCTTGGCAGGCATCAATGACGGCCTCCTTAATACGCAAGATGGTAACCGTACCCCTGAGGAGGGTGAAAATATAGGGCTCCTCGACATCTCTGCTCTCATCTTTACCATGTAGAATTTCGTCGTCACATCGGCGTATGAGCTCGCGCATAAAGAATGAAAACTATAAATTCACCAATTAATACTGAAACAACCCCTATAAGTGACGCAGTTGAGTGGTAGTAGCCGGACTTCTCCACGCCTGGATAGGCAAGCACATCTTTGCTATGACGACCCCTCCGTCATATATATCGTCTGGCCGACTATCACCTTCTCCGTGGTCATAGAGGTTTGAAGTGTGCCGAGGGCTGTAGTAGTGTAGGGTGGCTGGAAGGAGGAGTATATTGCCTTGGCCGACGCCGCCCAACCCGAGCGAGGGACAACCGCGACGAGAACATGGTCCCGGAGAGCTGCCGAATCATGGCGATGGTGATAGTATATTGATCGCGGGATTGCTATCATCAATAACTTGCCTATACGCCCAGTGCTAGCTCTTATAGTAACCATCCCCATTACTTAAGGGTTTATGCAAGGTTAAGGATAGGTCCAAGCCTTATTTTTCAGGCTGAGCCAATATACAGAAAATCATTACACGATATAATTTCCACGATAGATACTATACCCAGTATCTTGGAACACGATGACTGTTCAATGGTTTCACGGTTAACTTAAGGGTTTATAGCTTTAAAGTTTAAAGGGTCAGCTTAAATGCAGTCACGTGCAAGAGGGCAGACTTCCCCGTTTCTACCAAGGGGATCCTGACATGTTCCCTGAGGTTGAAGCACTGCTACCTGGTCTCTCTGTTACGGCTCAAAGGACAGCGTCAATGCGTCCAATTCCAGATTTACGTATGTAGATGAAGCATTGTTCCTTTGTGAAGTCGCGAGTGGGTACCGACAACCGTGCGTGCCACTAATTAGGGACCTACTTTAGGTCCATCATCCCTGCGGTTTTACAATCCTCAACGAGTACTGGTAAAAGGGAATACTGTAAAAACATCCTTTGTCAGGTTGTCCTTACATAGTAGGGGCCACATCAACGCTAATCTCCATACTAAATGGGAGCAGAAGCTAGGTCCTGAATAGGTTAGATGGGGTGTGGAGTACCTGACCAGGAGGTCTAACTTACCCCTACGACATAGTAATTCAGATGCTCTTGGTGCAATGGTACAGGTGAAGAACCGAGTCAAGACCGAGAACGTCACGTATCGTCCGCGCCAATTTGCGCCATAACGCCGACAAACGGGATTAACCAGCCGCGCTCTGAATGCTGATTTATATCTATGGAATGTCCCTTACCAGATGGCAGGCACTTCGAGGGAGGGAGTATTTTTACTGGAGCTAATGCCTTGCCTGTACCCCGTTTTTCTCCAGGTCTAGACTAGAATTGTGTTGGACTAAAAGCTACAGGTCGGATACGGCACTTATGTGTCACTTCCTCATAAGTAAGTAGGTACGCAATGCGGTCATAAGCCAATCGTATATTTACTGTCTAGAAAAAGCGGGCTTGTATTGCACTAACTGCAATAATCCCTGGGAGTTGTGGGTAAGGGGGGGGGGGGGGGGGGGGAGTGTAGAGCCAAACTTGCGCCAGCAAGCACGTATCTTTGAACCGTGAGGCTTGATCGGTTCTCTCTTAACGTTAGTTTCGGAAACGTCATAACGCTTGCCCATTCCTCTGGAACTTGTCGCGAAGTGAAGATATAAATTTACCGGCTCTGCGACACCGGCTTTATCGTCAATTCTGACCATCCTCTTCTTCCCCCAGCCAGCTTCCCGCTACCGCCATTCGCTCTCGCTACCCGAGGAACTGCGTGTCTCTGGGATTTGGCTGTCTACGACTCTCTGAGAAGTAGCAGTCATGGTGAGCTATTCGCATTTCAAACATTCATGCGTAATTACTGCGCACGACAGTCGCTAACGCGCTTGCTCTTCCCGCGCTACTAGGGTAAACGCAAGAAGAGTTCGAGAAAGCCCCAAGGCCCTAAGAAGGTATGGCTAAACGATGACGAGCCAAGTCCTATCCATCCCGTTGCCCACAAGCCAGAAAACTCAGCCGCGTCTTAGAACGAACCGCTACCTACCACTTTCACCTGCCTCTTCTGCAACCACGAGAAGGCCGTCACCGTTAAGATGGACAAGAAGGCCGGGGTTGGACAGTTAGATTGCAAGGTGTGCGGGCAGAAATTTCAATGCGGCATCAATTGTCAGTCCAGTCCCCGGCGTGCTGGCTCGCCCCCTTGTCAAACTACACAGACCACCGTGCTAACGAGCATCTTAGATCTATCCGCAGCCGTTGATGTCTACAGCGAATGGGTCGACGCGGCTGGTATGTTCCCCAACGTAGACCTCTGGGTCGTTCTAGCGCTTAGCTACACGGCGCATTACTGATTCGGTACTAGACGCCGTCGCGAAAGAGGACGCCGGCGGGAGAATTTCATCGTCTACCTCGGGCCACCGACAGGGCATGCGTCAGTCTGCAGCGGATGCCGACGAGGACGAAGATGGTGGATACGAGGGTGAAGGTATTGTAGCCGACGATGACGACTACTGAAGTGCTCGACTCCGGCTGGGCCACCCCTAGCCGGGCCCGCCCGCATCCGCTCCTTCCGAGATGTGCACTCGTAGGACCAAATTGCATCAGGTTCCCCTGCAAGAAACGCCAGTCCGTTAGTCCGGGGAGTCCTCCAACTCTGCCTGGTCTCGCCCCTAATGATAGTTAGCGGGCATCTAGCCTTTGCTAGGCCCGCGTCTTTGGGTTAATGGCAGTGGCATTCCCTATCAAAGATGAAGCATCCTGCCCGCTCTCCCTAGCCTTATTGCGCATACCTAACTAGCCCATTACATGGTGTAGAACCTGTCCCCGAAGTCTCCTAGGCCGGGAATGATGTAGCTAGATCTAGGTTAGCAACGTATATCGTCTCGCTGAGATCTGAACATACTTCTTCTCGTCAAGGCCCTGTGTGTTCTACGTTAGCGTAGGTCGCAGCACACCGGATCGACTGAAGTGACGACTTACCTGGTCAACAAATGCCGTGACGACCCTGAGTCTGGGGAACTTGGTCGCAAAGTTCTTGATCCCCTCTGGGCTAGCGATGAGGTTTAGGAACAGAATCCTCTCTTCCGGAACGCCGCGAGACTTGAGGACGTCAACTGCCATGATAGCAGAACCACCTAAAAGCCCGTTAGATGCGGGTCAGCTGTGGTCCGCGGCGGACTAGTTGTCGGCGCATCGAGATGGGAGGCATCACCTGTTGCGAACATCGGGTCAAGCAATAGGACCCATCTGGTGGCGATATCCTCGGGTAGTTTATCATAGAATAGCTTGGGCTTCGAGGTCTCCTCGTCTCTCTGGATCAAGATCTTACCGATCCGCACGGATCGACAGCAGTCCCGGAGGCCCTGCTCCATGGCCTCGCCGGCCCTCATGATGGAAACACCACATATCTTCCCCTGGAACATCAAGCCCGCATAAGTGCGGCCGACTGGGGTGGTGACAGTATGTTCTACTACGGGCAGATGGTTGAGACCTTCTTCAACAAGTAATCGAATGATGCGGTTTGAGTAGAAGATGAAGTCAGCGCGCTCCGTGTTCTTGTCCCGGATCATCCTGTAGAGAAAAGTGCATGATGAGCAACAAGGACGGCCAATAAATGCTGTGAGATGAGAGCCTCCTAGCAAAGTCAGGAGGCCGAGATAAGCCGTGGGTTCCTGGTGAGTATGATTCACCTAGCAAGATGCTGCTATCTACTAAGCTCTACATGTGGGCAAACCTTGCATAGGGAGGGCCCAAAACGACTCACGGACTGAATGGGGAATCACTCACGTGAGCAGAGCAATCAGTTGAGGCGTCTGGGGTAGGGTCACGACATTGTCGTACTTGACCTCTGTCGAAACAGTAGCAATCGGCTTCTGGCTCTCAGAGCGGTAATCTGGCCCTACGCATTGCGTGGGACCGGGCTGAGGACGAGTTTTTGAGCTCGAGTCCATAGCGCACGGAGGACTTGTCTTGCTTTTAGAAATCCGACTCAGCACCCCGCCTACCCGGAGACATGTGCGTATCAGCAAGGGCTCATCCTATGTGCATCGCACGAACAGGGCAGTTTCCTACGTGCAAGTATCGTTGCCTCGGTAGTATTTCTATACTCGAAGGTCAAAATAGTGCTAAGACCGGCGAGGAGAACTTTTGGCGAGAACCGGAGATGTCTGGTCACTTGGGCAGTAGAATGCGGACGAATAGAAGGCCTGACACTGCACGAGCTAGTTGGGGAAGTGCCGAGAAGAAAATCCCAATAATATAGGCGCCTTCAGGTGGTGTTAAAACGGGTTGAAGGTTGGATAGATACATACTACTTATCCTGCTTCGTATAGGTCTAAAATCAGGCCAACCAGGTTCGCGGGGCTTGCGCTCAGCTAAAGTGCATAAGGGGGTTTCCGAAGCTGAAATGCTGGATAATTTGATAACTTACCAAAGGGTGTACTCGAAATCTTTGTATTCTCGCCACAGCGGTATCTTCATAACCGGCATAGTAGTACCCCTCGTTCCGGTTTTCATATTATCCATATACATCAGTACACCTACGATAAGTATATATCTACTTTACAGTGTACGAGAGGCGCCTGCACTATATAAGTATATTATCCACTTACGCATCGTGGAAAAGTATCACAGATATTACTATCGAAAAACGCAAGTACCTGCGGGAATGGCCGAAATGTACCTAGGTACTTATAGGGGCCGTTCTGCCGCTTCCGTGGGCGCAACATCGATTGCGAACAAACAACATTTAAGATCTATCTTAACTATGTGAGACCCTTTGGAGATGGTTGTAGATAGATTTGGATCCTTGGTTTCCGCCAATCGCACACATATATCGTAGTATCATATACCTGCTCAGCTCCTTTCCTTGATGAAGTTGAAGTTGTGTAGATGCGTTCTGTGCTGTACTTAGGAACGGCAGCCTACAGACCCCATCCAAGCCGCCTTCCACATATGCAGCAGGTAGTAACAGCATAAAGCTACCTCCCTCTTTCAACCATACACACATCATCGTTTCAATCTCCCCCCTGCTTTTGTGCGGATACCCCCAATCCACCACCTGTTTACAATTCAGGAGCTAGTGATCACGACACGCTGTATCTCCTTCACTGAGAACTGTACCTGGCTCTAGCCGTTTCCGCGCAACTCAATCGTAGCCGTTTGCGCGCCGTCGCTGATTCGCGACTTCCACCACTGATTGCCAGTTACCTACTTACACAACGGTGAACAGGAAGGAAATCATCTTCATCTACTGGCCTATGAAACCTCCTTCTCGTCTAACTTAAACAGCTTGCATCCTTTCTCTTCTAATTACCCTTTTCTCGCTCTAATGAGTGGCCAAGCGTTTGTCACTGAGCCACCTTGATCGCATTAATCAGCTAATATGGCGACGAAACATGGTACGACCACCATGTTACCTAAGAGAAAGTTGACGACATATGCGAAGGCATCGCGGAAGAAACAGTCAATGACAACCTATCAATCAGCACCTGCAGACGATGGCATCGCACCCGAGATTACGGTGAAGACGACAACAGCAACGATGCGACGACAACGCCCGGTAGCAACGTCGCCTAATCCTCCCTCCCCTTCACCAGAGTCTGAGGGTCTCGACCGAATGGTGAAAGGAAAGGCGGACCAGGCAGATACACAAAAACCCTCGAAATCAGATAGAAAACGGAAATTCGCTGAGGTCTCGTCGAAGGCGCGCACCCAGAAACCGACCACAAGCCAAGAAGATAGCTCGCCCTCTGCGCCTGCCCCGTCGGATAATACTTCCTCTTCGGGGCCGGCATCCGTTCAGCGGCCTCGTGTCATCAGGTCTGCATCATCAGAAGACGCTGACATAGATATGGTGGAAGCGAGATTGTCAAGCCCACCTCCAACACCTACAAAACCCCAGGGTCCAAAAGCGGCCACGCGGGCCACTCAGAAGTCGGAGATGCCTTTCTCGCCAAACACGATGCAGATTTGGGATACCCTTCTCGACTCGGGCGGAGAGGAAGCAAAGATATCCCAGCGCCTGCGCCAGAAGATCCCGGTGCGTCTCGCTGCGAGATCAAACCTCAAACCCAACCCGCAACAGGCTCCGTCCCCTGCCTCCGGTGCTAGTCACCAGCGCGGACCGAAGGCCGTGGATACCGAGCCAGCGCCAACACTTCAAGCGAAGCGACGGAGGAAGCGTCTAATAGACGCCCTCGTGGAGCAAGCCGGTGATGATGCCGGTGAACCTGACACTGAGGTGTCTGACGGCGCAGTCGAGTCCAGCCAGCCATTGTCTAGCCAGGCAACCGATACGTCCAGCCTTGCCTCTGGTAGCATGCACACGGCTTTTGGTGCTCAGCCGAGGCCGACTCTTCCCACAAGCAAGTCTTTCTCTCGGACTGCTTCTTCAGTCAAACGCACCTACGCTCAGGGGACTAGGGTACTGGAGGAGAAGGAGGAGGATATCCTCCTCGAAGCGTTTGATATCCCCGGATCAGCCGCATCTCCCCTAAAAGGAAAGCGCTTGGAGCTTAGGAGTCCTTGGGAGTGGTCTAAAGCCGGCGACCAATTTGACGAAGAAGGCGTGTGCGCCGATGTTTCATCCAACAAGAAGATACGTGATATTCACGAATTACGACAGGCCGGTGCCAATACCCGTGTCGCTGATGCGATGCAAGACTTGGCCGAACAAATTGGAGCCCCAGCTGCGAAGCCGTCATCATCCCGCCGAACGGCGCTGCTTCGAATTGCCGAGGAGAGCAGGAACAAGGATTTGATGCGCCAGTTTCGGGATCACGGAATCGATGCAACGGTTCTCAAGGATGTGTCAAGAGAAACCGATGTCATTTCTGGATACCTGATCTTATCGATCCTCGCGACCATTCTGTCTAAGTGGCCCTCCCCGCACATTATCCAACTGCTGCAAGAAAAAGACATTGGCAAATTATTTGCTCGCCTCGTCAGAGTCCCGGATGGCATGAAAAAGATTACGCAGGACCGAAGAAACAACCTCTCGAAACGTAGCCAAGCTGCGGTGCTTAACATCCACGACTATCTGCGTCAGCTGCCAATTTGGGGTTCTGCAACACCTGCAGCCGTATCGCCGAGGACCCTCTCCCTCAGGTGCCTGCATCTCCTGGTGACTCAGGAGCCCCATCTAAGTAGGGTTAACACAGTCTTCCCCGAGAGCGTTAGGGAATGTCTGCTTGAAATTCTTGCGGCGGCTACCGGAGACCCTGACTGCTTTAACAACCCAGCAAACAATGGATATGTTGATCTATGCAGCATCTTGTCTGTTCTCGACTTTCATACGGTCGACGCGTCGAGTTCGTCACTTGGGAGCGACGGGTGGTCCAGTCGCCTTCTCCCCATCGTAGCCGATGTTTTCGGGGCATTGCTAGAGAGGCCAGCCCCAGAAGACAAGACGCTAGAAACGGCGATATTAAAACTCACGATAAATCTGACGAACAACAACCACCACGCCCCTGATATTTATATTTCCAAGGGTCTAGTACCGCCTCTGGCAGGATCGATCTGTAGCAATTTCGGCCACGCCCTGACATCCGTCGCGCAGGACCACTGGGCGGATGGGATCCTAGACGGCTTGGTGCTCAGACTTGGCATTCTTATTAACTTCTCGGAGCACAGTGTTAGAATGCGAAAGGTTACGTATGAATGCCGCCACGAGGGCCTTCAGCCGATTGACGAGTTCATCCGGCTGTTCCTGGAGAATTATCGGAGAACCGCCGAAGTAAGTCCCCATCTACCAGTAGGCTTGGACATTAGTTGCACGATACTGACTATCTTCTAGGCTGACTCGGTCGAGAAGAGCCATCTCAACGTAGTGTTTGGGTATCTGGCTGTGCTCCTCGGTCACCTATGTTTATATGCTCCTGTTAGACAGCGATTCAGGGCCAGCCATTCGGCGAAGAGCATGGGCCCCCTTCTCGAGTCGATCAGAGAGTTCGTGCATCATCACAAAACCATGGAGAGCCAGATATACGAGGGCGGCGATGGTCACGGCCAGAGTGGTTGGGCGGAAATAGAAGCTCTCGCCCGGCAACTTGAGGACGAAGCCGCTTATGACTAGTCCCACACATCCGGCATGAAATCTTGGGTGAGGGATTTGACAGCACAGACGTCCTGGCGAGACCAAGAAGCCCGTCTTAGATGGACCCCTCGGACTTATAGATTAAAAGGAGAGGGCACGGTTGTTTCCTGAAAAGGCCGACAAGTCCTCTCCAATGGGGCTCTGTCAAGTCACTAGATTAGTTTTTAGCGCGGACGACGGCGTTTACGAACATGTCTCTGTTACTGGTAGGGTTACGTCGAGGGCGAGGTGGGGGAGAGGGGCGTATTGTTTTTTGACAAATTCATGGATAGCTAAGCCAACTAGGGAGGTAGGCGAGGGGGACCAGCCAAAGTACGATACCCAGATGATAGACGAAGATATCCACATTCACAATTACTATGCATATCACAAAAGCAAATACCTACGGAGTAGGTAGTCCTGTCCTATAGGGACATGAAACAGCACTCTTTGGAGTAGATGTATGTGCATGCGCTTGTGTAGATATTCGACCATTCCTGCCCCGCGGTCATATCGGATTGGGTGAGGGGCGGATACCGTACCCCGCCAAAGCTCGAAGCGCTGCATGCTGCTGCATGTAGAAAGTCGAGGGCTTATCCAGTAGATAGCATAGGTAGGCAGGTTCTTAGCTAGGCACGTACAGGCTGAAAACCGCCTTGTACGAAATGTTAGCGCTCCCTACAGATATACTTAAGGTAGTACAAGGTAGGGACGTACTGGAGTTGATAATGGTGATCAGGATCAAGGGTTCGCAACCGTAACGTCATAGTTTGTCTCATTCAAACAGGTACGGCCTGGGTCTTCCCCTTGCCCGTTTTACCATATTAACCTTATGCGGCCCGCAACGATCGAGCACATGTAAGTACCTATACAAGCATAGAGCCGGGTGGGTAGGCTAGGCTACATAGGCATATGTACAGTAGCTCGGAACAGGACCTGTACAGTCCCACTTACACCAGAGACCCTATGTTAGCGGAACTCTACTTACCTACATACATACCATATATACTTTACATATCTTATACTTCGTCAGCTACCGAGCTACCTACCTCTCTACCCTCTCACCCACATACATATCAACCCACGCTCGACCGCGGAGACGCCTGGACGGATCGGGCGTTCGCATCTTTACCACCCCAGCTGCTTTGCACCGTCTTACTTTGGATACACGTCAGCGTCCACCACTTGAGCCTCCTCATCTCCTACCCTTCAGTACTTCCCGCCTGTCGCTATACGTAAATGCCGTCGCCGTCCAAGCAGCGCAAAGTCGCGATCGTCGGCAGCCGTTCTGTTGGTACGCCTTTCTCCTTCTAATAATTATGAACCCCAATCGCGCCCCCTTCTCGCCCTCGCTACTTACCAATCTGTCGTCTTATCCGGGACCCTTCTGTATAAACTGTGAACCCCGGCGCTGACCTAACCCGCCGCGCGCGTTGTGTGGGAATATAGGCAAATCCTCCCTCGCTGTTCAGTTCGTCGATGGACACTTCGTCGAGAGCTACTACCCCACCATAGAGAACACCTTCAGCAAGGTCATCCGCTACAAGGGTCAGGACTATGCGACTGAGATAGTTGACACGGCCGGCCAGGTATGGAACTAGACAGGCGCACTCCTCTACATCCCCTGCGCTTAAACGGCGCGCACGCTCGGAAGTCTACAAGGCATACGGTCACGCTTGGATAGACCTTGGCCGATGGCTGCTGACACGACTGCATCTGATACAGGACGAGTACAGCATACTGAATTCCAAGCACTTCATCGGCATCCATGGCTATATGCTGGTCTACTCCGTCTCGTCGCTGCCGTCGTTCGAGATGGTACAGGTAATTCGAGATAAGATACTCAACCACCTGGTCCGTATACCCTTCCCCATTGCCGACTCCGCCGCCGCCGCCGCGGTCAAAAGACTTCGCCTGCCCTATTACATTCCATAAACGCGTGCCACCGCTTGGCTGACCGGAACCTTTTCTTTTCTCCAGGGCACGGATTGGGTCCCCATAGTCATAATCGGCAACAAGAGCGACCTGCGGCCGGAGCAGCGGCAAGTGAGCCAGGAGGACGGCAAGAAGCTCGCCGAGAAGTTCAACTGCGCGTGGACTGAGGCGAGCGCCCGCTACAACGAGAACGTCGCCAAGGCCTTCGAGCTCCTCATCGCGCAGATCGAGAAGTCCCAGAACCCCAACGAGGCCCCCGACGGCGGCAAGTGCGACATCATGTGAAGAGGACCCGGGGCCAAACCTAAAATCTCTCGATGACGAGTGGATATAGGATTGGGCAGAAGCGGGCCGTTAGAGGACAGTTTTCCCCTCTTCGGACCTTGGCTCTGTGTGTTCGACCGGGGTTTCTGCTGATTTGAATGAAACGAATAGACTACGCGGTTAGGGCTTCGGCACCTGTACGTTGGAAATAAACGGCGGTAATGATATTTTGAAAGCGCGATGAAAGAAGGTGGCCAGGCTGGACGTGGAAGGTTCAAATCCAGGCACTAGGTTTAGTTAAGGTTCCGTACATATGATATATATTTCGGCTCTTAAGGAATCCGACTTCGGAGCCACTTAGTGTGTTTACACTTCATTATGGTCAATGACGAAATCCTTGTCGTTTCTCCTTACGCCGAGCCTACCTTTTTGGATGTCTAGTGACGTCTGTCCGTTGGTATGCCCTAGCATTTCCGAGGACGTATTATACCGTAGACACGTTCTTCAATGGTTAACAATGTTGGATCTGATCATATGCTGGAATGGCTTCTGCTTGGAAGTATATGCCTGCATAAATCGCGTGCGTTTGCGCGTATGATCGTGGGGTTATTTATTGTTTAAGGAGCTAACGGAATCGCCGATACAGAAGAAGACTCCCCTGAAGGGAGCTGCCAAGGTCTCTGTCCTTACGGATCAAACCTGGGCATGCCCCGACCATTTATTCAACATAGCAGAAATTCGAATGGGCAGGGAAACAGGCCGACCGCTCTCCGCTACTCCGCTGCTGTAGCTTGGGGGAAATCGAGAAGCAACTGCGAAGGAAAGGGTCTAAGACAAGCCAAGCCTGGTTCGTCTTCCTAGTCTCAGCAAAGAAACGGCATGGCGAAGACACGGCTGCCTTGCAGATCAACGAAACATTAGTTGGCCATAACTTGCATACCTCTTCCAGGAGATTCCCCTCTGCTGTTATAACACCCGGGACTTGAACAAGCCAAGGAAGGGATGTTGCGGGCCATCAACGAGGGGGGCCGTAAAGAGGAAGTAATAGCGTGGATGACACCAGAGAGCACCCATCCAATGCGGGCCTTCTACATGGTATCCGTATCCCCTTTGAACGTCGCTGCGTTGAGGGGGTTGAGTAGTGGTTCGTCGTGGTAGGTAGACGCCGGGGGAAACCACAGCAGGTGTTTCATCAGCCGTCTACAATCTACCGAGAGTTCTACGCCTCGCTCAGGCTATCATAACTACTCAGGACATGTCTCCGAAGTTAGGAGCCGACTCGCTCTCCATGGCGTCGCCAACGACAACAATTTTGGCATCAATAGTTCTCCGCTGGGAAGTAAAATGAGCCGGTATTCTATCGAGATCCTGCAGGTTATGGCACAGGTGGTATGTTAATTTGATCACGACATGTGCCGTTGTTATACGTAAGTCACCTATCCTCCAGGTGGGCCAAGCTGATGCCGTCGTGCCGCAGTATAACCCCTACCACGGTTTTATTTCTTCAAATAGGGGAGAGATGACGCCTCATTTCATGGTCACCTACCTTGGCCCGCCACCTGGGGATCTCTATGCTGTATATATGACAACGATCCGTTTTCGCAAGCCACGGAGGCACGATGGAAGCAGGCGAATCTAAGCGTATAGTTCACCTCGAGGAAGGATAGGGGTTAATTAACTTGCCACTGCGAATGGCGCTCTCATGGGTAAAGGGAGTGAGCAAGCAATTCATTGCATCATACGCAATTCGTATCAACCAGCTGCTATGTCAGGCGGTACAAAAGAAGTTCGCAACCACTGACGGCATAGTATGGAAACTGAACTTACTCCCTTTGAAATGCTATAAGGGGGCGGGTAGGGCGTGTTCCGGAGAATCTGGGCTATGACGTACTTGGCGCCTCCCCCCTTTTATCGCTTTCGACAAGGAGGATAACGAGCACGTAGTAGGTAGGACCGCACCCAGAATCCGCACGTAACTTGCACGACTGGGATCCAAACTGCTTTACTTGAGTTATGGATAGGCCATACCAAGGAATTACACAAACGGGACTTCTTTGCTGTTAGAGTTAAATGACATGTGAAGGTCCCGAATGCGGTGATACACGTACCTAGGCATGTGCACGAAACGGGGTTGAGCAGTATTGTACTATGCATTAAGCGGGTACCTATCTATGTCGGAACCTGAAGCCAGCCGCTTACGCACATACCTAATAGGAAATCAGTCTAATGTTGTGACCTATCTACGTGGACATATTCAGCTAGCAATAACAACCGTCTTGGGTTGGTACGCTTGCATGTAGATGCAGTCAATACACCTTTACTACCAGCGATTGCATTCACATTTACCTTGGTTTATGGCTAACCTAACCCGCGCAATGCTTTGGCTTGCATTCATAAGACCTGTGTAGGAGAAGAATCCTTTCTCAGCCTACAAAGCACACAGCTTCTGCTTGTCCGCGCTGGCATTGTCCGTCTCAGGTCGCCCGAACAAATGGTACCAGGAAACCGTGCATCACCCACCTCGGCCCACGTACACGCATCCACGCACTTTGTCTCTACCATTTCAGAACCCTGAAGGGTCTAGATGCTGTCGACTATTGTAACAGACAAACTTATTTATTTAGAAAAGCTTCGCGTCCATGTCTGAGGAACACAACCCTCGGCTTCTCTGAGCCTGACAACCCGGGCTTGACCGTATATTACCTAGCTGCATACGTAAGACATTACTCACCGTACCGGAGGTTGACGGTGAACAACCAAGCGCGGAATCATGTCTCAAATACTGAGTTGCCCATTCTGCGGCTTCCAGGCAGAGAGGGAATATGCCATGCTTCTTGTTAGAGCTGCCAAACCCGAATCCTCTCTTACTGTTGCTGACCAAACGTATGCTTTAGCATATGGAGACTCTACACTCGGAGGACAAATCTCCCTTTATTATCGATGAAGCAGACAGTGGTAACAGAGCAGCAGGGGTAGATACTGTGAGTAACAACGAGGAGAATCTAGTTTGCGAATGCCCTATCGACGGCTGCGGCGAGTTCATCACCCTGGCAGAGCTCGATGACCACGTTGGCTTTCATGCAGCTGAGGAACAGCCCTCAGAGGATTCGGATGCCAGCCCCCTGGGCTACCCGACCCTTCGCTCCACCAGTGATGAGAGCGCGCCACGTGGTCAAAAATGTGGAAGTGAGATGGTGCCCGCGCACCAGCGACATACCGAGTCGGTCGCCAAATGGAAGCAGATTCTGCACATGCCGTCACCGTTGCCTTCGTCTTCGCCAAAGGAGAAGAGGAGAGGTTCTTCGGTGATCAGCCCTAGATCCGATGCGGAGGACATGCGAAGAAGGCTTGGAGTACGCTTGCCAAGCTGACTCGTCACTTTTCGCAGGGCACTGACAGGAGATGCAGAAGGCGGAACTTGGCAGATATGCCCACGAAGATAGAATGCCCGACAGGCTGGTTTCTTTGTTGCGTAACGGGCGATACGTCAGCTCAGAGGGTATGCGCCAGCTATCCCCATCGACCCTGCCAACCCTGCCCAATCTCCAGCTAACGAACGCATCTAGGCGTCATCCCCGTAATCGAGCAACTGCTACAGCAGAGCCCTACGACACGCTACGCCTATCTCTGTCATCCGTGCGTGCAGCATATCTCCAAGCTACGGAGGGAAGGTAAGATAGCCCTGATGACGCTTGGAGGGTTGGCTACCTAACTGCACTGGTTGCCAAGGGGGCTTTTGCGGTTACCGAAACATCCAGATGCTCGCATCCTATATCGTCGGTACCGACGCCCCGGGAGCCGCGCAGTTTCATCGCAAGATTCCTAGTATCTTCCGGATCCAGGATTATATCGAGAACGCATGGGACATGGGCATCAACGCTCACGGAAGGCTAGAGACAGGCGGCGTGAAGGGTACTCGCAAGTACATAGGCACATCGGAGGCGAGTCTCTCTTTATTCCGTCTCTCAATTCTCCCCATTCCCGCCCCACCACGCTCCCCCCTTTCTCTTCTGCGCGTAGGGATGCGCGCAAGCTAACTTTGTATCAGGCGCAGGCAGTTCTCCTTGGTTTAAAGATACCGTAGGCACTCTTGGTCAGATCAAAATCCCCCGTAGTACTAATCATGTACTGCTCTAGTTGCGAAGTCCAGGCATTCAAGAACCCGCAGCCGCGAGCTGCCGAGGCCTCTCTGTTCCAGGCCATCGAGGGGTACTTCCAGTCCTCCGAACACGACTCACGGGCTAAAGTGCGCCGGACGTCCTTGCCGCCAGTCTACTTTCAGCATCGAGGTAAGCTGTCTTGATAGTCTGCTTGCAACTTTTGGACGTGGCTTAGTAACGCGGTGCATTGGTAGGCCACTCATTAACAATTATCGGCCTCGAGAAACGAATGGATGGCGCAATGGAGCTATTGGTGTTCGACCCAGTGTTTCGCGACCCTGACAGCATAACCAGATATGTGGGACGCAAAGTTAAGCACAGAAGTCCTGATTCAGCGTTGAAATTGTACCGCCGGGGGCCTAAGTACCTGAAGAAGTATCACGAGTTTGAGATTCTGAGGTATGTCGATTTGTAGTCTAGTGGATCGCGCACTTTCTATGTGCCTCAATAACTGACACAAGTCTCTTAGGCTGAGCTAAGCGCCACCTATCACAGCGCTCCTAGACGATAGAAGACTGTGATCGATGAGTACCGAGTGCAGTAGCGTTAAGATAGAGAAAGCCATGTCAACGGGCCCTTACACATGTCGTGCGCCAGCGTCGATAGCGTTCTATATGGTTACACCAAGCATTTATTAGATATTTCGTACCCACGTATACCTACCCCCTTACGCTATACATACAGAGGAACCTCTTGCCTGTTACGCGCATAGGGGGGTTATTCGTGGTCAATAATAAGCGATTTTCATCCCTATTTGCCCGTCTCACTCCTTCATGCCCCCTTCCATCCACTCGCGTAATTTTTCGAGGGCCTTGAAGCGATTTGAGATCTTGTTCTTCTCGACCCTGTCCATCTCGGCATAGCTAGACATATGGCGTCCGTGTTAACTCATCCGCGGCCATCAAGAGAACTAGAAAGCAAGATGGTAGGGGTGCAGGGAGAAAAGGAAGGTGCTCACGTCTGTCCGTTGTACTCGAATATGGGATCCCAGCCTAAGGGAGCGAAGTCAGCCGTCGTCGCGCAACAGATAGTGCCGTCCCGATATTTCGAGGGCCCGAAACAATAATAATAACTAAGTGCCTCGGAAGGAAGAGTTCATTCTAGGTCAGAACATACCGAAGTAGGCCGGTCCTCTGGCGGGCACTATCTTCCCCTATTTTTCAGATATTAGCTCGCTAGCCTCTCAGCGTCGTTGGTCGCCACGGGGCCTGCCAATACGTACATTCGTCCGGCCCTGAAACAACAGAATCTCGTGGCCCGGGCCCCGGGAAAAGCCGAACGTGGAAACGACCTGCGCCGACTTGTCGTCGTAGGCCGCGAGCAGGTTGTTCAACCCCTCGTGGCCGATCGACTTCATGAACCATTTGCTGCCCACCCCCCCCACCTCGGTCAGTACGCAGATCCCCTCCCCCTCTCTAAAAACAACACGGTGCCCATGCGCGCACGCAGATACGGCTTAACTCACATATAGGGGCCCGGCAGGCCGTTGAGGGCGTTGAAGCAGAGGCTGGTGTCCTCGACGAGGACGGGGCCGCCCACGTGGTCGGCGGCGGCGCGGCACTTGGCGCGCGCCACCTCCTCGAGCGAGCCCTGGATCTCGGGGAGGTCGAGCGCCTGGCTCCGCACCGCGATGCCGGCCGGCTCCAGGATCGCCTTCACCTCGGCCAGCTTGTTGGCGTTGCCGGTGATGAAGTTCACGACGGGCGGGGCCATCTTTTTCGATTTTCCCCGGGGGTGTGGGTTGGATGGAATCAGGGGGTTGAAGAGGAGGGAGAGGAAGAGAGCGAGAAATGGATATGGATATAAAAGTCAGATGTGCCCTTTGCCCCCTCTAGTCGCTACTTCCGTCCGCGCGACGGGACTAGACATTTATATATATGTGAAGGTATCGCGCTGAAGGAGGTACCTATCTATCTATGCAGCTATTTTCACGCTTGGCCGGTGACGCATACGGTGATATGCGATCCCCCGTTTTCGGTGCGGGTACCAGTACAGGACTTATTGGCACCAGGTACAGTTACTACAAAGTCTCTGGTCCGATGTATATACATGTAAGTGCCAGCCAGCTATATGCGGCTAAGAAAGTTAGCCCCGAAATTGCGTGCGTAGTAGATAGAGACACCGTGGGTATACAACTATGTACACTGTGCCTTCAAATACCAAACCTGCTTAGGTCCATATAGTGCATGCCACTACACTGCTCATAGATGCTGCCGGCCTTTTCCCTGGGATGTCTATATACAAAGAGAAGTCGCCTATCTACGTGAGAGTGACCACCATAGGAATATAATGAGACGTTGGGTCGAACCGGCCGGTACTGCATGGGTGGTTGTGATAGTCCAGCCGCTCTTTGGACGAAGTCGTATCGTATACGCATAGGGGAAGCCCGACAAGGACCCTCCTAAGAAATTACTCTCTTGGTCTCTTTTAGTTTATTACGCATCGACTAGAACGGGCGACACCCGCTATTGCCTTACTCTCCGCCACCTTCCCCCGCCGCTTCCCCTTCGGCCGTCTCCCGCCGCGCGGCCTGGTCCCTCCTCCACTGCCTGACCCACGACTCGATGCGGTCGACGTTGCTCTCCATCTCGTCGGTGTCGTTGCTGCTGAGCTCGACGACCATCTCGGCATCGTACGAGTCCCGCGCCTCCTGCAGCAGCACCTGCATGATCTCCGAGTCCAGGTTCTCCTGTAGCTTCGCCTCCGGATATTTCCTAGCGGGGTGCGCGCACACCCAGGGGGTTAGTCGCCTAGGTAGCGGCCAGTCCAGGGGAAGGGGAAGGGAGAGGAGAGAAGCGCGGTTGGCGAAGAAGAAGGAAAGGAATAGGTCTTCGCTTCCTGCGCCCGACCGTCACATACCTTGCCGTCAGGCGATCGTACAACGTCGCCGAGTCCACGCGCAGGACGACGACGAGGTCGATCCAGCTCTCGGGAAACAGGTCGCACGCGTGCCAGTCGATGATGCAACCGCCCGCGAGGGCCTTGGGCTCGATCTCGTCCAGTAGCTGCGACATCTGTAAGCCCCCCTGCCTTATTTTCCCTTTTTTTTTTATCGCGGCGAGGGATGGGGCACCCGCGCGCGCCAGAGAACTTTTATGATGACAATGTGTTCACCTTGTCCTCGTCCACGATCCAGCTCTTGAATTCCTCGTCCCAGCCCTCGTGGCACCCCTTCTCCTTGACGATCTGGTTGACCGAGAGGTGCCGCAGCCCCGTCCTCTCCGCCAAGGCCTCACAGTGCGTGGTCTTGCCGACGCCCGGGGTGCCGGTGATGATGATGTTCGGCGAAGTGCGCATTATTTTCCCTTTCCCTTTCCCTTCGCAAAAAAAGAAAAGAAAGTTGTCGAAAAACAAGCTGAACCAGGTCTTATTGGCCGGTTTACGTATTAAACAGTTCTGACTCGAAAAGACCCCCTTTTCTTAAATAGAAAAAAGATTGAATCGTTATGACCAGTTCGAATGTGAAGAGAGGGACCGCAGGAAACGCAACCCAGAATTTTTGGAACGTTTGCTGTGTACATACCTAGCTCATTTCCATGTACCTAGTAAGGTACCTATAGTTAAAAACTACTAGCAAAGTCACGTGCTCCTCTCCCTTTTCTCCCTATCTCTCTCCCACAACGGACTCTCCAACCTCTCCTCCCTATCTTCAGCTCTCCCTTTACCCTTTCCGCTTTTCCCCTCCCTATGTTGTCCCACCGATTCTTCCGCAGCGACATGCACGGTAGGTATTTCGTGGTTTGCCCCTACCTCCCTTGGGCGAAGTGTTCCCGCCGGACGAAGATCAAATGCCATCCAACGAAAATAACCGAGCGTTGCTATCCGTCGTAGAGATTTTCTGTCTCATTGCGATGCACAATAGGGCAGCCTAGCCATGCACGTGGGACATCAGCCTAAATATAGCATAGCGTAGCGGGACGCGCGCGTGCGAAGTTAGGATCAGGCTTTCTCGCTATCAGCGGACATGGTAGAAGACATCGGCCCTCTCGACAGTTATATTCACGAAATGTCCGGCCGTACAACTCAGATGCTACATGATGCGGTTTTTGGTACACCCTTGCCAGAGCCAAAAGGAAACAGCTTTGAAACGCCCCATCCCCGTAATGGCCGCGAGTATTCTACTTCCATCCACCGCCTTGACATCCGTTAACGGCGGATACCTCACCGCATGCGAGGGCCGTTTGCAGATTTCTCGTGCCGCTTTTGTCCCACATGTAGCTGGGGTAGCAAACGCGAGGCTCGGATCTCCGGAACCAATGCGATATAGGCTTCCCCGTCGCGAGTATCGAGCACGGAAAGGCCTGGCGTCCACGGGACAACCTGAGCAGTGCTGAGATGGCACGGACCCAGGCTTTGCGGCTACGTTGCTGTTCTAGGCACCATCAACCCCGGCTTCCTCCACCTCAGCGAAGCCCTCGCCGTTAGTTTCGTATTCTTCCGCCTCCAACTTTTCCTGCTGAGCGATAGCCTGCGCAGATACGATCTCGGCCAGGCGCTTAAGTCGTGGGGTTTGTAGCCCTGTGGATGCGTTAGTCAATCACCCTCGACGCAATGGAGACTCAACTTAAAAACGTACATGATGGGGTGTAAGTCTCGAGAGCAGTGATCACTCTCGGCTCGGCGATCTCATAAGGTCCGCTGTCGTCCATATCCACGGCTTGCAACAGGAGCACGTCGCTCTTCTCCGTCACCCGGGACGCTACTGCCTTCATGATCTCTCCGTTGATAGGCTGTTCGTAATCCGCGACCAGGTACTGGTTTAGCAGTTTTTGAATCTGGTTGGGCGACAGCCTTTACATAGCAGGGTTAGCCAGGCTGTAGGGTGAATCGGGGGCATATACGGGAAACACTCACATCCAGCAGATGTCTTGGATAATCTCGATATCGTTCAATGTCGCCTTCTTGAGCTGGAGGAGCTTTGTCGCTTGCTAGAGTCCACGTCAGAAAAATCAAGCGAGGCGAGCGCTTGGATCAACTTACCATGAGATGCTCAAGCTGTAGCGTGCCCTCGGGCATGTCATGGCTCTTGCACCACTCCTCGATACGGGTGATGTTGTAATTGATCTGCAGACCTCTCTTCCAAGAAAGGAAGTTCCGGCGCATCAGCAGATCGTTAAACGCTGTGACGCCGACTAGGCGGAGCAGCTCGGTAACCGTCTGAGTGATGATAGAGTCTTCCAGGTAGTAGGCCTTCATCGCCCTAAAGACGTTATTCAACAGACTGAGCAAGTTGTCCATGCTGTAAGCAGGGGCTGAGTTCGTCTGCAGCAGCTTGCCAAGGAATCTGTTACTTTCATTGGTGACGAAGCCGGGCAGCGACTGAGACTCGATGATCGCTGGGATGACCATCTTATGCAACTTCTTCTTAAGGATCTTCATCCAAGTGTGGTAGATGTTGAATTCCAAGCTCTCGAGGTCATGCTTTACGATTTCCAGGAGCCTATCGTACTCGTAGTTATCCGTCTTCTGGGCCTCGTACCAGTCCTCTGCTAGGAAAACGAACGAGAGCATCTCGTGAACGTTTGATAGCCAGAAAGCGCCGGGGTTGATCGCGTCGTCGCCGTCGTGCTGCATGACCTCCTGCTGGATCGACTGCATCACATTGGCGAGGAACCTCTCTGACTCCTTGACGAAGCCGTTGTTCCACATCTCTGACGTCACTAGGTTAATGAGATAAGCTGGGAAGAGGACCTCCTTGTCCGAGGGTGGGGGGTTCGTATTTGGAGACGGGATCTTCAAGTTCTTGATGAGGCCCATCGTCACCTCCTCGTTCAAGCCGTCCTCGTCGGCTAGCAGATTCTCCAGCTCCATCTCGATCGTATCCACACCGGGCATGAAACCGGCGCCCGGGAGAGGTCTGTGAACACCGCCCGTGACAGCCATGGAGACGGGGCGAGGGTTGTAAGCAGCGCTGAACCGGTCCATCTCGCGTGGCTCTGCGCCGGCGCTCCGTCGCTTGGGCTTCTTGGACGAGACGAGGTTGATCAAGCCGTACGAAGGCGGAGGGGCACCGTTTCCGTTCGTCACCTCTCCATTGACCGGACCGGACCGCCTGGCCAGCTCGAGTTCTTCGGCCAGCTGCGCCAATTGCTCCCTTAGCGATAGCTTCTCGTTTTCTTGTTGCTCCCTCTCCTCCCGGATGCGTTCCAGCTCTGAATTTGCGGATCGTAAAGATTCCCTCAATTCCCGTTCTTCTTCCTGCATCCTCTTGACATTCGATGCAGATTCTTCAAAATTGTGCTGTAATTTCTTCATCTCTTCCTCCATGGCCTGCAATTTCGCGACAGCGATACCGGCCTGGTTGGCTTCCGCCTGGAGTTCCTTTGACCTGGTCTCGAGGGCATTGTGCCGGTTCTTCCATGATTTGATCTGACTTTCGTAATTTTCGACCTGGGTGAGGAGGCTCTTGTTTTGTGTCTTCATGGTCCCTAGGGACTGGGTCAATTCGACGACCTTGTTCTCCAACTTGTAGGAGATCTGCTTAAGATCGCGAGCCTCTTCCCGTATCTTCTTATACTCTTTCCTCGCCTTTCTGCCACGATACAGGCTCTGCACAAGGACGACCTTCTTGCGGTAGCTTCTCCACCTACGCAGCTCCCGCCGCGCCCGCCATACTCGCTGGATCAGGAGGACGGCATTGCCCACACGGGTTTCCATAATCTCCTTTCTGCGAAGATAACCCCTAGCAGCGGCTTGAGCAAGCACGATATGATTCCGTATGCGAAGGAACTCCTTCCGCTGTTTCTGTCCCTTCCACACTCTCTGGATTGTCGTGGCTGCCTTGTTTGTCCGCAGCTCCTGCGCCTTTAGTCGCGTGGCATGAGCTCTAACCAGGGATTGGAAGGTGACGATGGATTCACGAGCTTCGAGATACTTGCGCCGGTAGTATCTCGCCTTGAGATTCTTCTGGATCAAAGTGGCCGCTTCGCTCATGCGAGTCTGGCGGAGGTTTTCCAGGTGGGCAAGCATACCAGCACGGAAGAAGATCTTGGTCAAACCTAGCTGGTAATTATCCGTCCCGGAACCTGTGAGTGAGCCAAGCGCTTTCGCGAGGATTTCCTTGACCAACTGCCGTATTTCGGTCTGCCATTGAGTTGAAGGCACTAGCAGGTAGTATCGCAGCGCAAACTCCTCATAGGTCCAACGACCCGGGTAACCAGCAGTACTAATGCGAATGGTCTCGAGCACACCACAGGCTCTCAGCTGGCTGAGAACCATGGGGCCTTCAAACTTCCACGCTTCCTTGGCCTCGTTCGGCTTGATACATCGTATGTAATGAACGTTGGTGTTCCCGATGGTTGTCATGAGTTCGATCAAGGATGAGCGGAAGATGCCACCAAGAGTGGGCTTGCGGTTAACAGCCACTCCAATCTTTCTCCCTGCCGTAGGCTTTGCGACAGCGGAGCCGGTGGATGCGACGTCTTTCTCACGGACAGCCGAGGCCGCAGCGAGTACCTGGCCGAGAAACTGATTGGTAGAAGCACGGAGGACTTCCATATGCTCGTCCGGTACGGTATCCCTATTCTTCTCGATGAAGCCCTCCGACTCATACGTGACATCGATGGCATAATGACAAACAGTGAAGGAGGACTTGCCAAACCGTGGCTTCTTGTAGAACTTGTTCTTGTCGGCAGCAAAGTTGTGATGAAGCTTGGTAACGAACTGTTCGTCTGTGCCCATGGGCAACCTCGACTCTTCATCCAATAGCGATAGGATACCCAACTTGCCTTCAATCAAATCGATACATGGCTGGTTATCGGAGAAGTCAATGAAGGTCCAGTCGATCTGCTCCCTGACGTACTCCTCCTGCTCAAGTCTGAAGACGTGCGAGTTGAATTGCTGTTGTAACTTTTCGTTGGCGTAATTAATACAGAACTGCTCAAATGAGTTCTTGGCGAAATGTTCAAAGCCGTAGATATCGAGCACGCCGATGAAGGAGGCGACACGGTTCAGGACCTCGTCAGTGGCCAGACTCCTATTGATAACCTCAACCAACCAGTCGAAGAGAGCCGAATATATGTACTTGGCGACCGAATCACGCACAACTATAGCTTGCTGCTGCGTCAGGTTAGACACGATCTTCTCGCCACGCGTGACGAGCTGTTTCTTCACGGTCCACTTGGCGAATTCGGTGGCATCGATACCGAGAATGGCACACGCACGCTCCAACGACGGGTCAGTTGGGGCTAACACGCTGTCGTTCCGCGACGCCGTGATCTTAACATTGCCGAGGTGGAGCAGGCCAGCGAGCAGTTTGAAGATACCCGCCTGCTGGGATTCATCGACGCCGATGGTGCTGAGCGATTTCTTGGTAGCTACAAACTCAGCCTTGTCGTCGACGCCATCGATGGTGGGGGCGTTGCCTTGGTTGAGGTAGTCGAATTGTTCAACGGGGAAGAGGTCCAGCTCTTGACGCTCTTTCTCTGTTGCGCCAGCAAGGAGCTGATAGAAAATATGGTAGTTCCTCTCCTTCAAGGGCTGGAAGACCAACCTCGAGCGCTCGAGAAGGTAGGTCCGAATCCTGGCTCCGATGATGTTTGTCTTATCGTCGAACATGATCTCGATATACTTGCCGAATCGTGACGAGTTATCGTTTCGGGTAGTTTTGGCGTTTCCGAAAGCTTCCATGATGGGATTCGTGGCCAAGATCTGTTCTTCCGTCTCACTCATGGCTTCGGCCCCCTTCTTGGACCGGCCGCCCGGATTGTCGGGGGATTCTCTTGTTGCAAAGTACCGCATAATGTATTTTGCGCTGACTGTTTTCCCGGCACCGGACTCACCAGAAACCACTACGGTTTGATTCTTACCATCCTTGACCATTTTCCTGAGCAGGTTGGTTAGCTTCGGCGTCACAACAAGTAGGATGGTAACAGGGCCGGTATTCACATGAACGCCTCTTCGGCGATGGCGAACAGATGAGGTGCCTGTGTCTCTCTCTGCTTGCCCGCATATACCTGAACCATTCCCGGAACGTAGAGAGAATCGACCCGAGCGAAAGGGTTCGTGGCTATTAGGACGATTCCACTGTACGTATATATCTCCTTTTGGGCATATCGGAGGCGGATCGCTTGGAGCACTGCAGAATACCGGAGAATACGGATCAGTAAAAACAGCTCGCTAGTAGGCCGGTAGCCGGTCGTCCAGGAGTGGAAGGCTTCGGGTGGGAGTATAAAGCATAGAACGTACCAGCAGGTTCATTGAGATGGGACAGGTTTGTCAGATCATCACTGGCCTCAAGCATAGTGGGGTTCATCAGAGGGGGCAGAGACGGGTCGTTGGAGTTCTGCAAGGCTTCGAGAGCGACTTCGATAGTTTTGATCTGGTGAAGAGATTCAGAAGCGGTTAGTTACGAGCCGGCTCAAGGTTCAACTTTTCGTGATTGGCATACCTCATCGTTCTCGAGCTTGAAGTCCAGCGTCACCTTATCACCATTGACGGTCTTCTTGACAACCTCGGACGCCACCCAGCCCTCGGTGGCATCCGGTTGCCAAGCTCTCGTACCAACATCGTAGCTATGCGACATGGAGCCTTCTCTCTCTCGGATATCAAGTCTGAATCAGGGTCGATCGCGCGACGCGAGAAGTCGAGAGACCCGAGGTGGGAGGGAGGATAATTACGGGCGGTAAAGGCTTGTTCTAGGGGAAAGCAAGAGTTGGAGGCATTCGCGCTCGAGGATTGTTAGGTAGCTAAACAGATGTGGGTAAAGAAGGCGTCGATTGGTTGGCTGCAAAGAATAGGGGGTCCCTCAGGCCTCTTCCACAAGTAGTGAAACGATTGCCGATGGTAAAGTCGGGTCAAAATCCCTAAGGCGGGATAGGAACAGGAGAAGACCGTAAAAGAACCGGGTTCGGAAAGACGAATATGCCTGTGAGGGCAAAGAGAGTCCGTCCGTCACTTAGACCAGGTCGGGTCGTTGTCTCTTCTTCCTTGGACTCCTTTTCTAGCGGTAAAGGTAACTAGGTATATAGTTAGTTAGAACCCCCTTGTTCGTCGGTGTCAAGCCGGTAGATAATGTAATGCGGAGGTCAAGCAGGTTAGTTACGGGTAGCAGTAGTACCCAACGTAAGGTGATACACGGTGTTCGCAAGATAACCTCGAAAAAGGAGGAATCAAGAAACGCACAAGGTGATGAATTATTCCCCGACTTCGTGATAGAGAAGATGGGCTTTCTCCCTAGAAGTACGCTGAAGATACAAATTCGGGGAAGGGTCGACTACAGTACACATGCTACAATAGAGTGAAGTTGGGTACCTATCAGTCTGTATGGAACGGTGTGGCTGGTAACAATCAGCACAGAGTCCTTCAACATAACTACCATGGCGGGAAGCCGTGTCTATGTATGTAGGTAACGTACCCATCTGATCCTATCGATCTTATCTATGTCCCGTTGCGTGCCACGTGTGGCAGTACTTAAGTGCACACGAGCCTCCACCAGATACATACCTAAGTACCCATAGTCGTTATACTCCAGCCGTTTGTCTTGTTGTAGGTACCCCGCCAGCCAGCTCAGCTAGCCCACTCCGTGCCCTCCATACTTCTTCGCAGTACACCCACGTACATTTATGTAGCTCGGGTAACTTTACTTACTTCGTACTTTCGGGCCTTGCCATCGCTCAAGTCCTTGCACCCAACCAACCAAACTAACATCAAGGCATTTCCCAGCCTCGTTTGAACTTTTTCGAAAATTTTGGGGACGAAATCCCAGGAGACAGATATCTTAGCGTGTCAGGGGTTTGAAGAAGGGCACAGTTTACTGGGTAATACTAGTCCCGTCTCAGACGCCATCCTTGACTCGTGGGGTTCCCGCTAATCTACTTCATCCATCCTCACACAATTTGCCTCTTATATGGAGAAATATATGTAACTAACTGCCCGCGCAGGTGTGTTCTACGAAATCAGCTATCTATGGCCTCCTTCATTCTTTACCTCTTAAGCACGCATTCTTGAAGCCTCCGTTCGATGAGGCGTTGCGTGGAATTGTGTATGAGGCTTCAATATATCATGATAACACTACCTACTTCTGTTGCAAGTAGATCCCCGTCTACGCCACGCCCGGCCCGTTATGCGGGTCATCCGTATCACCGAAACTGCAACAGGTTGAATAATATACGTTTGCCCGATAGAGACCCACCTCGTGTTGAACGTCTCCTTTTTATTCCCTTCTCCCGCAGACCATCAATATATGCAGTCCAAGCTTGAAGCTCCGACTCTCAATATATTCGACCAAGCCGTTCCCCTAGCATCATTTTTACATGATGCTCGCATACTTTGGCAAGCTTACAGCTTTCGTGCACTCGCGCTTAGTAAAGCACACGTACCAAGATGCGTGCTGACCAAGTTAGTAACCTCGCTTTTAAATTTTCGTCGTGAAACTTACAGGTCAGTGCATCGAGCGAGTCATATATATCCTTGATGTCACTGGTTTGGACATCGCTCACATCTGCCATGAGGTACGCAATCTGCTCACGGTCAGCATTTGCACAAGCACAAATTAACAGCATTGGCTCCTCTCACGTCGCCCTTGCTATCGCTAATCTGCTTATCGACGTTGTGGTTGCCGAGTATCTCGTTGACTGTTCGGATGTGAGCCACATGTTCTGCGCAAGAATCATTCGGGGCCCTTTTTACCTTTCCGGAGGACACCCGGCACGTTCTTGTGGATATAAATGACCTAGAGGCAATTAGTTGGTCCTTGTGAGCTCGAGGATCTTGCTAAAAGCTCACTCTTGCGTGGTTTGGTTCGTCCGGGGTCAATGAGCGTAGGTTGACCTCAGGCATGTTGACGCTGCCCAGAGTGCTGCCCTGGTTGATATAGCGGACCAAAGCCTCGCCAACTAAGAATCCCGGTTTAGCAAGGTGTTCGTCTCATAACAGACGGGAAATCATACCTTCAATGCCAATCGCCCTCTGTGCCTCTTCAGTGCTGCCACCAATATGCGGGGTGAGGATGATGTTCTGAACTCCACGCAGGTCCTCTTCCCACCCGTTCAAAGTATTGTTGAAGTAGTCGCCGTTAGCCCTCGGTTCGTTCGGGTAGACGTCAAGCGCGGCGCCGGCGATCTTGCCGCTGCGCATGGCGTTTATCAGGGCGGGAATGTCAACTACCGTGCCGCGACTGGCATTGATTAAGTATGCACCATCCTTCATCTGGGCCAACTGCGGGGCGGCAATCATGTTCTTGGTCTCGGGTAGCTCAGGCACGTGCAGAGTCACGAAATCGGCCTCGTTGAGGAGCTGCTCCAGAGTGGGCACTTGTTGCGCGGTGCCCATGGCCATCAAGTTTACGACATCGTAGTAGATCACTGACATACCCATAGCTTCTGCCAGTACCGACAACTGCGAGCCAATGTGACCATAACCGACGATACCTACAGACGTCGTTAAACTTTAGGTTGCAATGCACAGAGACGACGGGGGTGGGTATACGAACCGAGAGTCTTGCCACGAATTTCCCAGCACTTGGCGCTCACCTTATTCCAGGTCCCATTGTGCATCTCATTTGATCGGTCGCCGAGTTGACGGGCAAGCGTGATTATCTCTGCGATAACCAGCTCAGCCACGCTGCGAGAATTGGCAAAAGGTGAGTTGAAGACTGCAATGCCATGATGAGCCGCGAAGTCCAGGTCCACTTGGTTGGTGCCGATGCAGAAACAGCCAATGACGAGCAGGTTCTTCGCTTCCTCGAGGACCTTTGCTGTCAGCTTCGTCTTTGATCGGATGCCAATGACGTGGACATCTCTGCCGACTGGGTCAGCGACTGGCGTGGGCAATCTAAAGGAATAAAAGGTTCAAGGGCGGTTGGATGGAAAAGGAGGTCATGGTCGTCCCCAAGCCCGTATTGCCTGGCACAACAGGGGGTGACCCCGTGCTTGCAGAACTTACCTAATTTTCTCAATTAGCTGGTCTTCAGGTAGAGAGGATTTCAAGGCCTCCACTTGATAGCCTTGGGCCTTGAGCATATCCTTGCCGCTCTGGTTGACATTTTCGAGGAGTAGGATCTTGATGTCCTCGGTGTTGAAAGGCTTAAGCTGTTTCTCTAAACGACGTAGAGCCCCGCCCAAGCTCGATGGCGGGGAGTGGAAAGTCGTTGACGGAGACACACTCAGGTGATGAGATGGATCTGTCTGTGAGCGCACTGCGATGTTCCTTGCTCCCGACATGATGGCTTCCCTTGAGGTCCTGGTCGGTTGTTTCTTGTCTGTTTTACCTCTTTCCGTTCTATATCCTACTGAAGATGTTAGAATTTGTATGTTTGAAGTATTAGTTCTAAGTCTCTGGGTGTGAGTAAGTTTAACTCCTTTTTATGTGCGGGCCAGTCGAGAGTTGAGTCAGAGCAGTGCTTGAGATTCCAAAAAAATCGCAAATTGCAAATTGTAATAACGTGAAAGCACTTATTGCGAGGCTAGGATTTTTGTTTGCGCAATGGCGCTTACTCTAGGTAACTTTGCAGGTATCGTACTATATTCCAACCACGAATGCAGAGGTGGCTTTAGGTAAATAACTGTCGAGTTTTCGGCGGTTGTGGGCGAGGTACATAGTTGGCCTGTGGAGGCAGAATTAATGGGCTACAGTGATCGATTAAACCCACTAATAAGGCCAACTGTCTCATGTATGTTTACTCGAAATTTTCAATATTCTGCATCTTACTGCACTGCTGTCCAACAGCACCACCTGAACTCACAGGATGTTACATTAGAGAACACACATACATCCTAGCTGGTGTATGGTCATAGGTGCCTGCATGTAAATAGTAAGGTTATATACACTGGTACACCTCGAGCCGGGTTGGGTAAGGAACATGCCGAATCGGACGCACTTGGTAAGTCGTACGTTATATCAAATACCGTAAGATGGGCGAGCACGAAAGTCCAATGGAGCAGCTACATAGGCCAGGTGGCTGCCATGCCATACGTGAGCCGCTCTGCAAAGAAAAAGGTCCCTCGACTTCCGACTCCGTCATCGGATTCCCACTCGGGAGCCACTAGTATAACCGCCGCTAGGGCGTCTTGCGGGACGATAACTCACACTCCCTGCAGGACAGCCAATTTCATATTCTCATGACGAATACAGTCAAAGTAGGGGGTTGAACAGCATGCGTGGATTTGTGCATGCGCTGCTAAAGTAGGAAAAGACGCCAACTACGCTTGATCTGATCCGGGTGAGGAGTGAAATATCTTGTACACGGATATATTCATGACGGTCCAGTCTCCCGAAAAGCAGTATATACACACACATACTATGCAAATGACGAGGGAGACATGGCCGCTGCTTGCTCTCATGCTCTGGATCCTGGGACGACAGGATAACTTCACTTCCCATTTTCAGAGTCACGACCTTGTTCCTCCGGATTCACCTGATTATATTGTCATCGTGTTGCAACCGACCCGCACACATGGTCCATGATAAGCTGTGACGGGAAACCAATGAGAAAACTATGACTCAATACAATACGAGATTCCGAAAACAACCAAGAACCTAGTGCGCGGATGCCAATCTATTTTGCCTTATGGCCGTAAAAGACCGAAGCCATGGTGCTTGCACCATGCTGGCAGGCTGACAAAAGCGCCTGCCTCCGTCTGCCGATGGACGGGAAAGCCTTTGGGACTGAAATTAACTAGCCCAACGGATCCGCAGCGGTGACTGCATGTCTTCCCCCAAAAGACGTTATTACGGGAGTGCCATAGAGAGCGAGGCGCGACCGTTTAGCTCTGTTTGCACTCAGCAGCCTCCTGCTTCGGTTTCGCAGCGTCATCCTATTCACCAGGTCAGCACATCCGCAGCTAGAAAACCGCGGCAAAACACGTTTGGTCAACTAACATCATCCTCAGACTCCTCTTCCTCGTCATCACGGTCCTCGCTTAAGTCGTCGTCGTCGTCTTCGTCTTCATCCTCGAAGCCCTCCTCGTCAATGTCTTCCAATTCCTCAAAGGCCAAAGCCTCGCCGGTGAACCAGTCGATGGCACGGGGGATCAGCTTCTCCTTGATGTCCTCGCCTAGCTGGTAGTCCAGCTCCAATCGCTCCTCGATGTCAGATGCGGCATCATCCTCGTCATCCTCGGTAGGGGCTTTGGGAGGGGAGAAGAAGTTAAAGAATGATTCGGTAGGGACGGTCTTCTTGACGATGCGGGTTTGCTTCGTGTCTAAGGACGGGTTAGTAGCCAATTCCTGGATCGCTGGGCTCCCCGGGATGACTTACTCTTATTCCTCTGCTTCTTGCTCTCAATACGAACAGTAAGATCCTTGCCCTCCTTCCAGTTGATCTTGTCACCCTCAGCATGGTCGTAGATGAAATCACCACCGTAGCCACTCTCGTTTTGGTAGTAGTAAGTCTTGGTGATCGTCTTGTTGGTGAAGTATTCGTTCTCGGCGAAGTCAAACAGAAGACGGAATCCGGGCTTGTCTAGGTATTCCATTCGGATATCGGTCAGATAACGCAGCGCACCCTCATCTCGGTCGGTGATCATCTCAGCAAGAGATATCTGATTCTTCATGGCGGACAGCCAGAACTCAGGGATACCGGAAACCTTCTCAGCACCCTCAGCAGGCTTCTCCTCGGTTTTCTCGGCCTTGTCGGCGGCTTTGTCACCCTCATCGCCCTCCTCAGATTCTTCCTCACCGGCCTTAATCTGGTCCTCAGAAGGCTCGGCCTTGCCGTTGACGATCTCGGCACGCTTCTCATAGAGCGGTGTAAATTTAGCGAAGTACTTCTTCTCTAGTTGAAGGACCTCCTCTTGGAATTCGGCCTCGAGCTTGGAGTGCTCTTTCTGAATGCCCTTCAGGCCAGCAACACGGCGGCGGACAGGAGCTGGTAGTGACTCAATGTAGCCTGAAGACCGGCCAACAAGAGAGCCAAGCCGACCCTGGATCATCTGAACCAGCTTGGGATTCTGGGCAAAGATGGAAGCGGCGGCAGCACGGTCGAAATCCTCTGCGCCAAAATCATGGTAATTAGCAACCGCGATCCTAATGATTCCACCTAAGATAGGCTAAACGGTCCGGGTTAACTTACCCTCCTTGATACTTGCAACGCCAGGTTGCTGGGCATGACTGGAGATGGGTGCATTGCTGGCAGGCGTGTTCTGCGGGGTACTGAATCGCGATGACAACCGTTAGCATGAAGGCGGGAAAACACCATGAGATCAATAAAACGGCGAGGCGGATGAAATAGAAGAGTGTACTCACGGCGCAGCGACGTCCGGTCGTCGATTCTTGATGGGTTCCGCCATTGTTGCTATTTTCCTTGCGCGGCTGCTACGGGATGAATCGGCGAGGGAAGTTTGATATGGGAGAAGATGCAGTTCGCAGTTCTCTGAGAAAAAAAGGAAGTCTTTATCTTAGTGGGGACAGGGTCTCACACAGACAAAAAAAAAGTTGAGGGGAAGGTGGACTTGGTTACTAACGGGGAAGAAAGACGCCCGGTCGCAACACCCGCCTGTAGAGTGTGATAGAAGGCAGAACGCAATTAAGCCCAGTTCAACTCACGTCCTGAAGAGAACAAGAATTGTGAGGGAGAAGTGGCGACGAAGATGAGCGACCGATGTGTGAGGCGAAGTGGTGAAAAAAGAGTTAAATTCAGAGTCGAGACCGAGGAGGGTCATTAGTGGGGACAGGTAAGTCTACCCAGTAAACCTTTAGTGACAGCGATAGGCAAACTTGTGAAATTTGGTGAGCCGTGGGGCATTGACCAGCACTAAGGCGAGGGACGCTAATGTGGCGTTCCAGTCAGACTACACGTAAAGTCGGCTAAATTCACCGTCTTGCCCGACAGGCACCTAACCAATGCACGTGTATGCTTTGAGTACTTACAACTCAGCGCGTATCCAATCGGTAAGATGAAGTACCTCCTTACAGAACTGCAAAGCCTGAATGCATGTTTCTATTTACTTCCACGTTTAAATAAGATAGAGGTGGCTTGCTAAGGTCATAATCATTCTTCTACTTCAGGTGCTATGCAGGAACAAAGAGAGTATCTAGATGCAAGGAAACGATACCGGCAGATGCAATAACACAGGGGTAGGGATGCCGTATTAGGAAGTGCCAGGACGAGATTCGTGACCATAACAGTACAACCGTAGCAAATGCAATATGCTATATAGGGTTTCCCCAAAAACTTTCTCAACGGAAAGCCCAGGATATGAGAACTTGATGACAACACCATGTCCTTCGAACCACCTAATACTGAAATCTCCTTCCTAAATTCTGTACTCGTGAAGCCCTTTAAATTATACATGTAGGTAGCTCTGCTCACATACACACTTGATAATAGGTTTGTCTCGTCAGCCGCAATCCGTCGCTAGAAACCCCTGCAGACACTGTTCAGAAATAGGGAGGTACAAGGCTACTTGTTGGGTTGCTGATGGTCATCCGGCTGGAACTCTTGTCCCGTCACCTCTTACGGACTTTAAGGGTGCTAGATAGTCCTGGTCCGAAGGAGTGTGATGTCCAACCGCATCAACAGTAATGATATCTTGCTCACCTCTGAGGGAGAGAGACCAACATCCCCTTGGCACCTATGTTCTGCAGTGCCCAGTTGTCTCTGATTGTCTACCTATTCAGAGAAGAGTATACACTCGGCCTAGGGCTCAGTGAGTACCAAACGTAGGTGCAGCCTTTTAAGGAGCACTTGCCATTGGGCATTTGCTGCCTTGCATACTTATAACTTACGTAAAGGTCGACCTCCGTGCTCTCTATAATATACCTAGACTGGACATACATGCGTGCAAGGCCATGGGCGCAGATGTACTTGGTTTGTTACCATTTACGGCCAGCCGGCCAAGCTAAAACAGCCATAAGAACTCCAGTTGGGAGCTCACCCGTATCCGTATTCCGTATGGAACTACCTGTTACATAGGTAGCTTCCTTCTATCTGACCGATGTCTGTGAGCATGGAAGCCATGTGTTTGTTATATCTACATAGGTGCTAGCTTTGACGAACCTGCACAGCAAAGTGGTCGAAAGGCATCAGCAAGAAGTGACAAAGGCGATTACCCACCCTTTCTAATAGTCCTTGCTTCTACTCCATACACTCCAAATAACTGGTTCGCCTAGAGTTTCCATACTCGCTTTTGGCATGGCACACTCAAGCCACAACTACACCAAGCTTCCATGTCTTATCCGATAGAGGGCGATAAGGCGCCAGTAATAACACAATGTCTAGAGGTTCCCGTTGCCGCGTTACCTAGGTACCTAAGAAATGGAATGCCTTGCTACAAATTTATTGGCTCCATTTGCGACAATCTACAAAAACTCGGACCCACGACTGGAAAATTGTTATGGCTGACACCTTACCGCCCTGTATTGGATAAGACGGATATATACTATATATAAAAATATATATATATAAATCCAAGACTGACTGTCGTAATCCCCACAGTGGCTCTATCTGGCCAGTCACCCTGCCATAACAGCCTTGGTGATGTTATTGTATTATTAGGTGCGTTTTAAATCTATCGTTCAGGTTTTACGTATTACGCTGTAGCTTCTTCAGGTATAAGCTGTATAAAACTCAATTTTTGTATTTTACTCTTCGAATTGTAGCCCAGATTTCAGATAAATGTCGGTAAGTGGCTGGGGGCCCACCTGTTGGCCTATCAAAAGAGCTGTGTGGGTGACGTACTTTTAGCTTATCGCAACATGCTGTAGACAACGAGGTCGGCATCGAGAAGTCTATGTACCGGTCAAGCACGAAGTCGAATCTATGACCGCCCAAGTGTCGTATACATGAATTACATGATGATCTACGTGTGATATTTCAATGCCCTTCACTTCGCTGGCAATCAGTATCACACAATGGAGCGTTCCATGGCTGGGAGTGGTGCGGAGCCGCAATTGCAAACCAGGCGTAGCAATGGTCAAGCCACGTTGTATGCGCTGAACTCGAACCGGAGCAGCTCAAGCATATTCGAGGATGTCGAGATGGCTCAGGATGAATTATACTCCGGACCTATGGCCGAGAGTCTTCCCACAAGCATCTCCGCCTTCACCCACCGCCGCCAACGTGCCGACTCGACAACGAGTTTTACCTATTACAACGAGGACGAAAATCAAGATTCACGGGAGGGTATCGGGGACGAAGACGGCGCCGTAATCTATGATGATGATGGCGATATCCCTTTCGATTTGGAAGAGGAGGATCAGATGGTGGACGAGGAAAGTCCTGGCGCCGGGCTCGAAAATGGTGACGCTCAGGAGGATTACGCCGATTACGCGCAGAGGAGGAGATCCTCCACGCAATCGAGAAGCTCTGTTCATGCCAAGCTCCTTCGATCCGACAGCCTTGCCACAGATGCTAGCTCTCGTGCTCGTGGTTACAGCGATCGCCACGGTCATGGTCGTGTAAGCCAAAAGCTGCGTATGGTCAACGAGGATCTTACTATCGTCATAGCTGGCTTTCGCACTAGCAGGCTGGGCTACGTCGCGTACATATTTCTCTGCGTTTCCACGTTAGGGTTGGCTTATCTTCTCCTCCGGTGGCTCCCTCGATGGCTTGTCAAGTTGACGGGTGCGCCCGCTCCTCTCAGGGAGAGCGATTGGGTAGTCCTCGAGGTGGGTCGTCATGTTCTAATGCCTAAACTCTGCCTAGGCCGTATTGGATGAACTCTGACCGAGCTATAGAATCAATGGGGGGAGATGGCTGTTCTTCACGTCCATACAAGTGCATACGATCGCCCACTTTCTACGGTATTTGGGGCACCTGAGAAGCTATTCGCTCAACTACTAGATGAAGACGCCGACCCCTTACTCCCTGAACTCCGCATCCTCAATTATCGCTACGTAAGGTTCTTCTTCCACCCCCTGAAGGACAAATTCCTCATTTGCACCGGGTGGAAAGACCCGGCCTGGACACACGTTCGGTCAGTCCGGGCGGGTATCAGTGGCGACGAAAAAGACGAGCGAGAGCGTGTTTTCGGTACCAACCTCATCGATATTGAGCAGAAGACCATCCCCCAGTTGCTCGTGGACGAGGTAGGGCACCAACCCACGACAATGGCTAGCATCGCTCATCATCCTAGGTTTTCCACCCCTTCTACGTCTTTCAGATCGCCAGCTTGATTCTCTGGTCTTTAGATCAATACTATTACTATGCAATTTGCATTTTCCTCATGTCTGCCGGCAGCATCATCGCTACTTTGGTGGAAACACGCGCGGTACGTTCTATGTGTGCTGCTGACAATTCCTGCTAGCTGACACCATGTAGACTATGAGACGCCTCCGCGACATCTCCCGCTTCGAATGCGATGTGCGAGTTCTCCGCGATGGGTTCTGTATGTGAATTTCTCGATGTGCCTTGCGTGTTGTCCTTCTAACAGAGTCTAGGGGATTACGTCTCGTCCAGCGATTTAGTTCCGGGCGACGTGTACGAAATCAGTGACCCAAACTTGACCCATTTCCCCAGCGATAGCCTGTTACTCAGCGGCGACTGTATCGTGAATGAGAGTATGCTCACTGGAGAATCTGTGCCTATCTCCAAAATTCCCGCCACAGACGATACCTTGCGCGCTATGGACTTATCAGCTTCGACAGTCTCATCTGAAACAGCCCGCCACTTCCTGTTCTGTGGGACGAAAATAATTCGTGCGAGACGGCCACAAGATGACAGGGACGATCAGGCTGTGGCGCTTGCCATGGTCGTGAGGACAGGATTCAACACGACCAAGGGTTCCCTGGTGCGGTCGATGCTCTTTCCAAAACCGTCAGGGTTCAAGTTCTACCGCGACTCTTTCCGGTATATAGCTGTCATGGGATGTGTTGCGATTCTTGGATTTATCGTGTCGTTCGTCAACTTCATTCGCCTTGGCCTCGCTTGGCACTTGATAGTTGTCAGAGCTTTGGACTTGATCACAATTGTCGTCCCCCCTGCACTCCCGGCCACGCTCACAATCGGGACCAACTTCGCGCTGAGCCGCCTCAAAAAGAAGCAGATTTTCTGCATAAGTCCGCAGCGGGTCAATGTCGGTGGAAAGCTAGACGTCATGTGTTTCGACAAGACAGGGACCCTTACCGAGGACGGGTTGGATGTGCTAGGGCTCCGGCTAGCCTCCAGGTCGACGAAGCGATTTGATGAGCTTGTAACCAAGGCGTCTACTTTGGTACCTCTTCATTGCTTGGAATACAGAGCGGACGACAAATACCGAAACAGCCGTGCTGCACTATTCACCATGGCCACTTGCCACTCGCTCCGATCCGTCGATGGCGAACTTGTTGGCGACCCCCTAGATCTCAAAATGTTTGAGTTCACGGGCTGGACATTTGAAGAAGGAAATCAAAGTGGCGGTGGAGATCTAGATGACGAAGAACAAGGGGGTCTGTCCCCTTCGGTTGCCCGACCCCCTCCAGCACCACTGTATGACACCGACCTCTATGGGACTCCCCAAGGGCGAAATGGGCCTATTGAACTCGGGGTGCTGAAATCCTTCGAATTTGTATCGCAACTGAGAAGAGCCAGCGTCATTGTCCGCAATTTCGGCCAACAGAGCGGGGATATTTACGTCAAAGGAGCTCCGGAGTCGATGCGCGAGATATGTCGACCGGAAAGCCTGCCTGATGACTACGAAGAGTTGTTGTCCTACTACACCCACAAAGGATACCGGGTCATTGCGTGCGCAACTAAGCATATCGCGAAACTCCCATGGGTTAAATCCCAGAAAATGAAACGCCAAGACGTCGAGGCCGATCTTGAGTTCGTAGGGTTTATCATCTTTGAAAACAAGCTCAAGCCCACCACAGAAGCTGTTTTGAAGGAATTGAGACAGTCCAATATTGGCTCGATCATGGTAACAGGAGATAATATCTTGACAGCAATCAGTGTCGCAAGAAACTGCGGCCTGATCGACAAAGATGCACACTGCTTCGTACCCCATTTCGTCCAAGGCAACAATCGAGATCCCAATGCTCAGCTGCAGTGGGAAAGTATAGACGATAGTGCATTTCAACTTGATAGCCGAACGCTACTGCCGCTGCCTCCGCCCTCACAGCGCGACGCGTCGCTGCCTTATGACATTACAAAATTAAGGGACTACACTCTCGGGATTGGCGGTGACGTCTTTCGATGGATAGTCGACTTTGCGCCAAACGAGGTTACACAGAAGATGCTTGTGCGTGGCAAAGTTTTCGCTCGCATGTCCCCGGACGAGAAGCATGAGCTCGTCGAGAGGCTGCAGAGCATCGATTACTGCTGTGGCTTCTGCGGAGATGGCGCGAACGACTGTGGAGCGCTGAAGGCAGCTGACGTCGGTATATCTCTTTCGGAAGCGGAAGCATCCGTTGCAGCACCATTCACATCGAGGGTGTTCGATATCCGATGCGTACCAGATGTCATACGGGAGGGCCGGGCCGCTCTGGTGACTAGCTTCAGCTGCTTCAAGTACATGAGCTTGTATTCGGCTATACAGTTCACATCTGTCAGCTTCCTATATGCGTCAGCTTCTAACCTGGGGGATTTCCAGTTCCTCTTCATCGACGTTCTTCTCATCTTACCGATCGCTATCTTCATGGGTTGGTCAGGGCCGTTCCCAACTCTGAGCAAAAAGCGGCCGACGGCGGACTTGGTCTCGAGGAAAGTCCTCACACCCTTGCTGGGGCAAATCGCTATTTGCATTCTTATCCAGGCTGCCGCATGGTTGATCGTCCGCGAACAAAGCTGGTATAAGCCGCCACACGTCAACCCGGATAAGTCCAATATCAAGAACTCGGAAAACACGGCGTTGTTTTTGGTGTCATGTTTCGAATATATATTCATAGGCGTTGTCTTGAGCGCTGGGCGCCCCTTCAGGCAGCCCATGACCCAGAACTGGCCGTTCATGGCAACCATTGCGACGGCACTCGCCATAACCGCCTACATGATCCTATCACCAGCACACTGGTTGGTGAAGCTGATGCAGTTGACTCCTATCAGCTCGGCTTTCAAAGCCAGCCTATTCGTCCTCGGCGGTACTTATCTACTAACTGCGTGGATTGCCGAAAACTACGTCTTTCCCAGCGTTGCTCGATGGCTTGGCCAAGCGAAATTGGCTCTCACAAAGCAAGCCAAGAAGCGGAAAGAGTACAAACTCATATTAGAGCGCACACGGACGTGATTGGCGCTTTTTTCGCAATTAGATTATGTTTATTGTATGGTAAATTGTCTAGGAAACATACTATATGTATTACTAGAAGCTGGTATCAGTTCAATTCTACGAAAGAGAAAAGATTCAAAATACGAGCCTACGTCGGCCTCTAGTCGGAGAATAAGTTGGCCATCGTGTTAGGGGTTGCTTCCTGCATGCCCGTTTCTGGTTCTTCGTATCCTGAAATCTTGCGCGTTCTGAAAAGAGTATGAAATGCAGTTCAGCACGCTTGACGATAGTCCGCCCTCCCGTGTATCCAAAGTAGCGAAAACCAGGGCCCTCTTCCGCGTCCTACACATATGCAAAGCTGAATGTGAAAGAGAGCATGGTTCGTTGTAGCGGTAGAAGGTGTGGCTGGTGAGGTCGTTATCCACATCAGCGGGGCTAAACAGGTACATACACGTGTGTATCTTAAGTTAGTGCTTCGTACGTACCTACCACTTCTTACGTGCCTCTACCTACAGCTTCCCATGAGGCTGACCAGGCTGAAGCTTGCCCGCGCGTCTACCACCACCCACCAGAGATAGTGGTATATCCACAAAGCATCACCACCGAGGACACCGACAATCCCGTCTCCATTCCTTCAACACTTCTTCCAAGAACCGAACCAGGCCCTGCAAGATGTAGGCTTTGCTCTTCCTGTCGAAACCGAAGGGCTCTCAACTGACATCACCAGGGAGGTACTACTGGGCATCACGGGCAAGGACTTCACGTTAGTGGCAGCATCCAAGGCTGCGATGCGTGGAGCCACCGTTTTGAAGGCATCCGACGACAAGACGCGACAACTGAACAAGCACACCCTCATGGCCTTCTCGGGAGAGGCCGGAGATACCAGTATGTTTGCTCACGCCTTCGTCTCCCCTCTCACTTTCCCTAGAATAAAAGGATGCATCATAGCCCGCTAACAGCAATACTATAGTACAGTTCTCGGAGTACATCCAAGCGAACGCTCAGCTCTATTCGATGCGCAATGAGAGCGATCTCTCGCCGACTGCCTTGGCACACTACGTCCGAGGCGAGCTGGCGTCGAGCCTGCGGTCACGGAAGCCCTACAACGTCAATCTCCTGCTGGGGGGTGTCGACCCCATCACCCACAAGCCGAGCTTGTTCTGGCTGGATTACCTTGCGTCGCTGGCGCCCGTCCCCTACGCGGCTCACGGATACGCACAATACTACTGCCTCTCGATCCTAGACAAGCACCACCACCCGGACATCACGCTCCACCAAGGTATCAAGCTACTGGAGCTCTGCACAGATGAACTGAAGCGGAGAATGCCCATCGATTTCAAGGGCATGACAGTCAAGGCCGTCACGAAGGACGGGGTCGTGGACATAGGGTTCAACGACGACAAGGTGGTTAAGAGTGCTTGAGGGCAAACGGGCAGGTTAGTGGGACGTGGCCGCCATTATTCTATACCATTAGAGGATCTGGGCTACCGAGTCGGTAATGAATACCTGCGATAACGAATAGTCGGCTTTGCATGGGTATGTGAGGTTCGTATTTGACCGTCCAGACCCGCAATGAATTTACGATGCGACTTATGTCAGGATGTGTGGCGCTTCTGCCTACTCGAGCAAGTAACTCCCCCTTGCGTGAATGTTTTCGGTCTGGAATGCTCGAGGAATATAAAATCCCATCCCCACGAATGCCGTTGGTATCATATTATAACGCTTGGGACGTTGACCCAGCAGCTACTTTTGAGAGTTTCGCTTTAGCAGCTCTAGGGGTAATGCAATGATACAGAATAGGCCATACGGGGAACATTGACTGCGACAAAAGCGGTGTAAAACATTGCTAAACTTTGATTCCCACCCCCAAGCTTCAAATTCAGACACGGCGGTGTGAATTCCTGCATGATCCTCATGTCCTCCTTGTAGGTCATTGGTAAATCGTAGCCAATCTTGCACAGGCCCTTCGGGTACGTAGCTAACGGTGCAGATGAGGTCGGTCCCTTGGCCGAGTGGAATTGGGTACGTCGGAAACTTCAAAAGGACGTACGTAGTACTATGTATGTAGGTTTAAGCAGGTGGCTTAGTATCGCTGCGTACCTTGCAAAAGAGTTCTGAGACGGGATGCAGATTCTAGTCGGTATACCACATGGTAACAGATAATGATACATAACTTAGTGTATTAGTATACTCCTTTTCCGCTCTCGTTGACCTGTTCCGTTTTGTTCGCCTTTCTACAAGCCGGTTGGGAAACAATGTATGATGCGATTTCACGGTGTCCCTTGACGCTTCTTTCCCCGCTCTCTTTTTGTACTGCGTCAGCAGCTGTTGGCAATTGCATGCATGCTATTATTACCTGCCTATCCAATTTCTATAAGGCTGGCTATAAGTTTGAGGGATTGACAGAGACGACGTCAAATGCTGACATTATTTGCCACTCATCCATGTCAGTAACAACATATGAAAGCATAGCGAAAATATCGACGCATGCTATTTTAATCGTTGAGTTCAATCCAGGACACCCAGGACCTAATATGCAGACGCTAGGAAGGTAGCCCACTCAGCCACTGCAGCGTTGACTCATTGGGATGACTCGGGTTGAACTTGTATATCCCCATGTATATTGTAATAGATGGTTGCTTTCAACTCCAGTAATGGTAATGGGCTACTGCCTATACGTAGTGTACCTGCTGTAGGTACATAAGGGTTTGAATCTGGATCTGGGTGAGATCAGGCACACATTAGAAACGCCTTGCCTGCTATCCGAAACCTGACCCCACAAGCACGACTGGGCGGGTGATGAGATGTACCTACCTATGTACCTGAGGTTGAAATCAGTTACGCATGCTGTATGCGCAAGTACCGCTATACCTGCGCCCATTGCCTCCCTACCACCTCTCTCTAGGGATACCTAGGGTAATCTATAAAGGCGCTATAGGCGAGCCTGAAAGCGTCAGTCATCACTCACACAAAGTGCTCTGGTGACCCGCACTTTGATGGCCACACAAAGTACTTGGGTGGGCCCTCACATGCGCATGTACGTACTTCAGATGTAGAATCCAGGGTCTTTTCTCAGGACCTCTTCCAGCCTCTATTAACGTACATAGTTGTACGCTATATGCATGGATGTGCGGGATGTCATCCATACGGTTAATCAATCTTCTTTGATTTTGCCATCAAAATTCAATAGCATTACATACATAGACTGATAGATACGGTACCTCCTTGCGTAGCACTGCAATTTTCACCCACTCTCACTTCTGTTGCCCCACCCACGGCTTGGTCAACCACTAAAACGTTAGGAAATTTAGGTGGGAAAACGAACCCTGACACCACTGGGACCCTTGTTCTTTCGCCTCCCCAAACCAAAAAGAAAAAAAACTCGTCCATCAGTTTATTAATCTCCCCCCTCCCTTCTCTACCCTCATCGAGACCCTTCCTTTTCCCTCACACCCCCATATCAAACACTGGTCTTCCTCTCTTTCCTTTCGAAAAGATCTGATTTTTATTTCTTTCTTTTCCAGAGGAATCTTGGGACACGTTTACACTTTCCACAGGTGATAGAAGAGTGCGCTTTTGATCTACCGGCACATTCATTTCATCACCCACGAGTAACGTCTCTACTTAATAATTCTCATCGAGAGCAGGGGCAAAAAGCAGCCATTTTCTGTTTTGTGCCTTTCCTCTTCTTCAGGGTCAATCATCTTTCACGATCGCCCTGGACTACCGTTTATTGGAACAGCACAGCATTGCATCTCCTCGGTTCTTCCTTCTCATCTTGGGAGCCTTGAGATCTATTTCCATCTGTTCCCCATCATCCGGTCTTTCTCAGTACCTGCCCGAGGAAATCGTCTTACTTCCTTTCCTCCACGCAGAGACAGCACCTGGTTCGGTTTAATAGGAAGAAAATCTTCTTCTCTTTCCGTACCTGTCGATATCCGTGACTACAACAAACCATCAATCCCTTCTACGAGCCGAAATACACCCCGTCAATTCATTCTTGACGACAACTTCCCAACATGGCTGATCAACTCAACATGGGCGGCTTGAGCCTGGCCGACCAGCAGCAGGGGCCTCCTCAGCCTCGTTCCTACATACCTCCCCACATGCGAGGCAAGATGGGTGGTGCTAATAACGCCATGGGCCCGGGTCCAGCTCCTGGTCCCGCTCCTGGTCCCTCGCCTGCCGCTATGAACGGACTGAACAACAGTGCCTGGGCTGGGTAAGACTTCCCATTTAATATTTCCTATCTCCACCACGCATCCTAAAGCTCTTAACCGCCAACATTGAATCTTATCTGAAATTCCCTTCTCCCACATTGACCACCTGCTAACCTCTAGTCTTTCTAGTAACAACAGCTACGACGCTCGTCCTGCCCCTGGAGGCTGGGCTGGACCTAACGGACCTGGCCCCGACGGACCTAACCCTGGCTTCCCTCCCCAACGTCATGGTCATCAAGGAGGCTGGAATAACAGGCCTGCCTTCGATCGCAACGCGTACGGCAACCCTGGTGCCGGCGGTGGCGGTGGCGGCCATGCCAGAGGTTCTGGAGATGGACAGTGGCGCGACGGGAAACATATTCCTGGCCCCCCAAATCCTCGCATGGAGCGTGAGCTTTTCGGCCTTCCCGACGACCCGTCTAAGCAACATACTGGCATCAACTTCGAAAAGTACGATGACATCCCTGTCGAAGCTTCCGGTCACGATGTTCCCGAACCAGTCTTGAGTTTCAGCAACCCTCCCCTGGATGATCATCTGCTCCGCAACATCGAGCTCGCGCACTACAAGGTTCCTACTCCCGTCCAGAAATACTCCATCCCTATTGTCATGGGCGGCCGTGATTTGATGGCTTGCGCCCAGACTGGTTCTGGAAAGACGGGCGGTTTCTTGTTCCCCATCCTTTCGCAGGCCTTCTTGACTGGCCCCTCGCCGATGCCCGTCGGCGCTGCCGGTGGCGGCTATGGCCGTCAGCGTAAGGCTTACCCCACTTCGTTGATTCTCGCCCCGACCCGTGAGCTTGTATCTCAGATCTACGACGAGGCCCGCAAGTTTGCCTACCGATCTTGGGTTCGACCATGCGTCGTTTACGGCGGTGCCGACATTGGAACCCAGCTTCGTCAAATCGAGCGCGGATGTGACTGCCTGGTCGCTACTCCTGGACGTCTTGTTGACCTCATAGAGCGAGGTCGCATCTCCCTCCAGAACATCAAATACCTTGTTCTCGATGAGGCTGATCGAATGCTCGACATGGGTTTCGAGCCTCAGATTCGCCGTATTGTCGAGGGTGAAGATATGCCCAGCGTTCAGAACCGCCAGACGCTCATGTTCTCAGCCACCTTCCCTCGTGATATTCAGATGCTGGCGCGTGACTTCCTCAAGGACTACGTCTTCCTCTCGGTCGGTCGTGTCGGCTCGACATCCGAAAACATCACTCAGAAGGTTGAGTACGTCGAAGACGTCGACAAGCGCTCTGTTCTGCTGGACATCCTGCACACGCACGGTGGCGGACTTACTCTGATTTTCGTCGAGACGAAGCGCATGGCCGACTCCCTCTCCGATTTCCTGATCAACCAGAACTTCCCTGCGACCTCGATCCATGGTGACCGTGGACAGCGTGAGCGTGAGCGTGCCCTAGAGATGTTCCGCAATGGCCGATGCCCCATCTTGGTTGCCACGGCCGTCGCTGCCCGTGGGTTGGATATTCCCAACGTTACCCACGTCATCAACTATGATCTTCCCACTGATATTGACGACTATGTCCACCGCATTGGTCGTACTGGGCGTGCAGGCAACACTGGACACTCGACCGCCTTCTTCAACCGTGGTAACCGTGGTGTCGTGCGAGAGCTTATTGATCTCCTGAAGGAAGCCAACCAAGAGGTACCGGCTTTCCTTGAGACTATTGCGCGGGAGGGCTCCTTCGGTGGTGGTGGCCGTGGTGGCCGATCCGGCGGACGCGGCCGTGGCCAGGCTGGTAACCGCGACTTCCGCAAGTATGCTGGCGGCGGCGGCGGCGGTGGCGGCGGCGGCTCCGGCTTCGGTGGAGGCTTCAACGGTCCCCCCCAGAGTGGATTTGGTGGTGGCTACGGCGGCCCCCCTCAGGGAGGTAACTACGGAGGAGGATACGGCGGAGGCGCTGGCGGCTATGGCGGCGGCAGCTATGGTAACCCTAGCGGCCCTGGCGGCCAAGCCTCTTGGTGGTAATTTCTGCGTCCACCCGAAGGCATGGATTTCCCAGTTTCCTCTCGCCTTCCGAGAACTCGCGGCGGGTTGCAGCGGCTGAGGCTCTCCTTTGCCACGCGCACTCGTCTTACTGGGCAATGTTTCTTTGAGCTTACTTTTCCTTACGGTTTTTCTCATTTGCGCGGATTTTTCGGCATTTCTTCGACACTTCCCGGCATGCTCCTTTTTACGGCAGATATGACTTCCGGCCTCGGTCAGGATCGGCAGGTTCGAGTCCTCGGGCATAGGACTCTAGCATATGATAGACGGCAACTGTCTTTGTTTCGGCTGCAGCCCTCCCCCGCGCTTGATACCCAATAGACCAATGTGGGGAGGGCCACATGCGAGCAGCTGCATGAGACGCTTGGAGGCCATACTACATGCCTCGAAAAAAGATATCTTAGAGGGACTTCCATCCGATAGAAGTCGATTAGTCCTGCTGGATCAATCGGCTTTTCAGCAAGACGATGATGGTCTCGGGTTCGATATTACCTGCTTTTGCCTCTCGAAAGGGGCTCGGAACCTTCCTGCGGTTTACATAGGAAGGGGCGATGGACATTTGTTCGCCCGGCCGCGGTTTTGTTGATGACATACTCATAGACAAAAATGGAATTCTCGGTTCTCTGGTTGTGCAAGGCTCTTCCGAGAGAGGCTTCACCACGGCAAGGGGACTCTTTATCATAGAGGGCGATGACGATAGAATGGTCATCTCGGAAGCTCGAGGGAGGCACAAAAGGGCATCCCGGCGAGCAAGGCATAGGCATAGACATAGGCATAGACTCGTGGCCTCTGCACAAAGCAGGGCTCACTAGTTTCGGCCCTGATGTGCACTTTTCATGGTTTTGGCATGTGGAAAAGCTTAGGCATCCGTTTGCAAGGCGAGATGCAGGCAGAATGGATGTAGTGCTTTTACAGATAGCGGCCGAGAGTTTTCGAGGCCTTTCAGCTCTCTATGCTGTGGTGGACGCGTCATATAGATCCGCCTTCTGCGACGGACTGAGAACTCCCAATAAAAAAAAGACGCAATGTTCTCCGTTTTCACGGGATACGTTCTGCTTCTCTGAGCTCGAAGTGAATGGATGTGCCACTGAATCTAGTTTTAGTCCTGGTGTTGAGTCCAAACTAACTGTATGAATACTTCAAACCCAATTTCCAATATTAAACATACTGCTGCAGCCCAGCCTGCATGTTATATCGCCAAATGCTCGTAGCTTCGCTTTATGTATGCAATAAGTAGGTATGCTCCGGATGCACACGCATGACACGCAGGACCTGCTCTGTCTGCAACCCAAGATATTTTCTTCTGGCGACTATTCCATATGCTTCAGTGTAATAAGTGTCCTGTGAGTAGTTTGTTAACATATTCATCTTTCGAGGACTCCGAACGAATTCGAACTCCGGCTTTATTTATATTGTGTAACTAGGCGAGGTGGTGCTCAAGCCTCCGTGTACAAGGTGTGTATATCATACACGCCTGCTACGGCCCTGTTACAACTTTATATACAATGGCGTGTTTCTGGTTTATTCGCGGAATGGCCGGTTAAATTAACCTATCCTACAAGAAGTGGCAATTACACATGTAGAAACTTTGAAACCCTCTTTTCCGTCTTGAAATATCGCCTGGCGCGCTTTTTACGCCTTGGGTAAATGCAGGGAAGGTACATACCTGCTGTGGATAGTGGGTAAACGCAAATAAATCAATAACGAATTAACGATAGTAAATTTTTTTTGTAGTATTATTATATAAAGCAGAAGCTGGAGACTGCCGTAAGTTTCCTGGAATGTCCTGCGATTTTTCTAGGTTAAATTACGTGTAAGTGAATAGTCGTTGATATGGGGTTTCCCAACTATTTTGGCCAGAGCCTGGGAGATAACTCTATATGGTTGCCCGCCTACGGACCTAACGTTAGGTAGGTAGCAGGCTCTGGACAAAATTGCTGGGACACCCCCACACCCCCATACTAAAACGCGCCCAATTTCGGTTATATGTCTATATTTCACTCTCAATTAAATTAACGACGCATGGATGACAATAATTCTTCTTGGCGTTGTTATAAAAAGCAAGAGTTAGAAATTACGGTCAAGATTTCGGTATGTTTTTGCGACTTCTTGAGGTTAAGTTATGTATAAGTAAAGATGGTTGTTCATATGGGGTATAGGAGTGTGGGTGGTGGGGTGTCCCAGCAATTCTGTCCAGAGCCTGGGTAGGTACCAAAGGGTGTTGTATGTAGACTTATTGTACATGCCGCTTGACGTGCAAGGCTGAAGTTAGCCGAGTCGGAATTGAGTGGTAGTAACACGATCGGTTCCTTTATTTGAAGGACGCTGAGCGTCCCGTCTATCATCTCCAATCCAAACCGAGCAACTACCTAGCCTCGCGCCTCGATTAAATGCCAAGTTACCGGGTGCCTCCACGACTTTGAGAGAACCCTCCTTCTCCCTGGTTCATCTCCCTATCATATTCACATCTTACATTAGCAGCGTCGCCGTCGCGCTTACAACGCGGCACACGCGCTTGCACACATCATCGGTCTACTGCCCTAGAAACCGGGACACACCAACCTGTCCTTTTACCCGTTCTATTCAAGAAGTCCGCCTCGCGCTTTCGACAACCCGCCATCGTCGGTGCCGCGACAGAATTACCAACTAGACAACATGACGTCAAGGGAGGTGTCGCCGGAGGCCAGTCGCTCTTCGCGAGCATCTAGTGCAGCTCCGAGAGATGCCACGCCCGGCGGTAACTTCGAATCCAGCATGATAGAACCCGGATCCGGTCAAGGGACCAAGCGAGGAAAGTCGAAGGCTACCGCTCCCGCCGGCGCGACAGCCGCGGGCGGAGGCGGTCCATTTTCGGGAGCAGGAAAGATCAGACACCTCAAGAAAGAAGATGGCGAGCCTCTATGGAGACGAGACATTCAATATGACTTCCTTAGAGCCGTATTCGATGACGATACCAAGGTCTTCACCAACAACTATGAGAAGGGCAAGAACCAGAAGCAGAATTTCGCCGACCTGTACATCGACACTATGGCCCGGAGCAGCAAGACCAGCAAAGTTCTTCGCGACAAACTTCTTAGTGATCGGGAGGCCGCCAAGAGTATGGCTATGGTCTGTCTGCTGGTCAATGTTGGTCGGATGAATACCACCCTTAACTGTATTGTCTCCCTTCTTGTTCACTTCTAAAGCTGCTAGCGCTCTGCTCCTTCGATGCTAACCATACTAAAACTTCTAGTCTTCCCCGAGATGCGAGCTCAGCTCCGCACATATCACGCCATTCCCTCGTTGCAGGCTTATCAAGATGCCTCGGCCTACAAGCAGCTGCAGGATGCCCCCCGGTTGAAATCGATCCTGAAGGGCGCTGCCGAAGACTTGCCAGAACCTCGCGACCTGGGCGAGTTCAAGACGAAGGAGCCGCCACGCACGAACCCGGTCAACCTTATATTTCTCCTCTGCCAACAGGCATCTCATGTTGCCGAGCTGCATTTCCCCGCCGGGCTAGAATTCCACGACCTGGTCATGAAGACCAAGTACTCTAGCAAATCGAGGGCTAGAGGCTTCCTGTGGCTGATGTGGTTCTACCTCGAGTCTGACTTCACCGAAGAAGGTTGCGAGGAGAACCCGTTCGGTGCCGGTGTCGATTACGGCACCGATGTAGCAAACCAGGGGATTCCCAGGCTTGAAGAGTTGAGTCCTGATGAGCAAGCCTTGGAGAATATCGACCCTCAAGAGGAGCTTGACTTCGGCCGCGAAAAGCAGAGCCACCGGGCGAAAATCATCGCTGCGGACCAGGCATACATGGCCGACCATCAGACCAAGAGGGGTTCTAGGGGCAGGCTGATGGCCGAGGAGGGACCTACGGCTGCCATACTCCCCCGGATACGGCCTTCTAAACATGAATCTGACTTGGACAGCACTCGATCTACGCCGCCTCCGAGGGCACTGGCTCGCATTGGGGCCAACAGCATCGGGCGGCGGGGTGGTGCCGGTTTGAAATACCAGATCTTCGAAGGTTCATCTCCAGCAGGGGGTAGCCCTCACGTTGTTGACGGAATACTCCCACGGAAGCCGCGTCCTCCCACCGCGCACCAGCTGGCCGTGGAGCGGAACCGCAGCCAGCGAGTTGAGCATATACTTGACCGTGGCCTGCGCAGGGAGCACCACAAAGCCCGAAAGATCCGCCGGCAGGAGGGCATAGTCATGCGCGCAAAACGCCGCCTCGATGCAATGGGCGATCCCTTCGCTGACAGTGACGACGAAGAGTATAGGATGTTCGCGTCGGATAAGATCCAGCCAGCCTTCAGGGATAGAGGATTCGGCGGTCTTTGCCAGCTCAGTCTGGAGACCGATGACTTTGGTGAGGAGTTCACTTCATATGCAGCGTCGCTTAGAAGGGCCAACCGACGCCTAGTGCGCTGGCTCAATCGACCAGATGCAGGTGTTGTACTTCCTATGAAAAGACGCACAGTGGACCGCCTGTCAGATGATGCTACACCTGACAAGCAGACCGAGTCGGAGGGCAAGGGCGGTGCGGAAAAAGGGGAAACGACCAAGCCCAAGCTCAATGGCAACGCTAATGGCGATGTCCCCATGGAAGATGCCGACGACCTCGACGATATTTCCAAGGAACTCTTGGGCATTGGCAGCGGAGTCGAGGACGAAGAACTCGACGATGTCGACAAGACGCTCCTGGGCTTAGACGACGGTTCCGACGGCAGCGATAGTTAGGTTAGTCTACGCCAGCAAGCTACCGGAATCGCCTATCGGGTATCATAAATGAAGGGATGCCAAGAAATAAGGATGCGCAAGGCGTTGGCGGTCTGTAGGGAGTTATCACTGCACACATCATGTACGAATAGTAAAAAGTGAGGTATTCACAAATTATGGGAGCATGGAACGGACGGGATCGACTTTTATAGAGCTTTGCTTTAAAGATATTATCTGGTTCCCGGCAGCGCTTCTCCTGGAACCCTACCTAGTCCAGGTATAAGAGCAGTCATCCTACATCACACGGTCACTGGCTACTAGAATATAGCTATAGCACTGCTAACTACATTTACATGCCAAGCGACAATGCGTCCTGCTGTGCCGTGAGGAAGCCACCGGGCGATTGAGGCCTATTACTAATTCATCTGTGATGGCACATGACAGTCATGCAGCAACCCCGCGAAGAATGACAACCATGAAGACTTCTCTTCTCCTCAGCCTCTATGTAGCTCAACTGATCACCTTGCTCGTACGGCCTTGCAAGGGGGTATAAAAAAGAGTTGCGGCCTCAGGACATCGATTTGGCGGAGCGTCACTGTGTATGTAAGGAGAGATAGACCGAGGGTGGGAAATGGGGTGGGCGAGAGAAGTGAGAGAGGGATTCGAATTCGAATTTCTTCACTGTAATTTTCTGTGGATAAATTGTTCGGTACATCGCAGTTGGAAGTTCCTCCTCTCATATGAGTATGGTTCTCCTTTAGGAGTGTTTTGGGATAGATATCATGCTTAAAAGTCTACCCCAGAACGGGAATTTCAGTCCTCTCCTACGCACCGACTGTTTCATACCTACTTCAGGGCTCCTAACTTAAGGGGCTGGGTTTCTGACGACTACCCTGACAGACGAGACGGATAGTGTCTCTCGGTGGCCCATATACGATGCTTTCCGTGGCGGAATTGTAAGATAGAGAGTGCAGGATTAACCAGCAATGCCTATAACACGCATAGGTAGTCTATACACGAAGTATGTAGGTAGACGGCTACACACAGCGAGCGATCTACCGTGGCCTACTCCACTCTTTAGAGTAGGTACTTAAAGCCGGCTATATCCATAGGCCGTCCGTCACCGCCGCTTAGAAATGCATCCGCCTCTATGAAGCTTGGCGGTGATCTTGATTCATGAATAGTGCAAGAATCCCCACCCGTCGACAGGAATTATAGTGGATACGGTTCGGTTTGTAAGCCAAGCGACATCTCCGAGAGCCGATTTGCCCACGCGGTCCCGAGACTGAGGAATAGTTTGCTTCGCTCTTGCCCTTTTTCAGAAGGCCGGTAGGACGTGCACGAAGGGAAAACAAGGGCCACCGTGCTATTATACGAAATATGTCTCCGACGTCCAATAACCTTCTCTGCCTATGTAAGCAGGTTTGCGGCCCGCAGAGTCCAAGCATCATCCTTAAGGTGGGCGGGCAGCCTGTTTGGCGAGCATTGCAGTTTGTATCTACATACCTATGTAGTATAGATATGTAGAGCCCAAAAGCCATGTTTAGCATTCCAATCCCAACTACCTACATACCTACCTATACCTATGCCCCTAAGTGGTTATGCAGTCAGTGTTGTTGTAAAGACAGCCATCTGATAATGACTCTCCTATGATACATACACATACGTATATGCATGCAGGGAAATAACGTTAGTGCTCGAACTTCCCCTGTCCTGGGCCCGGTTTGCCATCCATGCTTCGCTTATAAACCGGAAGAACGCGGCATCCTTTTGTTCTCCGGTGGTCTCGGGTCACCGCTGATCAAGATATAGGATCTGTCCTTTCCTATTCGTTCGCACTGCTGTAAATAATTAAGTCCGGTACTGGCGTGGACTATAAAGGCTCCCCGTCCGGTGTGCGTCATCGATCCACTACATACATATATATCTTTTTTATACATTTATCTACTTGAGGCGGCGCTATCTCCTTCCGAGATACCCAGGTTAACTCCGAGCCTAACAAGACGCCTCTTGGCACCACCCCCCCTGGTGGTTCGACTGCGATAGAGCACTTATAGAGCTGGTTCGTGGAGACTTGGCATCTCCAGAGCGTCTATTCGGGCATGGCGAACGAGATGGAAGAAAAATCGGCAGGTCTTCCTAGGGATGACGATGCGGAGACAGGCTCGGTGCCGTCAACACCGTTGTCGCATTATGACGACCCCGAGGATGAGATCAGGAGGCAGGGAGAGTCCGACGAGAAGCGCGCCGAGAGGGAAGAGCTGAAACGCTCCCAGAGCTACGCAACCGACACGAGTGCTGTCACTCGCACAACTACGCGGCAGTCCGCGCCGTCGCCTCCCAAAAAGCCTTGGTATAAGACGCCGAATCCGCTACGATGGGGTTCTATCCCGCCAGTCCCCGCGGAGCGCCAGGTTTCGAGGGAATACGGGGCTAGTTTCTTCAGCCGCCTTACGTTCCATTGGATGGCACCCCTGATGAACGTAGGTAAGCCCTGCTTATACGAGTGCACCCCCTTCCGGTCGACGTCTGCTTACGAGGGAGGTAACTAGGTCGGGTACAAGCGGCCCCTGACAGAGAAGGATATCTGGGCCGTGAATCCGGATAGGGCCGCCGAGAAGTTGACGACCAAAGCGAAGGCGTCATTCGAGAGGCGGGTCAAGAACGGCGACAAGTATCCCTTACTATGGGCCCTTCACGAGACCTTCTTCTTCGAATTCTGGCTTGGCGGCTTTTGTTCGCTCGTCTCAACCATATTCCAAGTGTTTTCTCCATTCACGCTGCGCTTCCTCATCCAATTCGCCCAGGATGCCTGGAACGCGTCCCGGAACGGAGATCCGCCACCGCCGATAGGGCCTGGCGTCGGCCTGGCCTTCGGGGTGACCCTGATGCAGATCTGTCAGAGTCTGGGTATCACCCACTTCATCTACCGCGGCATGATAATCGGCGGCCAGACGCGAGCCGTCATGATTGGCTTGGTCTTCGAGAAGGCCCTGGTGCTTTCCGGACGGGCCAAGGCCGGAGGTAAGGAGATCACGTCTGCTCCTGTGGAGGAGGAGGGGAAGGAGGCCGAAAAGGAAGAACATAAAGAAAAGAAGGCAAACGCGCAGGCGTCCAAGGGAGCTGCGAAGAATGGCGAGAAGCCTGGTGTCGTCGGTGACGGCACCGGCTGGAGCAATGGCCGAATCGTCAACTTGATGAGCGTCGACACCTACCGCGTGGACCAGGCCTCGGCGATGTTCCACATGATCTGGACTTCGCCACTCGTCTGCATCATCACCCTGGTGCTTCTGATTGTCAACCTGTCATATAGTGCGCTTGCGGGGTTTGCGCTCCTAGTCCTTGGCGTGCCAGCGCTGACCAGAGCCATCCGGGGGCTGTTCAGGCGCCGGGCTCGCATCAACAAGATAACGGACCAGCGCGTAGGCCTGACGCAGGAGATCTTGCAGTCGGTCAGGTTTGTCAAGTACTTCGGCTGGGAGAGCGCATTCAAGGAGCGCCTCAAGGATATCCGGAGCCGCGAGATCCGGGGAATCCAGTTTCTCCTGGCCATCCGGAACGCCATCAACGCCGTTAGCATGTCGCTCCCGATCTACGCCTCGATGCTCTCGTTCATCACCTACTCGCTCACCGACAACACCCTCCAGCCGGCAGCGGTCTTCTCTTCGCTGGCTCTGTTCAACGGCTTGCGCATGCCACTCAATCTGCTGCCGCTTGTCATCGGTCAAGTAGTGGATGCCTGGCAATCCCTCCAGCGTATACAGGAATTCATGCTATCCGAAGAGCAGGACGACAACGCCGACTTCCAGCCGGAGATTGAGAACGCCGTGGAGATGAGCGAGGCCTGTTTCACATGGGAGAGGACGCCCAGCCGAGATCCGGCGGAGTCGGAGCCCGCCAATACTAGCAAGAAGGGGAATCCCGGGGCGGCTCCGAAGAAGAGCTCGAAACAGGCACCGGGTTCCCAGGAGGCGAGTGCCAAGTCCGGCGCAGCTGCCGGGCCTCCGGAAGCGAACACGGACGACTCGGCAAGTACGCTAGTGGAGGACCGTGAGCCTTTCAAGCTACAGGACATTAACCTGCAGATCGGACGTGACGAGCTCGTCGCCGTGATTGGCAGCGTCGGCAGCGGCAAGACCTCCCTGCTCGCCGCACTCGCTGGCGACATGCGCAAGACCTCGGGTCAGGTCTTGTTTGGAGCCTCGAGGGCCTTTTGCCCGCAATGTAAGTTTTCTTTCCCCTTCTAGCTATCTCTCCCCGTCTCGGCTGGTTTTGGAACAAAGTTTACCGGTTCCGGCCGGAGCCCAGGCACTTGGCTCTTGAGACATGGCCTACCTACTCCTCTCAGGCCGGAGCAGCATCTCTGTAAACGCTGCTAACTCATCGACATGATAGACGCCTGGATTCAGAACGCCACTGTCAGGCAGAACATTCTGTTTGGCAAAGAAATGGACCGTGACTGGTATAACAAGGTCATCCAAGCGTAAGCAATGCCCAGGTAACGAAGTGGGATGATGGTGGTGCTAACAAAGGAGGATAGCTGTGCGCTGCAGCCGGACCTGGATATGCTACCTGACGGGGATGCCACCGAGATCGGCGAGAGGGGGATCACAATATCCGGGGGTCAGAAACAGCGGTTAAACATCGCGAGGGCCATCTATTTTGATGCCGATGTTGTGCTGATGGACGACCCGCTAAGCGCCGTGGATGCGCACGTCGGTCGTCACATCTTTGATAACGCCATAGTTGGGCTCCTCAAGGGCAAGTGCCGAATCCTCGCGACACATCAGTTATGGGTTCTCAACCGTTGCGACAGGATCGTCTGGATGGAGGGCGGCAAGATCCAAGCCGTTGATACCTTCGATAACCTGATGGCCAACGACCCTGGATTCCGGCACCTCATGGAGACGACTGCGGTCGAAGAAAAGGGTGAGGAGCAAGACCCCGCGGCTGCCGAGGACAAGCCGGCCGAGGAGCAAAAGGCGAAGAAAAAGAAGAAGCGAGGCCAGGGACTCATGCAAGCCGAAGACCGCGCGGTCGCCAGTGTGCCGTGGTCAGTCTATGGTGCGTATGTTCGTGCGTCGGGGACGATCCTAAATGCGCCCTTGACCGTGTCCGTCCTCATCCTCTCCCAGGGTGCCAACATTGTGACCAGCCTGTGGCTGTCCTGGTGGACATCTGATGCACTTGGCCTCTCGCAAGGCGCCTACATCGGGGGTTACGCCGGCCTGGGAACGGCCCAGGCGGTTCTCATGTTTACTTTCTCCATCATGTTGACCGTCTATGGTACGACAGCAAGCAAGGCGCTGCTTATGCAAGCAGTGGAGCGGACTCTTCGGGCGCCGATGTCCTTTTTCGACACGACGCCGCTGGGCCGGATAACGAACCGCTTTTCGAGGGATGTGGACGTGATGGATAACAACTTGGCCGATGCGATGAGGATGTACTTCCTAACCCTGGCGTCAATCTTAGCCGTCTTCGCCCTCATCATCGCTTACTTTCACTGGTTTGCCCTCGCACTAGTCCCGCTGTCGGTGCTCTTCGTGCTAGCGGCGTCGTACTACAGAGCGTCGGCGCGCGAGGTGAAACGCTTCGAGTCGGTCCTGCGATCGGTCGTGTTCGCCAAGTTCAGCGAGGGCCTGAGTGGTGTGGCCTCGATCAGGGCCTACGGACTGAGAGACCGGTTCGTGGCGGACCTGCGCAAGGCCATCGACGAGATGAACGGGGCTTACTATCTAACGTTCGCTAACCAGCGCTGGCTGTCCGTGAGGCTCGACCTGATCGGCAACGCGCTCGTGTTCACCACGGCTATCCTGGTGGTGACGTCCCGGTTCTCCGTCGACCCGTCCATAGGCGGGCTGGTGCTCAGCTACATCCTCTCCATCGTGCAAATGCTGCAGTTCACCGTGCGGCAGCTGGCCGAGGTGGAGAATGGCATGAACGCGGTGGAGCGCATCCAGTACTACGGCAACGAGCTCGAGGAGGAAGCGCCGGAGCACACCATCGAGGTTCGGCCGTCGTGGCCGGAGACGGGTGAGATCGTCTTCGACAACGTCGAGATGCGCTACCGCGCCAACCTGCCCCTCGTGCTCCAGGGGCTGACCATGCACGTCAAGGGCGGCGAGAGGATCGGCATCGTGGGCCGGACGGGCGCGGGAAAGAGCTCCATCATGTCGGCGCTCTTCCGCCTCGTCGAACTCTCGGGCGGCCACATCTATATCGACGGCCTCGACATATCGACCCTCGGCCTACACGACCTGCGGTCCCGGCTGGCCATCATCCCGCAAGATCCGACGCTGTTCCGGGGCACGGTGCGGAGCAACCTGGACCCCTTCGGCGAGCACACGGACCTGGACCTCTGGTCGGCCCTGCGCCAGGCGGACCTCGTGCCCGCGGACGCCAGCTTCGACGACAGGGACCCGGGGCGCATCCACCTCGACAGCGCCGTCGAGGAGGACGGGCTGAACTTCTCGCTGGGCCAGCGGCAGATGATGGCGCTCGCGCGCGCCCTCGTGCGCGGCAGCCGCGTCATCGTGTGCGACGAGGCCACGTCGTCGGTCGACGTCGAGACCGACGACAAGATCCAGGCCACCATGGCGGCGGCCTTCCGCGGCCGCACCCTCCTCTGCATCGCCCACCGCCTGCGCACCATCATCGGCTACGACCGCGTCTGCGTCATGGACGCCGGCCGCATCGCCGAGCTCGGCACGCCCGCCGAGCTCTGGGAGAGGCCCGGCGGCATCTTCAGGGGCATGTGCGACCGCAGCGGCATCCGCGCCGAGGACATCCGCGGCGCCTCGAACCACGACGCCGTGCAGACTTCTGCTGCGCCTAGAAGCGAAGAGTGAGGGATGCGGGGGCGTGACGAGGTTATGCGTCGCTGCAAGTAATGTTTCTGTGCCGAAGACACTGGGAGACTGGAAGACATGGAGTTCTTCGATGGCGCTCTTCTTCTCCTTTTCCGTTTTCTGTACATAGAATCCACCTCACATGCATAGCGCGGCGGGAGTCGAACCGCGGTACCTACCTACATACATACTCACCCGCAGCAGCTGAATAGAAAACGGGGCATTAATGTAATATATCGCATTCGCCAACCGGCAGGGCATAGGCAGACGATAGACGATTCATTCGCTCGCTCGCCTTTGTATCTCCCCGTCTTACTGCTAAGCCAAACTGACCAGCCACGGTCCCCCGTGTTCGATAACACGCGGCCCCCTTTCCCCCTTTCGGAGAGAGGACGCGCGCGCGTTTCTTCCCTTTTCGTAGCCGGGCTTGATGATTTACCGGTCGGATATCCCCCCATCTCCATGATGTAATGGGGGTCCGGTACCGTTCGGGCTCATCGCCGTAGCTTCAGTCCGCTGTACCAGGGTAGGGTAGGGGGTAATGAGGGACGAAGAAAAGCTATTCCGTATATCATGATACTCGGGGCCTCGGTTGTGTAAAGAGGTGTTCATGAAGAACAGATCTCTCTCTCTCTCTCTTTCCCGCTCGCGGCGCGCGCGCGTACGTCACAACCCGCTAGGGGGCACCATTGCGTGTCACGTACCTAGACATTCCGTCAGCCGGAGTGTGTGCAGATTCATACTCTGGTGCTCAACTCCGTAGCCCATACATCCGATAGCGATGGCACACAGTAAGACGTGTTATAAAGGGGGGGAGGGGAGTGCGACGAAATCTGCCGCAATTGATAGTATGGTGGATGGTCAGAGGACATCGAGATAAACAAGTCGAGGAAGATATGAAGGCCCGTATAGCCCTTATTATTAGGCTGGAGAGTGACGCCATGAAAACTATGTACAGACCGCGCCCTATTGCGTATATTCAAAAAGAAAGAAAAAAACCCAGTTCCGAGATACCCTTCCTTCAAGTCTGCCATGGACGCCTTGAAACTCCGTTTCTCATGACGGTACAGCCGACTGCTTCTTCCTTTCCTAGAAAGCCCGACGCGAGGACCGGCAGGCTTTCGTCTGAACGACACGTATGTAACGATCCAGCTGGACAGGATACCCCGGTCACCGCGGCTAGTCCCCCGAAAATCACGGCGATCCAGATCCTTGTAACTAGCGCCTCCTCGACGATGCACTTGATATATAACGAGCGGTCGGCCTACATATTCTTGCGAAAACAGCCCTCATCTAAAACAAGATTATCCGCACCTCGCGGCGGTATAGGAACGATGCAGAGAGACTAAAGCCGATTCTGGAATCGACAGCACTAAGAGGGGTTATGTCGCGGAGGCGGGAATCGTTCAGGCTGGTCAGCCAGCAGGTCGTCAAGGTAGGCACTGGGAGCTCGCTCGCCCGTAGAATGATTTAGATCCAACGTACTCCGGCTTAGATTACGCCGTGACGGATCGGCACGCGGAGCAAGACCGGGAGACTCGGGAGGGGTGTGTCCAATGGCTCGCGCATAGCCGCGTGAATCCGGGCGCAAGTTAGTCAGGCTGATGGAAGGTTCGTGACCCTGCTGTTGAGAGGCGGCGCCGGCGGCATAGAAGCCGGACGGTAGGAAGCGGGACTCGCGGTTGCCGGCATGGTTAGCGCCCGGTGCGGTAGGCGAGAAGAAGAGGTTGGCCTGGCTCGGCGTGGAGGATGGAATTGGGCCGCGCTGAGTCCTTCGCACGCCACGGCCGGCATTAGCATTGGCCAACGAATGGTCGGACTCGGGGTCGGCGAATTTGTAGAAGGGGGCGGTGGGTGCGGCGAAGGCGAGCTTGTCGTTGGACATGGTTTGTGCCAGTGCCGCTCGTTTGACGGATCGATGGAGCTGCCACGCGACTATAGCGCGCCACAACACGATAGCGGCGCCGAAAGCACCGAGAACAGCACCAACGGCGATGAAGAAGGTGCCCTCGGGTACACCGTTGGGCCTCATGAAGGGTGCATTGTCGGTGGGAGGGACTGTGGGTGGCGGATAACTGTATTGACCGGCGAGGGTCGGGAGAGGAGGGACACTTCTCGTGGTGGTTGTGAGCGGAGGTGCCGTCGAAGGTTCCCTGGTCGTCGTCGTCGTCGTCGAGGTCTCTTGCGAGGATTCATCAGTGGTAGTTGTGCGCTCCGAGGTTTCTTCGGTGGTAGTTGTGCGCTCCGAGGTTTCGTCAGTGGTGGTTGTGGTCCTGGTTGTCGTCTCATCACTCGTGGTGCTTGTGTTCTCGGCCGCCGTCTCATCACTCGTGGCGTCCTCGTCAGTAGTGGTGCTCCCAGCCTCCCTAGTCAGTTCGGTAGTAGTAGTAGTAGCGGCGTCAGTGGTGCGGTCGGTTGTCCGATCTGTGGTGGTCCCGGTCGGGTTTGGGTCACCGTCCTCAGTCGGTGGGTCATCTTGAGCAATGACGGCGGCTGCGAAGAAGAATATGAAGAAGGCGGATAGAAGCAGAGAGCGCTTCATGGATATCGGTCGGCGAGGCATGTTGGGCCGATAAACGGGGCGAATGGACTAGTAGAAAGAGGGCGGAAGAGAGAGAGAGAGAAAGGGATGTCGCTGTTATTATGAAGAGGCTGAACGGAGTTTGAAAACAGGGGTACGTGGTATATCAGCCGCTACGGAAACGAAAGCCAAGTCTCATTGCAATATGCTTCTCGTCAGATTAGGCAATTTGGAACGTCCAACTCTATCAAGACAGGGGAGGAGAGAGAGAGAGAGAGAACGAGGTGGAAATGAAGAGGTAAAATAGGTATATACGGCAACCCTGTATAACAGCGATGGTGACATGAAGAACAAAAGTGTAATGTAATTAATGTAATGTTCGGTTTATTCAGGGAAAAGGAGGGAGGGCAGCCAGACACTCTAACTGACTGTACCATATCGTTAAATTGACCTCTTAGCGGACAGTGAAGAACTTGCATGTTGTACCTACGTTCGTATGTATGTATGTAAACCGCAGCGCGGAAAAGTTGATGGGTACGTAAGGCAGCGCTGTAAGCAGGTACCTGACCGTTCGTGTTCATCCCTGCTTAGTAGTGGCTTTGAGTTCTGATTACTGCCGGCCTAATGAGTAAAAGTCCTCTAACTCGTGTTAGTAGGCGACCCTGTACAGAACAATCTACACGCTTATGTAGGTATATTGTACCTATTTTTAAGCCGGACGGGGTCCCCAAGTTGCCTACCTGGGTATAGGGTAAACCAGGAATTGCTCTCCCAGGGCTCCAGCACGCTGGGTGGGCGGCTACCAGCCGACTTCAAACATCTGGCAGGCGGCGGAGGTGCTGTGACACCATGACGCGACAGCTGCGAATCCTTGAGCGAGGCGATGCAGTTCAAAGTGGCTGGTCGTCGACTGAGACTAGGTTCGTCTCGGCACGCCTTGCTATTACTGGTAGTAAGTAGTATGGGGCTCGACGGAAGGGAGATGGATATAACAAAACGGGCATCAGTACGATACTCCGGACGCTCTTCTGCAAGGGTTTTGAATAGTTCATAGCATATTGATACGCGGGATGTTGCATCGTGAAACTGCATTTACACCTCGGCCATTCGATGTGCTTGCGTCTTAACCCACCCCATATTTATTGAGCTTTCTTGCAAGAGACTTGCAAATCACCCCTTCGCCTTGGGCGCAAGCTTTAAGCAGCGGGAATGCCATGATATTTCAACAGGCGCGTATATAGGCCTTCCCGGATAGCGACCTCCTATGAGTCAGGGTCTGTAGTCCAGGCCGTGAAGCCCGAAACTCGAGCCCCACCAAACCGAGAACTCTGGTAATAGGCGCGAAGCTCTAGCTAAATGGAAAATGTCAGCTTGTTTACTTCTCAAGGAAGACTGCCTTGCCGCATCGCAGGTCATCGACAAATTGAAGTGTTTTGATTTAGGTGGATTAGCAGGAGAGTATCTCGTCTCACATCAAAGGTAGCACAGTAGAGTAGTAAGACTACTACAACGCCAGTGGACCGTTACCTCTGAGTCTTTTTCCGCCCAAAGTCGACCAGGTAGTCGCTGCTTAACGTCCAAGAACATGGCGGCATCTCTCGACTACTCGGTGCATCAATACGGCACTGAGAATTATCTGCAAAAGTTAGGAGTCTGGGGAGTAGACCTTGACGACAAGTCCAAGTACTGGATCATGTAAGTTGATTCGCGGAAACTGTCATCGGGCACAAAGTACGAGGGGCCATGAGCGAGTTGCTGATTACGGCTTCTCAGCTACATCCATGGCGGTGCATGGCGTGACCCGCGGGTAGACTTTGGGACTTTCGCGCCAACCATCGACCGCATCGTCGCTTCGCAGCACCCCCTCACATCCGCTATCGCGGCATTCGCCTCGCTGGACTATCGGCTAGGTCCGCATCCCCTGTTCCCACAGGACCCGGCTAGCACGCCGGCAAGCCAGTACCGCAATGCCGAACATCCGGACCATCTGAACGACGTCCGGTCCGCGCTCTCGTACCTGCAGAAGCGATATGCGTTCGGCAGCAACTACGTGCTGGTGGGTCACTCTGCCGGTGCGTGTCTCGCGTTCCAGCTCGTCGGAAGTCCCGAGAACGCAGATCTGGTCCTGCCACAGGCTATCGTCGGCTTTCAAGGGATCTACGACTTCACGGGCATCAATTCACGGTACCGCGGTGGCTACGCCGAATTCCTCACAGGTGCGTTCGGCGACCCAGGCTGTTGGGACTCGGCTGCCCCCATGAAATTCCCGGGCAGTCTCAAAGAAAGCTGGAATCAGGGGAAGCTGGCGGCACTAGGCTGGTCAAGAGACGACCCTCTAATCGACGAGCCGGAGATCGATGGCATGGCGGCGAAGCTCGAGAAGGACGGAGTAAAACTAGTGCTGTTCAAGGACCTCCACGGCGGACACGATGAACTGTGGGAGAATGGGGCGGATGTCGCGAGGATGATCCTGGCGACTCTGGACGCTATTTACGCTACGTAGCACCTGAGCCTGTAGCGCGCCTTCCAACACGAACTGAAGGATATATGAACGGGTATGGCACCGTAAGCCCTGACATGCGCATTTCCGAGCGGATCCCTCCGCTCAATAACGTTGCAATGGCTTTCTAGACTGGTGTACGTCCTCATAAACCAGCGACATGCACCTCTACCCATGTTGGGAAATGTTGCCGACACGCAAGCCAGCTCTGCCCTTGAATCGTTTCGCTACTGAGATAGGTGGATATGTGCCCACCGCTTAGGACTAGACAGCCCAACAACCTCGTTCCATTGCGTAGCCAGCTAGGACGACCATTCCCCGAATCCGAGGACTTTGGAACTGACCCGGATAGCTCATCATCCCCCTGTTCACCCCACTTTGAAAAATAGATTGATGATAATGCTTATAGAGTGCGGGTGGTTATCGATAAATATGTTATTCATAATTCCCTCCTACTCAAGGCGTTGGATAGTCATTCCGTGACTAAATTCCAACGCTCGCGGTCTCTTCAAACCTTACGAGCATATATCAAAGCGTCGCGAGCTGCGATCGAACCATTATGGGCTACACCGCCTTGTCTGAGACCTCGACCTGGAAGAAAAAAAGAGCATGAATGCGGTCGATCCGCAAAAGCTTATGATGTCTTCTATTTCCGGTCAAGCTTTTCATTGCCGGAGCTACACACATCTTATGCGGGCATCCCTATCAGACCGAGGACCCAGCTTCATCCTAGCGCGATAGCTTCCATTCATATGAGTCGCCAATTGGAACTACGATCCACATCCTGTGCTACGCAAGTTACTTTTCGTTCATGTAACGCCCCGCATCGTGAACACACCTTGCAGCTATGCCGCAGATAAGGTGTGGTCCCGGAATGGCCGGAATGGCGACGACAGCCTCCGCACTCGATTGCTATCCCGTTCTTGGCAGGAGACCAGCGACAAGCGCGTCATACTTCCAACAAAAAGCCTTACTCCCAATGAAGAGCGGCTCTATCATGCGGTTCCTGGGTTCTGCGGGCCGTGCGCTGCGCGCAGGTCACACATATAACCCGAGTACTATATATATACATATATAAGTGTGCGTGTGTGTGAGCAGTCCTGGGAAGAAAAGCAGGTGTGACACGTCCTCTTGCCTTCCACTCTTCATTGGGTGATAGAACGCTTTCTTGTCCCATAGCACAACCCTCAAGTCATGGCCTGTGGATTCCTCAGGGTCGGGGTGGCGGCCCTGGCTTTACTGCCTGTCCTGGGTTCCAGCATTTCACCGCGCGCCTCCTTCCTCCATGACTCCGGCAGGCTCAAGAGGCCGGTGAAGCGACAGGTGCCGGCGGATCCTCAAGGTGTGACGACGATAAGCACCCCAGGTGGTGCTACCATCCGATACAAGGAACCTGGTAAGGAAGGAGTATGCGAAACGACGCCGGGTGTCAACTCGTATTCCGGATACGTGGACCTCGACGAGGACACGCATATGTTCTTTTGGTTCTTCGAAGCCAGGCACAACCCGGACGAGGCGCCGTTGACCCTCTGGCTAAACGGAGGGCCCGGCTCGGACTCCTTGATCGGTCTCTTTGAAGGTAGCGTCTCATAATGAACATCATATATAGGAAACATCAACCTGATGGCAGAGCAGAACTCGGGCCTTGCAATGTCACACGCAACCTAACGTCTCATGTGAACCCCTATTCCTGGACCGAAGTCAGCAACTTGCTGTTTCTATCGCAGCCCATCGGTGTCGGATTCTCCTATGATGACGCGATAGTCGGCATTATAAACCAGACTACTGGCCTCCCGGTTAACTCTTCGAACCCGGATGGCCGATATAGCTACGTCGACCCGTACAGGTTCGAAACGAGCGAGCTGGCCGCGATCGGGACCTGGGAGGTCCTGCAAGGCTTCATCCAGAACCTGCCCACGCTGGACGAGACCGTGAAGTCGAGGACGTTTAACCTCTGGACTGAGAGCTACGGTGGGCACTGGGGCCCTGTTTTCTACCGCTACTTCTATGAGCAAAACGAAGCGATCCGGAACGGCACTGCCGATGGCTGTCAGCTAAACATGCACACCTTGGGTATCATCAATGGTATTGTATCGGAGACCATACAGGCGCCATACTACCCTGAGTTCGCTCACAAGGTAAGCACCTAGCGAGTCTTCTCTCACTCGGCCGCTGAAGAGGACATGTCCGACACGGGCATAACCCGTGGATTCGACGCTCGCCAGACGGGTTCTAAGACTCTTAAAATCTCCTGGAATGTGAGCACTAACTTCGACAAAACCTAGAACACCTATGGAATCGAGGCCGTCAACGAGACCATCTACAATTTCATGAAGATGAATTACTACTTCCCCGGTTCGTGCCACTAAAAGTCTAGCATATGACGCATCACCCTTTCTCCCCCAGAGCTAACTCCCGGAGCAGGCGGCTGCAGGGACAGCGTCGAGCTGTGCAACAGCGCGGACCGCTCGACGATGGAAGGGCAGAGCGCCTGCGCCCAGGCTACAGCCATCTGCCGGGGCCTCGTCGAGGGGCCGTACTATTCCGTGAGCGGGCGCAACCCGTACGACATCCGGGCGCAGGCCGACGCGCAAATCCCGCCGGGGTACTGGGCCGACTACATCAACCTGGCGTCGACGCAGGACGCGCTCGGCGTCAGCATCAACTACACCTCCACTAGCTCTCAGGCTATCTGGATCGGGTTCGGCGTCAGCGGCGACTTCGTCTACCCGGACATGCTCGCCGACCTGGAGGCCATCCTGGACGAGGGCGTCAGCGTCCACTTGATCTACGGGGACGCGGTGAGCTTTCCCCCATTCCCCATCCCCCTTTTTGCTCCTCTCACATCCACCCATCCTGTCATTTATCCATCCATCCATTCTTTCACATCTCTCGTCACCCTCCCCAAAGCGGGGAACTGCCGACTGACACGCCCGCGCAGGACTACATCTGCAACTGGATGGGCGGGGAGGCGCTCTCGCTGCAGCTGAACTACACGCACGCGGCCGAGTTCCGGGCGGCGGGGTACGCGCCGTTCGTGGTGGAGGGGACGGAGTACGGGGTGGTGCGGCAGTACGGGAACTTCAGCTTCACGCGCGTCTACGACGCCGGGCACGAGGTGCCGTACTACCAGCCGCTCGCCGCGCTCGAGCTGTTCCGTCGCGTCGTCAGCGACCTCGTCGTGGCCGACGGCTCAAGCCGCGTCACGGCCACCTACGACACCGAGGGCCCCGCCAACGCCACCCACACCAACGTCGCGCCCACCCCCTGGTATACGGGCCAGCCGGGCATCAACGATCGACGCCGCGCGCTCTTCGGTCGTACGTAGTTAGCATCGTCGGTTGCGGGGGGGTCATGGTGCAACGGGTTGCTGTTGTACTTCGCTTGGGGGAGAAGAGAAGGGTGAAGAAGAAGGCCCACGTGCTATGATAGGAGGTGAAGGGTAAGAGTGTTGGAGACGAGATGTCCAACCTAGTCGCCAATACAATGCTCGACTTGCCTATGCGGCTTCGCGTACATTCTAATCTCGTTCGAAGTGCGCCATGGACGTACAACACGTCTTCTGGTGCGAGGAGGAACGCAGTAAAATGCCCCGGCCGAGCGCCTTCGAGACCGTCAACCTTTAGAATTTCGCAACGCCGATGTAAATCACCTCCAGTTCACAAATAAATTAATCAAATACGACAGGCTACGAATCTTCAACTGGCGCCTCATCAGAGCAAAGGCGCTTGCTTGGTGGAACCACAACCACATATGTATGAATATATCCGAAGCAGAAAGCAGGGGACCAGCACACCTAAACCTATTATCTATCATTGGCGCGGCTAAAGTCAAGGCGGCAGAGAAGGGAAAAAAGCCATAAGATAGACGAATGTCACAGACCGATACCGAAATCCTCCTCCACGCAACCGCATCCCCCAACCAGACAGACCAAGTAGCTCCGGTGTTTAGATATATGCTCTCGTTCCCCCCCTTCCCAGCTGCCCCGGGCAAACCCCGTCCCGTAGCGTACTAGTTACACGCGTACACACACACAAGCCCACCCACACCCACTTACCTGAATCGCAACATGGCGCCAAAATTGCCGTGCGCGCACTCGCTCGTCACCGGGTCACAGACGTGCAACAAGACGACGACGACGGAAGTCCTCATGCGTGGGTTAGGTGCGAGTTTGCTAGGCGGACAGACGTGATAGTTACACCTCGTGCGATGTCGCGCAGGCCTGGCAGCTAGCTAGCTAGTTAGTTGGTTGTCAACGCTGCGCGGCGGGCCGCGTGGTGTCGCACACGCCACGCGAGCACATACGTTAAGTACATGGGTGCATACATGTATCCCCTGTATCAATTCAGTGAGCGGGCAATTCGATCCGCGGGGCCCCCTCCTCCCGGAGCGCCCGGGCCCAGACGAGCCCAGCCGGGCGTTCCACGTTCGTGAGCTGAGCGCAGGGCATAGCACGGTTAGATACGTTTACAGTATGGTTTGTTTAAGCGGAGGGAAGAGCCTTTCTGAACGCGTCATGGGGAGATACGGACACGATTGCGTCCCCCGAGTGAACCCAGACGAGGACGTATATCACGTCGCCGGCGGCCCCGTTCGTGACGAAGGCGACTCATAGGAGCGAGCGTTATTTACAGCAGTACGAGATCTATTACCATTGGTGCGCATCTATATATATCCTACCCGTCATCCTGGCCTAGACGCTCAGTTGAGTGACGTCCGAGAGAGATTCAGCTCCCCTTAGCCCCTCATCCTAGTAAGGTAACGACGGCAGGTTCTCTAGCAAACGCGCGTAGAAACGACGGAAGCGAATGACGTAACATTCCGCACAGCACAACAAAACATATATGACAAACATCGCTGCCGCCTGATTGTTTAGGCGATGTACCTGAACTCGGGATGCCTGTAGCCGAGGGCGGCCTGCTGCTCCTCCGTGAGGCCCTCTAGACGGTAGTCGCGACCGCCGCGGTCACGCAGCCGGTTTTCCCACTTGCAGTAGATGATGCCAAATACGGCGAGAGCCAACGTGGCGAACTGGGCCACGAGGTTGATTGTGTGTCCAATCGGGAAATTCGGTCCGTCGTTGGGCAGGTAGGCCCAAACGGCGAGGATTCCTCCCAGCGTGCCCAGGCTCACAATATAGCCACCCGATATGGCGCGGATGGCGGGTCCGGAAGCGTTGTTCAGGGCCCAGGACAGGAAACCGGGCCCACCGGGGAAAGCCCCCAGGGCGCAGAGCCATACGGCCCCATACTTCAGGTTGCTGCCTGAACCCCACCGCAGTATCGAGAAACCGGTGATGCCGAGCAACGTGAAGAGGGCCAGCCACACCCCTCGCAATCTCGTCTTATCGCTGATGAAAGCAATGGCGATGGCGATTAGCGAGGCTCCGACATACACCGGGACAGTGTAATACTGCGCCTGGAGTGATTGCCATCCTAGTTCTCTCAATATAGTAGGCATAAAGACCGATAGGCCCTGGACCGTGATGTTTATGCAGAAGAAACCACCGGCGGCTACGTAGTTATTGATGTTGAGGAGCGCACGCTTGACGTGGTGGCGCTCTACCTTCTCGTTAGGGAGCGCTTTGAGTTCTAGACGAAGTCGCTCGGCGGCGATCCACTTCTCCCGGTCCGTGAGATACTTGGAGGTCTCAGGGCTCTGGGGTAGGAGGATGGGCGCAAGGAATCCTACGATCATGGTGACTATGCCCTCGAAGAAGAAGATGTTGCGCCAGGTATGGATCGCTCCATTGACACCCCATGGCGGGATTTGAGAGAGAACTGCCGCAAGCAATCCGCCGAAAGCACCTGCAATAGAGGCAGCAGAGACGTATATACCGACGCGGAAATAGAGCTCCTGTCTCTTGTAGAAGCTGGATAAGAAAAACGCGATACCTGGCATGGTGCCTCCTTCGAATATACCGAGCAGCGCACGGAGGGCACAGAGCTGTGAGTACGTGTTGACGAAAGCCGTACACATCGATATGAGGCCGAAACCGACAACAAGACCGGGGATGTAGAAGCGTGGTCCAACACGCTTAAGTATGATGTTGGATGGTACCTCGACCGTCAGGTAGACGATGTAGAAGATGCTCGTTGCGATGTTGAAGCGGTACCCCCAGAGGTCCAGGTCCTCCTGCATGCCCTGGATACGGGCATTTCCGATGTTGGACCTGTTGGAGGTCAGTGGGTAATCATTGGCTGTTTTTACTCCAGGGAGATGGGACTCCTACCGATCAAGGAAGCAGAGGAGGTACAGTAGGGTCACCAGGGGCACGACCTGCCAGTCGAGCTTTCTCCGAACTGCGCTCTCCTCGGCTTCAGTCCACGGTGGTGAGTTCAGCGATCCCTCACTGATATCCTCCTGCTGCTGCTCCAATCGAGCCTTCTCATCGAGACTTTCTACCTGCGCCATAGTGTCGGGGGCTGAAGAGGAGGAGGGTGAGGGTCAAAACAGGACGGCGCTGTTTATTACTCGGGCCCCAAATGACTTAAAAAGCTTACCCAGGTAGCCAAGCACAACCACTGCCAAGGTTCCTTGATAGATGCACTCTGCGTCCAGATACCGTGGTATTTGCCGGGTTGCTAACCAGCTGGAGACGGATAGGCTAAGACTTCCCAAGGTTTGGAGTAAGATCAAGCTGCCGGGATCCTTCAAACATCTTCCACCGTGGTTGGTGTACAGATCCACTCGGCAGATTCTATCCCTTGGTCAGATTGTCTCGTCGTTGGATACCCCCTGGCTATCCTAGACCCAACATGGATAATCAACCTATGCAGGCAAAATTGGCGAATTACAAAGACAATAAAGACACCACGCAGATTTAACCAATTGTAGTCTAGCACTTGCCCCCCCCCGCAACGGCAATGTCAGTTTTGAGGGGGTTCGGGGGACGCGGGGTCTCAGCTTACTATCCGCCCGATGGACAAAGTAAGTTAGATTCTGCTTACCTTACCATATACGAATACTGCAGGCCAATTGGAGTCGGTTGGTTGTCTGAAGATGACCATGGACAAATAAATATCCCCGAAAGCGATAACAGGATACACGATATCAGTGGTGAGGGTCGCACTGCAGATGTCGTCGATGTGAACCTGCCATGCGCTGCTTGATGTTGGACTGTACGAGGTACGGTGTTCGTGCGTGTGTCCCTGTTGAGTGGTACGTGGCGTCCATGCTCTTCAGCGCTGATCGACTGCCGCAAATGGACTAGCTATGATAATTAACGGACGAAAGGACGACGTGTGATTTGTGTCATCATCGGCCCCGAACTGGGAAGAAAACAGGTCTGGACCAACAGGCCACTTATAAGAAACCTCCATGGGTCGCATCCGGCGATATGTAGGAAAAGGTCCCAAGCCATTTGGCTTAAGCCAAGTTAACGAGAAAAGTGCTTGCAAATAAGCTCGATATTGCACGTGTGTATGATGTACGAAGTACGGCAGGGAGGCCCGATGCATCCCCCAGATTGCGCTAGGCTAGATGTTCCTCCGCATGTTGGCCCTTCAGCCACGTCAAATGGCGGCGCCACAACGTGCAAGCCACGGAGACGGACGGTCAGTCTAGTCCCTGACTCAAGGAAATAACCGTGTCACCAGCAAGCTCAATCTCGCTTAACTGCATGTCGCATAGTGCCGCCAGAGCTGTGCGATCCTGGCACTGAAGTCCAATATCCGCAGACGAAGTAGATTCTCCGTCATCCGAGCATACGAACAACCGTGATTGCAGTCGCAATTGAGGCTTGTTTTGCTCCTTGCGCTTCGGACAGTCGATTGCGACCCTGTTTGGCTATTCTCGCGCTTTTGAAAACGTGACGGCATTCGAAATGCGGATGCCGTCCAGGTTCGCGGCCTTGACCGCTGCGTGCGTGCGGCCCCTTTAAAGTTGAAGCGCCGTACCCAGAGGACCTGGTAGTTTTGCCAAGCGCTATCCGGCAGCCCCGGATCTCGTCCCATTGCGCGGGCAGGCGCTGTTGTTACGCTCCCGGCGCCCTTTGCGCCATGGCGTTGGATGTATTCAATCGGGCGCGCCCTTAACAACAGGAACATCACCGTACCTTAAGCTGAGCGGCACGCAGCCCCAGCTTTGGAACCTTTCTGTGCGCGTGAACCAAAAGACTCTTTGCGACAGGATGTTGACCAGAACGTCGCAAGCCAAGCGCTGTTGAAAAGCGGTCTGATGCAATTTGACCTCTGCGACTGCGCAGGGGTTGCTCACATAGAAACCAGTCAACTCCCACTGGGGCGGACAGGAAAAGACAAGACGAGCGCGCGGGGACGGCTGGAGCGCGCGCGATCGCAAACCGAGCGGCCATCGCTCAAACGGCATTCCGTCAGCATCGCGGCGAGACGAGCAAAGCTGCAACCCATCGTATCTCGACTTGCGACCGCAGCAATAAGATGCGCCTACGCCAGCAAGATGCGAAACTAGTCGCGAGGAGAGGCAATGGCGACGAAGAAGGGAGAGAGAGAACAGCGATTTCTCCATTCTGTTGCGTGCAATCCCAGCAAGGAGAAGCTCAACAAGCGCAACAGCGGCAGAGCCCAAGTCCCCACCCGACAGCTGTCCCCCGGCCGGGTAGGGGCGCCGAACCAATGAACCGGTGAGCGGGGAGGACACGCGGGCCCCTCTACTTCAGGTTCAGGCTCGATGCGCGCCAAGCGGGGCATTCCCCCCATCCGATTCCCCACACGCCGTGCATGGCAAGCTCAGTGCAGGAAAAGCGGCGATCTATTCGCGGAAGCGGCGGGAGAAGGCGACGGAGAAACGCCTTTCGCCGCGCCCAAAGAGCACACGCGCGCAAAGCCCAAGCTCAATCCGAAGACGCCTCCCCGTCTACTGGCGCATCCCCGTTCATTGATGGCCATAGAACCGCCTTCGCCCCCTGTCGCGACCCCGGCCGCATCAGGCTTAGCGCGTACAACGCAGCAGGCAAGCGCGATCGGGGGTTCCTTGGCGCACAACTAAAATTCGACTTCACCCTTCTCGTTGGCTCTCGCTCTCGCTTCTTCAATCAGCTTATTATCTGACTTACTAGGACAGGCGGTAAAGCCCTGCCGAGTTTTGCAAATCTCCAAGCTACCCCGGAACGTTCCAAGAGGAATAGAGGAAAAACAGAAAAGAGGGGCACTAATGAGCTAGAACGAATCTCGACGGTGGCGAGACAACGACCTGACGAAAATACGTATCGATCAGTAAGTAAAATATCGCGCGCGCACACGACTCGCCCCGCGGCGCCTATTTCGCATTTTGAAGGATGAAAGGGTGAGAGAGAAGTAAAAGCCCCAACGTCAGCGATGACGACGTCTTGCGCGCGATGGCCGCTGTGGGATGCGCTGCCGACGGAGAGAGAGGGAGAGGGAGAGGAGACGATACGAGACGGTGCAACCCACTTCCAGAACTTAATTAGGTAATTGAAAAGAGTCGTAAAATGCCGAGGGGTTCGAGACCGCAGAGCAGGACAGAAGGTGAAGAGGGGCCCGCAGTGGGGAGGGGCTCTTGCCGGGTAGCCCCACTCGCGAATAGACAAATCAAGAGG